>JAHLSL010000079.1:1935208-2152252 GCA_025920805.1 Petroica traversi | reverse complement strand
ATGGAGAGAAAAAAATACAAACAAGAGGTTGAGGGAAAGAGAAAATGGAGGTTATTAGACAATTTGAGCACTATAAGATTGTCTCTCTGCTTTGTTGTTTGGGAGTTTTTGTTCTGTTTTTGAGGCTTTTTGTGGATTTTTGTTGGGTTTTGTAGTTGTTGTAGGGGTAGTGGTTTTTTTGTTTCTTGGGGTTTTGTTTGTTTTGATTTTTTTTTCACAAATTGTACCCCTTAGATGTTGTGCTTTTGGTGTGCATTAAAATAAGCACTTTTTGGAAAGTGTATGTGGCAACTCTGTCATGTTGTATAGTGTAGTTAATATCTATTTCTGGCAGCTTCTAGAGGTTTTTTTAAGTATTCAGTACCTGAAGTTGTACCATTTTATCCTAGATTTTCTGAGTAAGGATGAGGTAATTGTTAAAGAGCGTTGGCTGATAAGTAAAGTTTTGAATTGCGTCCGTGATTGTCACAGGAGAGAGCACATCAAAAATGGCAATGCCTGTAATAAACTGGCTGGGTAAAAAATAGTAAAAGTAAAAATAATTCTCGCTTCTTTTTGTGTTAATTACTTTTTCACTTTGTCAGAAACTGTTTGTGGGAAAGCTTTTGCTTTAATGAGTCTGTCTTCATAAAATCAAAGAACATTTCAAATAACAGCAAGATAGTGCACCCATGCTCTTAGTCAGCTGTATGAAAGATGTGGCACAGTCTCAATTGAGTTTCCATGGAATCAAACTCTGTATATTCTAAAGAAAAAAATAAGAATGTTATCATTAAATTGGGATCATTCTTAAATACAGCATATTACTTATTATCGATAATTTTAAAGAGAATGAATATATGTAAAAAGCCATATCTTGCTATTTATAATCTCATCCGGTTGCATTTCAGAACTGTGAAACAGTTGTCCTAAAACCAGACCTAAAATGTGCATTAAAGTATATTCTTTTTATATTTTAATCATCGGTAATGTAATGTCATACTCACTTTTTATAGCATTTTTAATATGCATATGCTTTTTTGAACATTTGCGTCACTTTTTAACAATTCAATTAAAATACTATATCTTAAAGTTCTCAAGAGTCAATCATGTCAAGCTCTTGCCGTTGTCAACATTCTAATCAGTACTTCACGTTTACTGGTTTTGGTTTTTTTTTCTTTTGCTTCAGTGTGAAGTCTCTCAGTGGTATGACAGGGATGAAGGCAGGAGCAGCTGTTGTGGTTCAAACCACAGGCTCACCAAAATCAGTATCCTGTGTCTGATGAGAGCTGAGGAAATGCCACTTTAAGGGTGCCTTTTATGCCGTGTCAGCCCTTGCTGGTGGAATTTTCCTCTGTGAGCTGTACCAAAACAGATGGGGGAGTGAACCAGACTTTCTTGAAGCTGCCTCTCCTTTTTCTTGTCAACTCATTCTCTTGAGTCATAGTCTAGATGCAGCATAAAAGTGTTTAATAAAAGCTCTTGACTCATGAGGTGAGTAGAACTCTGCAGGTGGGGATCGTGCAGTGGTTTTTGTATCATTGCTGTTTTAGCAGTTCCTCCAGGGTTCCTGCTCATCCCAGCTTTGGGATACAGAAATGGAAATCTTCACAGTTCTCAAGGGGTCTTTGAGCTGTAAACTCAGAGGGACTGAGGATTTTGTTTTATGAGATAAATGGAATTTTAGTTGTTCTGTTATAGTATAGAATTCTATCATTACATAAAATAATTTGAAGCACTTAATGAATAAGTGCTTAATGAATTCTCAGGTGTTATTAGTAGGGTGAGGCCTAACCCTGTAATATCTCTGCTGTAAATATAGGGGAAAAGTGGAGTTATGGTACAACAATGGAGGATCAGAACACGAGTAAACAAGGGCAGTTTATAAAAAGTTAAGACCTTTGTTGCTGTTTTTCACTTCTTCTGCTGTGTTGTGTATTAGAGATGGAGAGCCATTTCTTCTGTTTTAATTTTGGAACTTAGCTCTTTAAGTAAAAAGTTATTAATTTCCCTGACTCCATTTTTTAGTCATCTCTTGCAATTTTTGGCATCCTTGGCTCGTGACACAGATCAAGCTTGGCTTCAGCAAGACAGTAGATCTTTGGATCCTGAAAAACAGCAAACAATTTTAAAAGGTTTATAGATTTGGTCCTGTGCTTCCACATTATCAAGGAAATATGCTTGAGTCAAGATCTGCTCACACAAAAAAAAAGTGGTTTTGATTACCCTGGTTCTTAGGCAATGACAGCAGTGGCCTTTTAATTTGTTGACATCCTTGTGCATTTTGCCATCTGTACCATAGGTATAACAAAGCAGTGTCTATAGAGACTGGAATTGAATTCACAGCAGAAATAATCTCAGAATAGAAGTCAGCCTGAATATAGGTCAAGTTAGTGCATAGGAAACCAACAGATCTTCAAAGCTGTGGCTCAGAATGCTCAAGGGTATACTTAAGGCATGAATGTTGCATATTAATTCAGGGGACTGGGCAGTAAAACTAGGCTTTGTTCAGTTCCTAAGTGTGTTGCCCTGTACTCTGACATAAATTGTGCACTCAGTGAAGCTGTGTACTCTGTTGTCTCCGTGCAGATTTGTATTTCATGTAGAGAACTTAAATTACCTGGTTGTGAAGAAAATGCTTTAGGAGCCTCACAGTGCTCTCCTGGAAGCCAGCCTTTGTCTTTGCCAGCAGAACGTGCCTGCACAGCGTGGAGGAGCTCTCAGCCTGTGGCAGGAAGAAATCAGGCACACCTGAACCTTGTAGGTAAATTATTCTTTCATCCCTAATGTTAATTGAGGCACAGGAGGTTCACACGAGCTGGCTGCCATTTAGGCACGGATGAAAGTAATCGGTTTACTGCTGGTTTAAAAAATGTAAATCTTCTGTGGGAGATACTTCAGGAATTGTTTGAGGTACTGAGGAGTCTGGGAAGGCCTTAGCATGTGAGTGTATTTGGAGAAAAAATTCTAAATGAAAATGTATGAAGCATACAACAAGTTCGTGCTACAGAAGTCTGACTCTTGAAATGTTGTTTTAATATGTATTCCTCTATGGTTTTACAAATAAATAGAAGGGCAGGGTGGAATTACATATCCTTTGCAAATTTTGTACCCAAATAATCAAGAACATACTGATTATCTCCTATTTTAGTACTTTAGCAGAATTTATAGAAGTACTGATTTCCATTCATTCATTAAATTATTGGTTTCAAAACATATTAACGCTTACTTTTATGAAATAGAGAAAACTAGAAATTAACTATGTAAATAAAATAATAACTTAGGTATTAGTTATTATCACTTACTGAGTTGTCAATGATAGGAATCAAAGATTATTTTCAGTAGCCTTTAGAAATCTGCATGAGTCATTACAAGCTGCTTTTGCTGGTACTTTCTTTTTGTTTCCTTTTCAGAGCACTTGGCTATCCCTTATATCCTGTAACACAGGCAGTTGTAGATCAATTTGTTCAACCATGCATATAGTGAGTAAGGTTGTAGTGTTTGGACCAAATGGAGGTCATAAACAGTTTTAATTTATAATGATGCTATCACATGTATTCAGTTATGCTCAAAAAGCAGCATTTAAGTGGTTTTATAATTCATACCAGCAAAAGCATCACAGTTTTTCTTCACCCTGCCAGGATGTTGTAGCTCATACTTGTGCAAGGTCTTCATTTTGTGCTTCTCACCAGTAAAATCATGTCTGATCCTGATGCTTCTTTTACTACACAAATTGCATTTCTCATTGTAAATTGAGTGCTGGGAAGTTAAGTATAAGCAATATAAGACACGAGGGATTTTCTTGTATGCTTTGCCTCACTTCTAGCCCTTGTGCTCCTCTTAAATTCCCTGTGAGCAGTGAAAAGATCCATTCTAGGGAATGGAGGCTGGGGGGGAGATGAAGGGCCACTCTGTGCCCTTATAATTTTATAGTGCTTGTGGTGTTAGAGATCCAAAGGTATTATTGAAACAGGGTTTGGGGAGAAAAAGGTGGTACGTTTTATTAAACCAACAGATGTAGCTGGGAAAAAAAAAGGTGCTCTCAGACACAGTCAGTCTTCAGGTCTGAAACAGAAGAAACAAAACCAAAAGGCTGGAAAAATTAGTTCTGTGTTTGTGTTACTCAATTAGCTAATTGGCAAAGAAAGTCTTTGCTAGATGTAAAATACAGAAGGATATTGCTAAGAGAAAGTGGTCATTGGCTCTTCTGCATAACCAGAGCCTTCCCTTCAACTCCAGCAGTCAATGAGTGTTTGAGGCCAGCAGTCCCTGTGATAGGTGGGTGCTTCCATAGGCATTTGCCAATTGATTTCCCCAGAGTGTGCCAGGATGTTCCATGTTCTCAGAGACCCTGTGCTTGCCTGGAGAGGGTTGTAGGGGGTGGGGTGGACTCAGCATCACCAAAACAATACAGTGTGGTGAATGTTCTAAAATGTTCTGTTACTGCTGAGCTCACAGAGGATGTGTTTGCATGTGCAATAAAACACACAGGACCATAATCCAAATTTCTAGCACAGTAGACAAGTATAGTATCAAGAGGTTTTCTGTGATTAAGCATAAACTTGGCTTCCTCAGGTAAGATTGAGGGGAAAGCTCTGGTTTGGTTATTTTCTCTGTAATGGTGAAAGTGTAAGAAAAGGGCTGGAAATCAGCTATTTGTATCTCTGCACAAAATGGCATTACTAGTAAATTTCTGTGTGAAGTTATTTTGTTATGTTCTCTGGTGAGGTGCTGTTCTGTTCCTGGAGTACTGCTTGAGGAAGCTTAAGTGGAAGCACATTTAACAGCAGTAAAATAGAGTTTTCACATTCATGTTCATCAAAGCCTCGCCTGTCTTATGGAAATGTGGCTGATTTATAGAGTAACTTCCATAGGAGAATGACTTGCCTTGCTCACTGGAGCTGTGAGGAGTCAAGCAGTTCAGCATCCAAACATTTCTAGTTCAAACACAAGGTCAGTTCTTGTAGAAAACAATTTATTTTTTTCAGTGTATAAGCTCATGCTTGGTTTTAGCCACACCAACTTATGCCTTTCATGAAAACAAACAAGCTGCATGCATGTTTTCAAGTGTTTTGTTGACCTTGGATGCATATGCAGGCATTTGATTCCATTGTGAATTTGTAGATAGGCCTGTGAGAATGAATAAATACTTCAAGAAGTACGTATGTATGTGTTTACATTTTCTGAAAGTTATTGTCATGGATATAATCGAGTGCATTGTAAAAGATTGGGAAACTAATTATCAAGACTTGCATGATAAAATCAATTAACCAGTAAGAGTGAGAAAAGACAAAATGAATGGGAAACAAGAGAGATCTCTCCCCTAATTGTTCTGTTACTCATTCTGAGTGTGCATGGGCCTGTCCTGTGCACTCACTGCATAGGCCCAGGGGCTTCTTATAGACTTGGGTCTTATTTTTGCTTGTTTTCGTTCAAAGGGTAGTGAAGCAGTTCCTTTAGAATATTTACTAATAATACTTCGGGGGGAAATTGCAATAATTAAACTCATGGATCTCTATTTCTCTCATCTTTCTGCCCCCCTGAATTTTCAGGTGGTGTTTATTTCTATAAAACAGTAGGCCCTTAAACCAGTGTAAGGAATCCACTGGACTCCTTACAGAAGCAGAGCATGAAAGAATGCCTGATCCATCACACAAACTGCTCCTGTGCTGGATCAGCTGGTGGTGCATTGACACTCATACAGAGAGACTTAAAAGTCCATTGTTATCATTAATATTTTTGTCCTTATGGTAACTTCAAGTTCACATGATGAAGGCTGCTTCAGAAGGTTAGTGAGAATCTGATTTTAATGGATCTATATTTATGTCAGTGGATTCCCAGGCCGCAGGGGACAGGAAAAGTGAAATGCTGGAGCAATCACAAATTCATCAATAGGTTGTTTTTGCAAGTTTAAAGAGTTGTTTTGCAAGTGTTGCTGTACAGATATGAAAACTAAATTCCATCTGTCCAGGGCTTACTGTGGTGGTTTCTGGTGAGATTCTGAAGGCAAACATTCTTAGAAAAAAATCAATTCTCACAAGTTTTGTGGTTTAATAATGATATAGAACTACCTGGGGTTGAAACTGACCCCTGGTTGTCTGATTCTGATAATCATTGGTGAACTCATCTTTATAACCTCCTCTCTGGATGGAAAACCCTTGCAAAGGAGGGTACCAAGTTGCATAAAGCTGTTGAAAAAATCTTTTAAGCTACCTAAGTACCTCCAGACCCAGATGCCTTGCATGAGGTACCACAGCACTATTCCACAGTCCAGGTCTAGACCCAGATTTCCTGCATCTTAAGTCACTGACATTGTATTTTGTTTTCCCTAATGCAATTGAGGTGGTAGGATCCAATAACCCAAATAGGGTGCTGCAGAAAAAAAAAAAGATATCTTTTTTTTAAGGTTTCTTCCTATTGCATGTTGGCTCCACATAAATCCCAGTGTTGTTGTGGACTTGTGTCAGTTCTGCAGACAAGGACCTTGTGTGCTTTGGGCCAGCTGACCAATTGCCAGTTGGCAAAAAGCCCATTTGCCTTGACTGTGTAAAGGTAGGAGGTAAGAACAAAGCAAATTACAGAAGCTGCCCTGATGTTACATGTTTGTATTTAGAAAAAAACCTCCAACCAACCAAAGACCCAAACAATCCACACACACATCCCACTCCCATCTTGCTACTTGTATGAGGACTTAGTGTGTGGATCTTTTCTAAATGGGTAGGAATTCAAAATTAAATTGGAAATTTGGGGTTTAGCTTGTAATTGCTTTTTAAAAACATTGGAAATACAAATATATCTGATGTGTTCCTTTAAAAATGTTAGTTCTGGGTCAAGTTTCTTCTCCTACCACTTAGAGCAACTTCATCTAGAAATTACAGGCTAAATAAAATAAAGTGTCTGTGATACTTTTTCTTAGAAACAGATTTATCAACACTAATATGTAGTGTTGCTGTGATGACTCAGTTATCAACATTAAACAGTTGTTCAGTCATTTGTTTATCAGTGGCAGTTTGTTAGTAGTTATAAGTAGAATTCCATCTGCCAGTTAAACTATATTGTAAATTGATGTAGAAATTAGCAGCTCCTGTTTTTGGGGGGCGGGGGGAGGTATCTCTCCTAATGAATATATTAACTTAATTGCACATAAATGCATCTCCAGAAGATGGTTGGGGGGCATCTCAGGTATACTGCACACGAGTGTGCCAGTCAGGCGAAAACAGGCACACACTGTGATTATCTCAGTTTTCAAACCTGGAAGAGACAAGAATGTGTTGCTAAATGAGAGAGGCAGTATGTCATGCTCACTGAGATAAAAACAGAAGCTGCCAGACACTTTGGCTTTATTCTCCGAATTCTTTGCTTCAAAACTCTCCTCTTTTCTTCAGGCTTATTCTGCCTCCCATTCTCATTCTTCCTCCTTCCGTCGCTGCTGTCGCGATCTCTCTCTCATTGTTCTCTCCCTCTTGCCCGTCTTTGATGCACATACGTTGTCACATTTCATTGACTCTCCCCTCTTCTCTGTTCTTACACTCACGCCTAGTGGTGCTTCAGCCAGAGCTCGCAGTCTCTCCGCCGAGTTTTAGTCATGTGTGAAGCTCAGTTTGATCGAGCGCTCCTTTTCTGCCTTTTCACTCTCGCAAAAGATTAAAAGGTGGCGTCACATCGCTCCCCGGTTTTTTCCCGCAGGAGGGACTTAAAAGGGACAACAAAAACTAATCACTTTCAATAAGCGTTTTCTTGCGAAAAAGGGACTTAGCTGTGCAATTCGAGGCCGGGGCTAAGGATTGGGAAGGCTGGAGGATGCTTCATACTGCTAACAAGGGAAGGAAGCCTTCAACTGAGGCAGGTAAGAAGTGCCTGAATGCGAATGTTTTATGGAGTGCTCGGTCGGAGCGGTGGATTTGCAGCGTTCTGTAACTGAGGCGGGCAACTGCAGCAAGAGACGGCAGCCGTGTTGTATCAGATTCCTTTTGTTTAAGATGTAAAGTCTGCGCTATAAATTGAATTAGAGATGGAAATCTGAGGATGCTGTATTCACAATGAGTGCTTGTTTTTTCCCCCTTTTCTCTGTGTATCAAAATAAATCAGAGAGCCAGCTTTTGTGAAAGCTGGACTTTGCTTAAGGTTAAATTCAGTGCTGAAATCTCAGTGTAAGAAAAGCTTTAGAGTCTTGCAACCCTCAGGGAGCTTGCATTCTGCAATTTGATTGCAACAGCTCAATTAAAAAAATATTTACTTATTTACTATTTATTGTGTAAGGTAAAATCTAGCATTGAGTTTAGGTCTAGGTGAATATGGGTGGTTTGCCTGGTATTTTGTCAGATGAATAGCCATACCCTTTTAGATGTACTGTAAAACCTATTTCGTGTTTATGTTTTGTAAATTGAGATTAAGTAGCATCCTGAATGAAATACGTGACCAAAACTCATAAAATGCATCTGTGTTTAGTAAAGCAATCACCAAATTAGAATAATGGATTTATGTCAGTTGTCAAATGGAGTTAACTCTGAAAGTGCTGTCCACAAGTGCACTTAGATTACAATAAAGGGCTTTCTGTTTAACAGTTATTGAGAGGAGCTAATTTATCAGGCAAAGCCTCTGAACCTAAGTCTTGTGATAATATAAAATTCTATAGCCTAAAGGGTTTATGGTTTTGGGAAACGTGCCCTTTTCTTCTCTATAAAAATACATTGAGATTTTATAGGGATTCCAAAGGCAAAAATAATTTTATTAAGTGCTTTTTATTCACAACTGGAATATTTAACTATTGGGATGCCTGTTTCTGGTCATCACTGGCTTTGGTGCCTTTTTTCTCTCCCTACATTTTACAGTTGCTGTCTGTATCAGCAAACTGACTCAAAATAGGAGGAAGGGATTCTGAACAGCAGTGATATTCTGAATTTCACTGTCACACTGAAGAGTGGACAAGCAGTCAAGGATAGTTAGAACATTATTAGGGCTCTGGAAGAAAGCAAATACTGTTGTAGTGATCAGAGTTATTTGTAAAGTGGAGCACTTGCTGGCTGGCTCTGAGCAGAGCTGGGAAAAGCTAACTTGGTAAGCTGTCGTAGAGTAAACACCGTTTGACAGGCAGAATTTCGTGGTGCAGACCTCCAGATGGGCACCCTGCAGAGTGAAATGAATCTGTTTGCTTGAGAACTTTGGTCTCTGTGCAAGTTTCCCCAAATGGCTGGGTCCTGCCTGCACCATCCCAGTGCGCAGTGCCCGTACCTTGCAAATCCTGAATTCCAGGGCAGTGCTGTGTGCACGATTGCAGGGCTGATTTTACAGGATAGGCAGAGCCAAGGCACCACAGCTGAGAGGGACTGAGCCCAGGGAAGCAGTGTCCCCTCGGGTGAAGGGGGACCTCAGGCCATGCTCCTTCCTTCAGTGCTAGTTAATCCATCCTCATACAAAGGGATGAATTTTTTTTTTTTCTGAGGATTTGAAATCAGAACTCGTAAATGTTTTACTGTTGTGCTGTGGGTATTTTTACTTTTTAACTATGTTTTTGCTGAACTTGTTTATTTTTTGGCATTGGGATCAGAACTCCACCTCATTTCACCTTTCAAAATGTTCCTATATGTTCTTCCAAGTTCTTTTTAGGTTTCACTTCTGTTTAAGCACATGTTGGTTCAAACTCAAATTAGGAGTAACTTCTCAGACAAATATGGAAGTCCTGGCTATAAGTGATATTTTGTGATTTAAATAAAGTATGTCTGAGTATAAAGGGTGGATGACTTCTGGTAGCAATTTGTCATGAAGACTTTGGTCCTTATGAAATGGCAGAAAAGTGGAAGGTTGATGCTGAGCCACCTTGATGTGCTTGAGCCCAGAATTCAGGATCTGAATTGCAGAGCATTTATCTCTGCTTTTGGCATTTGCTAACTCTGCCCTACTAGATGTTAAATGGGTGATTAATAGAAATAGCAGCATTTTACTGATGTTCCAGTAGATGTTGCTGGAGAGCAAAGTAAAGATTACTTGATCTAGAGAAAGAAATGCAGTGAGATTACAAAAACCAAAGAAAAACCTCAAGGCTCTTAGTAGTTCCATGAATACGAGATCAATAATTTTTGCATCACTATTGTAGGTGCTATTCTATCTGAAAACCTAGAGACACATGTGCTGAAATAAGGCACATGTAGAAACAACCATGTGTGTTCATTTAAGGCTTTTAGTTTTTACTTACCTCTTAAAATTTTATTACTAGTATTAACGTTGTTTGATCTGTGTTTTCTTAGAGGAAGGGCTGAAAGAATATCCCTAAAAGTTAGGTTGTTTTTTTTTTTAGCTACAGCCACAAAATACAGCTGTTTAATTATAAATTAAGAAAGTAAATGCATGCCACCTCAAAATCAGAATTTTAGTACAGTGAAGTTGTTTTCCTTTGAGAACATCAAGAGCTTGCCAAGTCATAAAAGACAAAAAAAAACCCCTCTTAATTTGTATGCTATTTTATGTGTACTTTGTTTTAGCTGTTAACAATTGTGAGTTACCATCTTATGTGATTAAATTCTGAGAGAAGCCCCATGATGAGTCTCAGATCAATAAATTGTAAGCACCTAATGGCAAGTGTGTGAATAGAAAACTGTGATGTTCTATGCTAAAACTACTGTTTTAATTAATCTGATAAAATGATAAAGCAGTCCCAAAGGAGTGGAGGATTTTAGTATACAGGCACTAACTGATGCAATTTCAGGCAACCACTGACCTCTATCTGTGGGAATATTTATTTTTTGAGATGATCATCAACCGTAACTGATTTCAAATTCAAAATCCCAATGTGTGTTGTGTTTCTTTAATCCTAGATTTTCATGTAAAGCAGGATAAACATGCAAAACTTAGGCTAGTCATGCTAAAAATTTGATCTCTCTCTGTGCAACTGGTTTGTACCTATTTGTACCTTAAATAAAAAAGAAAAACAAGAATTAATTAAGACCTTTTAGAGAAGAGATTTCAGTTTTGGACTTAAAATTAATATGTTTGACTGAATTTTATAATATATAGGAGCATGCCTTTATTTTGTCTGCTTAATGCGTAAGAAAATTTCAGCTCCTGTTTATAATTGGAAAAAATGCAGATAGAAAAATGTGTGGCAGATCTGTAGAGTCATCTCTCATGTAATTAGCACTGTAGGCTATTTATTTATTGTGGCTGAAGTTAAGTATTTTTGTGTTTTTTCAGATGTGTGTGCCAAAATGTCTTTAATCTGACAAGCTTTCGGTTGGGGTTTTTTTGTTGCTGTTTATTTGGTTTGGGTTTTTTTTTCCCCATAAAGGTTTGCTGTTGCCAGTAGGGGTTTCCTTAATGTTTTGCTTCTTTAAATTATTGCTCAATTTGTGCATGCACACAACTGTGTCCATATTAAGGCAATTCCTTAACCTTCAGAAAACCATGTTCTTGATATGCAGAGGAAGTGAGATCTTTCTGCATTCCATGAGTATGGTTTAGGAAATGAAGTGCTATATGTATTTATTGAATGGTTGAGTAGGTTTTTTTTTTTCTCAAACTCAGTAGCTCTTGCTGTTTTAGAGACCTCTGGCCATGGCGATGGATTGTTGTGGGTCTCAGTTGGCCATGGCCAGGAGTTCATGAGTACTTTCACATTCTTAAAATTCTGTGGCATCCAGAAAAATAAGCCTGACTGTTGCCTGAACCAGAATTACATTCTCATACCTTCCTCCCTCTCAGACTTGTCAATTCAATGAAATGGTACATAATTTAGTTTAAAAGATTGTAATATGTCACCAGTTTCTAAAGAGAATTCCCTGTTGAAAACATTGACAAATTCAGTTTAAAGGCTTATGACACAATATAGCCCTAAGGAATAAACTTTTATCTTTGTATTTCTCAGTTCTCAAAGTCATGAAGAGAAAAGCAACCACAATTGTATTGTGGAATTCTATTTAGGAGAACATCCCTGAAAACTCAGAATAGTGGCAAATGGTCAGGAATCCTGGCCACAATTGTGTTTAGTGCCATATTTCTCAGCAGCAGCACTGGTGTATTTCCAGGTTGTCTCTGGATGCTTATTTATGTATAAACAACTACAAAAAATCTGAATGCCTGCATTTTAATTTAAGCCCATTAGAAATTTAAAAATACGTGCTAGTGTGTCGTTATTGGAACTGAGGAGGAATATATGTCAAGGAGTCTGCAGTAAGTTACTGAAATATAAAGCTGGGATGTGTACATAGGAAAATGTACTACAGATAACAGTAATTTAATGACTTATTTGTGAGGCTTGCATCTATATTGGAGACTGTGTTGGTATCATTAAAATAGATAAATAAAAATGTGAATAAAAATAATTTTAAAACCAGAAATAGGATTTGGCAATGAAGTAATTTTAAGAATCTTCTAAAGAAGCACATGGTTATATATATTTTCCTCATTAATGATGCAGTAGCTCCTGAGTAACACAAAGTAGGGGATGTAAGTTCTTTTAGCAGTATTGTGTAGAATATATTTAGCTAGCACAGTTCTTACTCCATGCATGCAATTTTTGAAGATACAGACCTCAGTTGCTATCTATAGCTTATATTGATTTAATAAAATTCAACCTGTAGCTCATAGCTCATTCCAAATCAAATAAAATTTGTATTCTGTTATCACATGGAATATGATTATAACATGGTAAAACGTTGCAGTAGAGGACTTTATCTCCCTGCCCTCAAAAATAAATTATTTTTTAAAAGCGGAAAAGCTTTTTAGAGAAAGCTTTTTTGAAGTAGGACATTGTTTTCAGATTGTTCTCCTAAACTTACCATTGTCTGTGAGATTTCAGGAATAAAATCTGAAAGTGTCTTAAAAGTGGGCCTTTTAAGGCCCAATAAAAACCCAATATATGTTTTCCAGAAAATTTTCTATGAGACTGATAAAAAGTATTTTCAGTTGGAGAATGTGCCTTTGAAATGTCACCTGTTAATTTTGTATGTATTTGTGGTAATGCCTCTTGTTGTACCTGACCTCACAGAAGCACCAAGTAATGGCTCTTAACAATGTCAGTTATTCCAACGTTGTTAGGGAAGAACACAGCCTCTTCTGTTGCTCTCATTTCTCTTTGTTACTGGATTAATGTCTATTTTGAATAGATTTTAGTTGACAAATTCAACTCCTTCAGTCCTTTCTGTTTGGTCTAAATGTCAAACCCAACAAAGGCTTTTGTAGGGGTTTTTTTCCCTGGCAGCAGAATGGAGATGAGGAATCGGCTGCAAGATGTTATCGTTTGGTGGGGGAACAAATGTTCTGAGCTGGGAGAGGCTGGTTTCCTCTCTCCACATATAATAATGTCTATTTGTCAGTAACTCAGTTTTTCTGACCTGTAGCACTCCCTCCCCAGCAGGTGTTAATGCTTAAATTAAATCTGAATTATCTCAGTATTTATACTGATGTTTGTAGTTGTAGCCTAATTCCGTCCATAACTGATAAGGCATGGTGTGTTTGTGTTGGAAGGACACAAGAGAAGAGGGAGAAAAAACAGCAAGAGATTTCTGCAGGAAAGAAAAATGTTTCTGAGAACAGTGTGGGATTGAAGTCAAAACTGTAATATTAGATACCGAATGCAAGTTTCTCTTAAAGTCAACCTATTGTGCTATTGCTGTGGTACATGTGCATGGCCATAAATAATGTATATGTGCTATACATATATACATGCAGTCTCTAGAGGTCAGTAGAATGTAAGGAATGGACAGATGTTCTGTTTTCTAATATGAGACTTTGAGATGTAGCATATCAGTTGTTGCAACCTAGAAAAGATGAATATGTTTCTAATGAAATTTGGAAGTGAAGTAATTAATCAGAGTTAACAAAGAACTGAATGGAAGAGAATCATGTCTGTCATGTTGCGGAAATGAGTGTAAATTATTTGTTTTGGGCAAATTCCTGATAAATGCTCATTTGCGTTCTGAGAAACTTGACAGAGATCCAAACCATGATTATTGTATTATAGCTCATTATATTGCATCTCCTTGCCACCTTTTCTGAGAGGGTCTTGTGGAATAACTGAAATAAATATTAAAATGGTGTTTTGAGACAACATGAGTCAAATTCAGAGCAAATCAGGGCTCCAGTACAGGCAACCTATTTTCTCTTCATGTTCACCCCGTTAGCCATGGCCAGCCTTAAGAAATTAATTGTTTCATCCTCATTCGCCACCTTCTAACATGAAATCTTCTGAATAAACTCATCACTTGTGGTTGAAAGTTCTGTTTCCTTTTTAATAACTGTTTTCACAGAATCATTTAGGCTGGAAAAGACTTCTGAGATCATTGAGTCCAAGCTGTGACTGATCCCTGACAACCAGATGGGAGCTCTGAGTGCCACCCCCCCAGTTGTTTCCTGAACACCTCCAGGGATGGGGGCTGCATCACCTTCCTGGGCAGCCCCTTCCAATGTCTGATCACCCTTTTTTGAAGAAATTCTTCTTTATGTCCACCCTGAGCCTCCCCTGGTGCAGCCTGAGGCCATTTCTCCTTGTCCTGTCCCTGTTCCCTGGGAGCAGAGCCTGAACCCCCTGTCTGCACCCTCCTGTCAGGGACTTGTGGAGAGTGAGAAGGTCCCCTGAACCTCCTTTTCTCCAGGCTGAGCCCCACCAGCCCCATCACGACTGACTTTCCAGACCCTTCTGCAGCTCCATTTCCTTCTCTGGATGTGCTCCAGCACCACAATATCTCAAAAGAAATCAAAAAGAAAGAAATCTCAAAATCTCAAAAAGACTCAAAAGAAATCCTAACTCCAGAGTCAGGCTGAGTCACAATGACACATATATATTGTTGTACTGTAAAAAATGTGTTTAGAGTTAAGTGGAGTCAGATGTTAAATGTATAGATATATCTATATAAAGGTCCTTAGAAATTAATGGTTTGTATCCCCTCTGTTTCTCTCTTTAAAGAGGCTATTTAGGTGGTATTTGACATCTTTCTTCTGTTCATGTTGTAGTTCTGCTTTGCATTGTAAAATAGTGATAGGACAATTCCTGTGGTAGAATTAGTTGGATCATCAGTTCCCTTTCTACTTGGCTTCTGGTTATTTTTGGTAGCTTGCCTGGAAGCTATTGTTCAAAAATCTCCGTGATCTCCCTAGATATTCTGGAAGACATCTTTCAAAGTGGTTTACAAAACTTGTTTTAATAGTGAGCTAAACAGAGTCAGCTGCTGTAGGAATCACTCTGGTTTCCTTCCCCCACTGTTCTTTGAGTATATTGAAAATGTTCTTTAAGCATTAAATGAAACAAAACAATTGTGGAAGTGCATCTCAAACTTCAGTGTATCTGCTTTTGGAGAAGCAGGGAAACTAACAGCTCCGTTTTTATTAAATTTATTGTTTTAAGATAGCATTGTGGTGGTAATAAATTATGTACTTGGATTCATTATTAATACATCACGATAAAAAGTGACTATGCAGGGATGTTAATGAAGTCTAATAGTTCTATACATAAACTGCACTTAAAACTTTGAAGATCAGCCTGGTCCTGGTGTGTAAAATTGCAATATCTGATGATTTGAAACATCACCTCTATAGATGGCAAAGAACTGGCTTCCTCAATTTGAAGTGAAGGCAGGCCTTTGGGTTTAGTTGCTTTATGAGTATATATTTTATTTTGCTTTCATGTTTGTGTGCTTAGATACAAAATAACTATTACACCACTGGTCCATATTTTTTTGATACAGTGGCTCTTACCTACCTGAATGAGAACTGTGTTAATGTTTGTGGGGGCAAAACTGAGTTTGAGGATTATCACTTCTAAAAAAAAATCTGTTTTAATCAAAATTCTTTTTTCCCCTTTTAAGAAGTGTAAGCAAAAGAATAGTGAAAAGGTGGAGTTTAGATCCAGCAGCACTGGAGGTAGAGATGAATCTTTGGTTTCAAGAAATGTTAGGAGTAGACTGTTCTTTATATCCCCAACCAGTTACGCAAGGGAATGGGAAATGACTGGATACAGCAAAAATAGAGATGATTCTTTCTTAAAAGGACCTAAGAAAATCCTCAGCAGATCTCCCTCTCAAAAATATATAAACCAGTGTTTTTAAATAACAGTAAACAGCAGGCAGAGTTAGTTTGTATTGTACACCCTACATTTCAAGGAATGCTGTTAGAAAATGATGGGTTCTTTTGAGTCTACAGCCTAGTAGGCAATCCAGTTGTGGGAAATCATAGTATTAAAGAATTGTCTGTGTGATTATCTGTGATTGTGGAGAACTTGATTTTACTACTCAATTGGTCTCACAGTTCTTTGTTGTTTTCTTTCTTTGTGAGAAGAGGTGTGTGCTTAGAAAACAGGAATAAAGCGCTTGCCTTTTACAACAAACAGCCCAGAACTCTGAATTATGTGCAAACTTGAGTAACCATGAGATCTGGATGTAGAGAAATATGAAATGACAGTAATAACCAGTATCACTGTAAAATTACAAATTATTTCAATTTAAGTGATTTCATTTTTCTACACACATTTTTAAAGTCTGTCACCATAAGCTGTTGACTTCATTCTGAATGCATTCTGCAGCCTTGACAGTTGAGGATTTGTTAATACTAAATCAGTAATTGTTGGCTTTGAAGAAGGATCCAGCATCTTCAGCAAGAGCTTATTAAACTGTAAAATATGGATTGCCTTTACCCTAATGGCCTCTGAATCCTATTACCATCCCATTAGAGAGTGTGGGATTTTAGTAATTCTGTTGTTGTTTTCAGTGGGCAGCAAGTACAATGGGGAAGGGCAGGGGTTAATGCAATTCATCTCTTGTAATAGTGTAACAGTGAGTCCTTTATCATTCCGTGGGAATCTTTTCCTTCCTGCAGGGAGAGTGTCTGCACCCAGAACTGGTCCCCCATGCCCAAAGAAGACCACCAAAACCCTTGAGATTTCCTTCATTAGCACCACTTTGTAAACACAATAGAAGTGAATAAGTTGATAAATAAGGGCCAAGTAGGCTACGGTCTGGGAGAGTTTTCAGTTGCTATCATTGTCTGAAGAGGTATTTCAATATACCTCTTGGCACAAGATCATTTAATTATTTAATTGCACCAATGCCATAATACTCTGAGTGGTTTCCAAAAATATGAAAGCACCTTATTCCTTTCCCCATAAATTCTGTGTGAGAAGTGTAAACCAAAATGCAAAGCAAACGATGAGAAAACAGGTGGTGTAATGAGTAAGAGTGAAACTTTCGTACATGCAATAAGTTACTTATTTTGATCTGTATAAGCTACCTCAATGATAGTAAGTCTTACTAGAGGAATAATTTCTTAAAGTTTTTGCTAGAAAGGAATGTGAAGCATTAATAGTTTTTAATAGGGAGTAGAAGAAGTCGTGTACAGGGGTTTTGTCTGCCCTCAGTTGTGCATGAGGCCAATATGTAACTTTTTTCAGCACCAGGTATGATTTTATTTTTTTTTCCCCCCAAGTGTACTATGGAGATTGATTTGACAGCTAAATTCCAAATGCTAGAGGCAACTTGCTTCTGATTTCAGAACAGGATAAAAAGGGGAAGATTTCAAACAGGTATTGCAGGATCAGCTGAGAGGGACTTGTCAGGGTAACTTTTCAGATAAACAATATCTGATACACTGATGTGAATACCCTATTGAATTGAGGTTAGTTTGATTCATGAGATACTTCCAGCTAATAATTTTCTTTTCAAAGACAGATAAAATGGATTGTTAGTCAGGGCACTTTACCATTATTTATTTTTTTAAGGAATTAGAAGATATTTGTATGTATTGGAGTATTCATAACTAGTTTTCCTTTCTTTTCTTCAAATTTGGTTCAACGGTAGTGTTGCCTATAAATTTGAGTTTATTATGAATAACCAAGATCTTGTGTGTCAACAATGAGAAGGGCTAGGACAGAATCTGATAGAAGAGAGAGGGATTACTACTGCTTAAATCATAATGAGTAAAGGTCATGTGAGCAGCTTTCTGTGTCCTACTGATGCCTTCGAGTGGCTGCCTAGAACAGAGGCTGGCAGAGTTAAGAGAATACAGTGGGTATTTATTAAAGGCCTTCAATAGATACATCTTGGGCAGTGCAGGAGCCTCACAGAGGCTACGCCCAAGATGGACAATGCTCACAAGCAAGATCTTTGAAATCAAACTCTCTATAAAAACTAATCAATTCATCTTTGCAGTTTTCCCTGTTAAGTTTGTGGGTTCTTGCAGGCGCTGCGCTCACACACTTGCTCATGTTGGCCTGATCTCTTTTCTGACTCAGTAGTGCTGGTTTTTGGAGAATATTGGTTGGTTACCTCCTGGTCTTCCTGCATCCCTTCCTTCCCAGGATGGAATATCAAAATTGCTTACCCTTCCCTTGAGTGCTGGAAAGACAGAGCCTGAATTCATCTGCTGTGGGGATTACACATAGATAATTTCCTCACTTGAACTATAAAATCAGGGACCAGTAACCCAGTTTCTTTACTGTGGAATTGAGAGGTTCTCTTTTACAGGCAGTGGAATTTAAATGCCTTGCAGTGTCTGTACAAGTAGGTCAGTGTTATAGCTGGAACCCAGTCAACTGATTTGTCAGAAAACTCTTTTCCCTCCTGAATCACTCTCTTCTTGACCCTGCATTGGGCAGAGTCCATGTAGGTCAGTCTGGTTCTGTTAAGTGCTGAACAAGTCTGTGGGAATGTATAATCTCCTTCCTTGAGTTAATAATCTAATTATAGCCTACTTACAGGAAGATGTAGTGTCTAAATATTTTAAGGGTTTTCTTCTTGTAGGAGCTTGTTTAAATTTGTTTATAAGCAAGAAGAAAAGTGCTTACATTAGAAAACAGCTTTGTTCTGTGCAATCTCAGAATGAATCTTTGTTCTAATCAGTCAGACCTAGGTGATAACAATAAAATGAGCGAGGATATATTGCATTTTTTAAAATTTATTTTGTTTTAATTTCAGAAAGGCTAAGGCCTTTCAGAACATAGTAAACTAAAAACTCACAAAGTAACTGTGCTGGTATGAATCCTAATTTATTTGCTGACTCTAATGTACAAAAAGAATTATGGGGATCAATAAACAAAGTTTGACAATGCAAGTGTTGCAAAAAATTTAAAAAATCATTTCAATCACAAAATTGTAACCAAGGGCAGTGTTGCAGGACTTCTGCTCTCACTTTTATGTGGATGAGGGAAATGTGCATCATGACCATCACAAGAGTAGCAGAGTTTGACTGCCTTGGGAGGTGCAAAGCACAGTGTGAGCTGGAGGGACCATGACCATCTGAAAACTCCATTTTTGCTGGGATGTAACATCAGTAGATACATGAATTATCTCACTCCTGTTACCTCCAGCCTCACTCCATTGGGTCAGTGCTGTTTTGTGTATCCAACAGATTGGTGCAGCCCCTGTGATCACTGGAGACGTGTCAGGACTTGAGGGCTTTGATTGCTTCCTATGGTACAACCAAGTTTTAATTTCAAACCCTTATTTCATATTGGATTATGTTTAGTGGTGCTACAGCTTGTTAGGAATATAGTGAATAGAAGGCCTATTTTATAGGATTATCATTGCAACTTTTGTTTCAAAACCTGTTATATTTTGTTTATATGCTTTTAAAGTGCGACTTAGAAGGCATTCTAAACTGGGAAGTGCTGGCATGGATTTGTGAGTTTTGGGGGTTGTTTTTCAGATACAACTTTTATTTTTATTTAAATACATTGTGATTAAACTAGAACTACAGGAAGAAACCCAAACTTTAAAACAATTAAGTTTATTTTAGTTTTCTTTTTTCATCTGAAAGCTTAGCTTGTATTCTAAGTACCAGAATTAATCTGCCATCAAAATCATATTGTTCAAACATTTGACATATGTCAGAGAGGTGGAGAGGGGAAACAACATGCAAATAAAACATTTGTGCCAAAGAGCTGCTTTTTAAATTAGCAAACAACATTGTTGTCTCATCCCAAATAAGAGCACAGAACCCAATAAAGCATGCAGTATTTTCATTTTAATCTGTAAAATAAAAAAGGAGAAATACTCAGCAAAGGTGGAATTAGGCAAACATAGAGGTTAAGAATTGCTTTGTCAGGAATTAAATAAATTTGATGCAGGTTTAGTGGTCCGTTGATAAACCCTGGACTAATAAGTTAAGTGAAAGGTTGCAATCCAGTTTCTGTAATGTAATGAAAGAGTGTACCTGACTCTTGAAGATCATTGATCTAATTAGTAATTGTTCTTTTGAATTGAAATTTGTTTCTCTCTGAGCTCAGTAGCATTTTATTGTACTTTAAATTGGCTCAAAAGGAAGATTGAAATCTAAACAAGTTGTGTATTCCTTTCAACCCCCTCAAAAATGTGATTGCTGGAAGGACCTTCCTGCAGCTGATATGACTTTTCTGTATCTTCTGTTACTAAATAGTTCTTTATTTCAATGATAGGAAAAAGTCTTTCCAGATGTGGTTTCAGTTGATGGGTTTGAGTGAAGGTTGGAGGCTGAAACTGGGACTGCTGTGGGCAGTGCATGGACTGTGACCTGCTGCCCCCAGTGCTGTTTCAGGGGCTGGGCTGGGCCCTTCTGTGTAATTTGGCTGAGTAATTTTGTCTGCAATGGACATGTGAGCTAAGCAAGATGATCTGTCCTTTTTTGGATCACAGGTTTGCTCTTGGCCATGCTGGAAATAACTTCCTTGCAAGAACTAATCTGAGAAGGATAGAGCCTTGTTATGCAAAGGCAGGTAACATGAAAGGTTGAGCTTATTATTATCTAAAAAAGTCCCTGGAAATTAATTCTTGCTTTCAATTTTTTATCCTGGCATACCACATGGGGGAAAAGCCAATAAGTTAATTGAGTCAGGATTATCTTTGTTCTAGCTGTAATCCAGCAGAAATTTCTGTTATTTTTCTGAAAAGGTCTGCTAAGGTAACATCAGGAGGCCAAGGATTGAAAGGTGTCATCCTGCTCCTGCTCCCACCCCCTGCTGCTTTAACCAGCAGGAACTGTAGTTTCACATTGTTTAGTTGAAAAGTCCATCCTGAAAAGTCTGAGATCTCTTTTCCCAGGGTTGTTTATTTGAAACTGATGTTTTGAGGGCAGAAGATAATCTGCCCACTTACAATTCTATTATTAAATAAGAAATCGTGATTAGTTCTTGAGATATTTTTGTGTGTTGGTGATCAGCTAACAATCCTTTCACAGAAATGTGCAAATTGGAGTCCTTCTGAGCTCAGATTAACTCATCAGTGTGACTGGACCTTTTAGATATCTTGGCAAGGGACAACAGTCTCTGTTCATGTTTTCCTTTGTCAGATTCCAGTGATTTTACACAGGATATCTCTTTTCTGATTATTGTAACTTTAGCACTGTTTACCAGCCATACTTTTATCCCAAGTGCAACTTGTTTGATTTCCTGCTAAAAGTTCTATGAGCTTGTGTAAGCAGGGAACCTTTCTGGCCTCAGAGTGGAATTTTCATTTTTTTATATTATTCATGATGCTCTGAATTCATTCAGTGCTGTGAAATGCAATATCCTTTTTGCAAAGTAGAAGTGCTTCCTATGCAATCTCAGCATTGTGTTCCAAACCTATGCTCAGCTGCAGGTTTTGTACAATGTGTTTGCAATACCTGTATATTAAACTAGAGCTCTCCAGATATCAATAATTCTGTGTAGTGGCACATGTAGAGTGTTTTAATATTTATTCCTTCTCTGCCTTCTGATGGAAAAAAAATGCTTTCACCTTCCCTTCATAACAATAAGCCTGTCTGCATCAGAAGGTCTGCTTTTTTAATGAAAACATTGAGTTTGTGAATTAATTTGTCTTCTGGTAACTCTGGTGTTTGAGAGGCAACAGTGGCACTGACTGAAGCAAGTATCTGATTCAGAGAGAAGATGTGACTATTCCAAAGACTTCAGGCTCTGTGAAAGGCAGACATCGCATAGACTCTTACACAGTGCCAATGTTCTGACCAGCAGAAAGCAGAAAGTGGAAGAGTCACTGTTGCCTTCTCCAATATAATCCTTCTACTCACTCCCCCAAAGTATATCTTAAGTAAAATTACTGCTGTTCCTAATACATAATTGTAAAGCAATATTCTAATGTGTTCCTTTTACTTCCTTAATAAAATTGTCAGCACGAGTTTATATTAACCACATACAAAATCACTCTGTATGTATATGGAGAAAGTGGGACAGAGAAATTAGAAACCAGATGTGTAAAATGAGAACTGGGGGAATTGGCAATTCCTTTCCAGTCTGAAGCCTGCTAATTCAGTGTGATTATTCTGATCAGCACAACATGGAGTTAAATTCCTCTCTAGATGTTTGCAACACAGCATTTTCATTCTTCTGTGCAATTTTGAATGCACCTTTCAACTAGTAGAGAATTAATTTGTTCTTTTGTGTGTGGGGCGCTGGGATGATATATAGTTTATTTTCCCACTGTCCCATTTGCTGACTGCAAAAGGATGGAATGTGCCAGTGGCTGCTTTGGTACCACAGAAAGGAAAAGCTGCAGCTCTCCTGGAACTGCAGTAAATTGGAAGTAAGGTGCTCTTTCTCTAGTAGAGTTGTGTTCTGGTACATCTTGGCATTGTTGGCTTTGTGGTGCTTTGCCTCCAGGAAATACTCCCGTGCTGCACTGGCTCTTTCCAGAAATTCCAGTTTAAAAGTTGGGAGCAGTGGTCAGGTCACTGCAGTACATTTGTACTGCTGCCAGTTTTTGTGTGATATGTTGGGTATTAGCTTACAGATAGAATCCTGATAAAAGATATATCCCTTGGCTCTGTGACACAGTTTAGGGAAAGGGAAAAAAATATAAGGAAAAAGCATACAAACACCAAATGTGGGCATTGTTGTGCTGTGCAGCAGAACTGCAGATTTTGGCATGTTGTGATTGTAGGGAAATATCTTGTGCCTGAAACTAAGATCTAAAGGGATCTTTCTGCTCAGACTTTGTTATCATGTGAGTTGTTTTTCATACTCCAATCCATTGACATTTTTCCATGCATCAAGCAAACTGTAGGACCTTGTTTTTTCTAGTGCATAAAGTGGATTTCACCTTGCAATAATAAACACATTAGGAATTGTTTGTCTGTTTAGGAAACCATATGCTTCTAAGGTTTTGAAGGTTTTGTTCAAGATCTTTAACATCAAATTAGCAAAAATAAAAGGTATATTAAAATCATTAGAGAGAGCTAGTTCCTGCTTTTACGTGAGCTCAATTTTCTCCTGTGCTAAGTCTCCTGAGGTCTGTAGACAGTCAGTGCCAAGATAACATTGGCACCATTTTCTTATTGCCATGGTGATCTTCAGCTCTGCTGAATACTCAAGGGAGACTATGGTATTTTAGAGCAAGTAGAATTTTGGTAATTAAAAAGGCTGGAAGGAAGGATCTTTCTAAATTTTGCCAGTTTGGGTAAATAAGGGTAATGAATTATGTCTGAGTAGGAAAGTTATTAATCTGCTTTACTTGATTAGTACAGCGTAATAGTCAACTAAAAAGGCTCCGAGGGTTGGGGGGGAGGCGGGAGCTGCAGTGTCCGCCCGGGTTTGGGATCCGAGCTGGGATCCCGAGCGGTGCCCCGGGCAGGGGCTGTGCCTGCGCTGCCCTTTGTGCAGCGGGGCTGGCAGGAGCTCTGCTCCTCCTGCCGCTCCTCTGCACTGGAATTACGGGCAGCAAAGCATCCAGAAGGTTTTCAAAGTAGGGCTCTTGCCTGGAAGTTTGGCTCCTCCTCTGTATGTGTGTTATTAAATGCCAGTTTTACACTTTACTGATGGCAGAGGATTTTTCAGGCTCTCTGTCATTTCTCCGTCATGGCCCAGTTTTCATCTTTCTCTGGCTACAGCATGAATCAACGTTTGGGATTTTTTTATGATAATCTGACATTCCCTTCGCTTTTTTTTTTTCCCCCTTTCTTTTTATGACCCTTTCAAGCTCACCAATCAGTGCACAAAGGCAGTGTAAAGCATGCAGACAGGAAGGATGGTGAGACATACCTGCTATGCTGGCATGTTGGGGTCAAAAAAAAGTTACAAAATCTTTGTACTAACACAGTTTCAGCCCTTTATTTCAGGACAAATTTAGTCCTTCAGCCACAGTAGCTGTTTTTGCAAAGCTGTGTATTGTCTTGAACACTTCTGCAAAATATATTTTTGGCATGCAAATAAGCATTTAAAATGAAACTTAAACTGTTTTGAGTTAAATTTCTTAGCTAGCTCGCTAGAAATACAAGTGATTCTGTCAATTCTTTTTAACTCCCTCCCTCCATATGCTTTTACCAATTGTTATATCCCAATACTGCTTGTGATTTGGGGCAGGGGGGATTCTTAAATACTTCTTTCATAATATATGATATTTAACTTTGTTATGTTGTAGACAAAGCAAGCTGGATCCTCCTTCAGTGTGCAGTTTAGTCATGGCACACCTGAAAGCTGCCCATTATGCTTATTCCATGTTAAAAGAGATTTCAGTCCATTTTTTATGTTAAAAACCAATTTCCTTATCAAGCCAGAACTCCAGCTGCCTCAGTAACTTTAGAAATGTATAGATGTGGCTCCTACAAGACAGAATCAGTGTGCAGTTCCAATTGATACTGTAAGGTAGATTGTGGAGAAAACTTATTTGAAAGATTTTGGATTAAACAGGACATTTGCATTTGGTGTCCACTGTGTACATGCATATTTACTCTTTCTCTTATTTGGATGTGTCCTCAAAAATGGTATTCAGAGGGCAGACTTTTAGTTCCTTCAGTGCTCTCCATATTGGAGCCCTGGAACAGCATTGCTGCTATGGAAGTAAAAGTTTGGTAGCTTTGCACAATCTACGGCACAGGCAGCTAATGGGAAAAAAAATAAATAGTGGGGGGAATAAAAATAAAAAATAATTTGTGGGGAGAATAGAAAGCAGGTGTTGTGTGTGTATTCAGACACCCACCCCGATCCCCCAGCCCATCTGAAACCTCCTGATCCACTCTGGAAGCTGCTGCCTCATCCCATCCTGTGCCAAGATGTGTAACACCACAGTTCCACTGCTGAAGAGGTAGGTGGATTTGGACAGCTCTGTATCAATTCCTGAGGACACACAGTAACTTTCCCCAAATGGTTCAGTCTCTAATTAGTGGGCACTGAGCCTTGCCAAGAAATGTATTTCTGGCAGAGCTCCACTTCACTGAGTGGGTCAGGATTTTCCTGATTTTTAGTGCTGTACTCTGTATGTGATTGGTTTTGTTCAACTGAATGTAATCTCCTGGTTTGTTTGTTTTGTCATATCATTATATCTACCTTTAATCTTTAATGGGGCAATCTTTAGAGGGTTGGGTTTTTGGGTTTGTTTTTTTTTTTGGTGAGATTTCAGTTTTGTGGTGGGTTTATGTATTTTCAGATATTTTAACAGAAGCATCTATTTAGGTAAATCAGAAGTGTACTAGCGTTTTTTTGCATTCGGTTTTTTATTATTTAAAGACCGTAGTCTAACTATACTCTGAATTTACCTTATTTTAAAAAGGACAAACCTATTACTTGCCTGGCTCTGAGCAAGGATTACAGGAAATAAACAAGCCCAAGTCTCTATCTAGTTATTTTTAGCTTAACTATACTACTTTTCTTCTTATTTCAGTTCAAGGTGCGATGAGAACTGCAAATAGCCTAAATTAGTCTGTAGCATTTATATCTTGTTAAGTTTCCTGCTTTGGAAAATATGCAGGAAAATGATTATACGTGGTATTCATCTAGAGGCTGATGAGTTTGTTATAATTATGAAGGTAGATGTAATGAGATGAAAACATCTTTCTTTAGGCTCTCTGAGGAATTCCTTCTCTCCATATTGCTGTTGGGTTAACTATTTTCTAACCAAAGTGTTCCTAAGCATTCACTCCTCATATTTAGGGTTTTCCTCAGTTCCTGTTTAGGAGATTGATTGATTGGCAGCTCTGCCATTAGCATTTATAGGTGATAACTAATTAAATTCTACATTCCACATGAGTGGATAATAAAGACCCCTTTGCATCTCATTTATTAATACAAATCTCCAGTGTAATTATCGTTTTACCATTATTTAGCATCCTTAATAACTCTTTGTTGAGTAATTTTCTAGTTCCTTCTAAAAGACTCTGAGATATAAGTGTATCTAAAATCTTCATCTTGTAAAAAGTTATAATATAATCATTTTGGTTTTGGTTTATGCTTCCTTTTATCTTTCAGAAAGTAAATCTTCAGGTTTTTTCATCTCAAAGTTTTTCAAACAACTTGATAATTCCTAAACTGTGTTCAAATATTTAATAAGCATTATGAAGCACTTAGATGAGGAGACTGGGAGATGTGTGTGGGTTCAGTTTCTAATATCCTTTACAGGGAATAGTGTCAGCAAGGAATTGATGGGAATGGGACCATGAATATTTACTGTTTGAGAAGGAGTGCTGAGTTTGCTTGATATCACTGTCAGAGCAGATTAGAAATTGCTCTTTTTATTTTGTTTGTTTTGATGATGCTGATTTTTGTTTGTGTGGTGGTCATATTTTTCTTCAAGGCTGTGTCCAAAGTCCTCCTTTCCCCAAAGGATTCTATCTATATTTTTTCCACGTGCTTTTATTAGTGTTAGTAATGTGTATGTGAATATACATGCAATTGTCCAAATAAAATCTCTGCAAGTGCTTATGTTAGAGAATTGCTTATGGCACCCTTATTTTGACATGAAGAGAGCTCTGGACAAATTAAACTGAGATTGGCAAAAGTTTTCATTCAGTTGTTGATAAACTTGTAGCATTTGTATTATATGATTTGTTTGTGTATATGTAAATGTATTTCTAGATATGCCTGCTGTTACTGTAACTTCACAAAGGTTTAGTCGACTTTGATGTGGCAATACCAATTTCCAAGGTACACAAGGCTTGGGGATATCTTTCTGTTATTCTTTTGTTCATTTGTACTGTACCTGTAGAAGTGGTAATTTTTGGAGAGTCATACACTGATTATTTTGGCGTGCACGTTAATGACAGCAGAAGTTTCACCCACAATTGCAGTTTAACTCTGTTGTAATCTGGAGATATTCAATATTTCAGCATCAGAAACACACAAGTTCTTCCTTCAGAAGAAACTGTCTTTTCCCCTAACTGTAATCCCAGATTCTGCTCTCAGTTTTTAAACCTTCACATAAATTTGACCTAGAATATAATCTTTTTCACAAGCTTATTGTGTAGATATTGAGTCATTATTCACCTTTTATGCATAGATTAATGCCAGGCTACATTTTGCAGCCAAATACAGGCCTTTTGGCACAGAAGGTTTGTTTACATTTTTTACAGTGAGTTGAGATCATCACCTGATCCAAATTTTTATTAAAGAAGTTGTCAGAAGGAAAGGAGACTTTTTAAAGCGAGACCAGTCAAATGTCCTGGTGGGCTTTTAACGTGCTCTATATGAGACAGCCGTTCATGGGCTGGAACAATTTCTGACGAAAGACATGAACAATGTCTACCTTTTTTGGTTTCTTGACTTTCCAACATCCCTTTTCCTTAATCCTTGAGTCTCTCTTGATGTCACGTGATGATATGCTATAGAGAAAGGGAGAGGGCAGTTATTCTGCAGTGATTGAAACAGTAAATGTGTATTTGCTTTCCAGTCATAGAGTGAATGTGCACTCAGGTTAGAGACAGAACATTTGCCGTGTGTGAAGGATTTATCAAACAGCTCAGAGCTTTGCAGTTTAGGATGTGAGCAGCAGGGTTGTGAGTGGCTTTGCAGCAGTGGAGGCGTTATCAGTTGTCAGTTCTTATGGAGCTCTGGAGAAATGCACAGTTAAAAAGCCATGTAGCATCAACATTTGTGAACTAGATTCTCACTTTCATCTTTGCAATCCTTGAAAACAGAAGTAAGTGCCCATAAGATTGGGGTGGATGCAGCTGTGAGAGTAACTTGGGCTGCCCACCTCATTCAGGTTTCTGTAGTAGTCAGAAGATGAGTGTGGTTTGATTTCTCTCATTTTCAGTTATTACAGCTACTTTCTGCCTGTGTATCTTAGGGGGTTTTTATCTTGAATGGTATTTTCTTACAGGCTTTGGGTTTTGGCAGCAAATACTCAAGGTCTAGAAAGGAGATGTGGGCAAGATGTATGCTGATTTGTATTCTGCCTCATGGAGTAACTCATGTTTCTTTAAGTGAAAAAGTAACTTACATATTGCATTCTGCCTTGGTCTGTAGAAGGCTGTTCTTCAGGAAGCTGTTATTTGTTACTTCACAAATGCCTTTGGTACAACCTTCCTCTCACATACTGCATTAAACTCTTCAGCCAATATCTTTAAATTCTTTAGTCACTGAAGACTGTGCATTTATATAAGTGACTGAACATAGAGATAACTTATTTTCAAAATGTGTAAGTATCTAAATCTCACTAGTGTGATAATATTTTGAGTGTTGGTGCAAAAAAAGGGAAATAATTCTTTTAAAAATAGGAGGCTGATAAGGCTGTTATACTGCAAAATAAAAAGGTTTGTAATATGCTTTCAGATGCAATTAGTGCACAAAGTTACTCATTTTCTACAATTTAAATGAGAGAGAGTAAGGGTCCTACTTTTCCCTGGTTTTCTTTGTATTTTGCTTTTGAAAGCTCCAGTTTATTCAAAATTTCACGATAATACACAGGTATATATTGACGATATGTCACTTTGATCTTTTAATCGTTGTGCGGTTCTGTGCTGACTATATATTTTAAGATGTTCTGGTGGCAAAAGTCCTTTGAATGTTAAATAATTCTTAAATTAGGTCTGCCTTGTGAGAACCTGCATCTCTGAAACTCCCAATTGTGTTCTGTTTGCTTGCTGTGCAACTTTTGCTTCCACATGCTTTTTCTTTCATCTTCTAATTTGGCATTTAGTAACATCGACATTTGGCAAGAACTTTTAAGGACTGCTTGAAAAAAACTAAATTCTTTGAAGACCAGGCCACTCACACCACCAGTAAGGATGAAAATTTCCTTGTGGAGTTCTGTGGCTGCCAAAGTGACCTTGGTTGGTGGAAAGATGACAGAGTGCTTTGCTGGCCGCGCCTGACAGCGGCGCGATAGCGGCGCGCGTGACAAATCGCTCACATTAAAATGGGGGGCACTTTCGGCAGCACCGGCGTCCCAATCCATCAGTCCTGATTACTACACAAACGTCAGCCGTGGCACAGAGCACATTTGTCAGGGGGAGTAAAAAGCAGTTGTTAGTAGGAGCACTCCCTGTCACGGTAATGGACTGAGGCTCGCCGCGGTGACTCGCAGGAACCAGCGTGTCTGGAGCGGCCTGCTCAGGACTGCAGAAAACACTTTATTTACACACTACAGTGGGGTAATTAAACAGGCAGGATTAGAAACTTAACAAAGGGATGACTGAAAAGTTTCTTGAGTGCTTGAGGCTACCTGAGGAGTAGCAGAGAGACTGTGTTCTGTAGAATACTTAATGCAGCATGGAATCAAAACACATGTTGTAAAAATTCTTTGAAATGCCTCATTCAGATGAGTTCAGATTTAGTTGTTTGATTTGTTTTTAATGTTAATGAAGAAACTATACAATAGAAATTCACTCAGAAATATAAGTAATTGCAGAATTGGATATGGATTGATCTTTCCAGTCATGGCTACTTATTTGTGCATCTTTCACCCATCTTTCATAGAGGTTGTATTTGTGCATAACTGAAGAATTCTACAGAGGATCATTTAGAGTAAAAGAAATCACTGTAAATAGTGGTCTCTATATAGTCCTGATTTTATTTTTATTGAAGGGTGTAGGACTATCCCATAAAGAAACAGCATTACTTTAGTGTGACTTCTGTATTGTAAAACTGATACTCCTAAAAGCTTGTTAGAAACAAAATTGTTCTCATTTTTGCTCACTGATTAATCAATATTGAGTGGATAATAGATTTAATAAACCTTCAGATAATTATTCCAGAAATAATGAGTCATTTAAGTTCAAATGTGTTTACATTTGATTTGTTTTGGATTTTTTGGAGGAAATCAGTACTTTTATAAATGTCAATACAATTTTAAATACAGCTTTTCTGTAGAAGAATTTCTATTTAATATTTCAGGTCTTTTGTCTCGACTTGAAAAAGAATGCAAAATATATCATAGAGAATACCTCACAGTGAATGAATAAAATACTGTTGAAACTGAGAAAACTTAAAAGCCATCAATTGGTTTTTGATGGGGTTTTTTGCCCATATGGAGTTTTTGTGATGTTTTTTTCATAAGTTTTGCCTCACAGTTGTCCTACTCTAATTATTACCAATGTAAAAAACAAAGCCTTTTTCCAAACATTGTAAATGCTGAAAATAGCGTGGCCTGGGGGAAAGCTGCATTTGATGTTTCAGTTGCGCTTAGGTACTCGTGTGAAACAATTTAGCTATTATTTTAATTTTTGGGGATGATTAAACTTGCATTCATCAGGAAAGAGAGAAAGAAGTTCATCTCCAGTGGTAGAAATATTGAATTGCTGAGATACTTCTGACTTTGTGTTGTGGGTTAGAGCTCAGTATGCAGCAGTCAGTATATACGTCTTTCAATTATTTGAGTTAAATCTCTCTTCTGCTAAATAGAAATTATCAGTTTCTTACACTGCACAAAAATCTGGGAGCTCTCTTGTCCCCCCTCCAGCACTTTAAATTACTTTCAGATCATTTAATTGAGTGCAGCATTTGCTACCAAGTTGAAACAATGGGGAGATGGGTTTGAAACACGAGTGTTCTTCCTTGGGATCTCTGGTCGCCTCTTGGATCATCAATAAATGTCTCAGGTGTGTTACCTAGGCACCTTGTTGCTTTATTTCTTTACAGTCTTTGTGCTTTCGGAAGTATTAGTATGTTTGTTAATGAAATTAAGAATGAATTACTAGGATAAAGTCTTTCCTAAGAAGGGTAGTTGTAATGTGTTTCAAAATGTAAGTCTGTTTTTAGCTGTTGATATTTCATTCAAACACTGTTGTAAGCCTTTCTTACATCTGCAAATATGTGGCAGCAATTCTGTTCTGAAACCTCCAAACACCTTTTCCTGTGTGTTACTAGAAAGATCCCATTAAAATTAGATTTTAGTTAAAATTGGTTACTGGAGATTATTTTGAACCTGTGAAATTAAATGAAAGATTATCTAAATCTAGTATTTTGCTATGCATGAAAATGTCAATTTCTGTGCTTTTATATTGATAAAAGGGTGGCTTGAGGAGATAAACATTCCTTCTATCATTATGGCTTTGCTGCTTTGCCATTCCCTCTTTTCCTGCTGAATAGACATCATCATTTGTATCTGTATCTGCATCAACAACTGTAGGCCGTGCATAGTTCACTAAGCTTGCTAAAGACTGGCTCTAACTTTTATTTATTACTGGAACTTGCACACAGCTGAGAATATCCATCATAAAACATTCACAGAGCTAATCCAAATCTTAGTTAGCTCTTCAAATTTTATCTTCTTCCAAACCAGACTGAAAAGTCAGATTGTTTTTAGTTTTCTGGAAAATGGTAATTTCCATAACATTCTCTTCCCAAACCATTCCAGTTTGGGTAAGAAATTAAATTCCCAGGAGTTTAATGACTTCTCAGCGTGACCCCTGAGCAGCCCATCAGGTTTTCAGGGAGGCCAGTGCCTTAGGCAGTAGGTAGAGTTTGCAACCTGTCGGCATTTTCTGGAGGGATTTTTTTGTTAAGGCACCATGGAACAATTTGTAAGGCAAATTCTGGCAGGCTCTCATGGAATCTGTTGGAAATAATGAACTGTGACAGCTGGGGTTTCCAGCTAACTCTCATCTTCTCCAGTGAAGTCCTGTAACAATATTTTTCCTGCATTCCAGTGCAGATTGGAACACAATGGCAGGGATCTGTGAGGAATGGCTAATTTAATGATTGTTCTGTGGACTTTTCAGGAGGGCCTGAGGTTTATAGATTACAGCATTATTATGTCTCAGAAGTTAATGAGAGACGGGTGTGATCAATAGACTGTTCCGGGGCTTTTGAGGTAAGTTCAGAAGCGCAGCACAGGAACAGGATGTCAGTCTGCACCTTGGATTTGGGGCATGACAAGTCCTGCTTTGGTAGAGCCCTATAAATCTGGTAAAGGAATGATCCCTACATAGGGGATACTCAGAACTTTCCTGCTACAGCAGTGGGAGGGATCTTTCGTACAAACCTTTGTGTTAATGAAGTTGCACTTTGTCTTATTAGTGACTATTTTATTTATATGCAGTTTATAGATATGGTTGCTTGCAAACTTCATCCACCTCGCATGTGCTTGATGTGTTTGCATACTCATCATAGAATGCAAATATGATCATCCATTTGCACATGGTTTATATAGATAAATGTTTTCATTAAATTCTGGTACAACCAGCAATAGTGTGCTAAAAAGTAAGAGACTGTCTTCATTCAAATATCAAAAATGGCAGTTTAGGCTTACCTGATCTTTCTTACTCTAAATCTATGTGCGTCTGCTTTTTCAGGCTTTCCTATTTATATTGAAATTTCAAGGAGACAGAGCAATACTGAATGTGTCAGAGTTCACTGCTCAAAATCAATATGTTGTAGAGGACAAGCCCTTTCTTTCAATATACTCTCTTTTGAACAAATATTAGTAGAACCATAAAAATCTGTAAAGTTATGTTTGTACATAATTTTGTTGTTTCTTTGAAAATAACATCCCTTTATTTCAGGTTTCGTTTTTTTGTTTGGAAAATTCACTGGTCTTTTACCTTGCCAGTGCACTTTTCTTTTTGCAGAGGCTGCCAGAAAACAGCGAAACAATGGGCACTGGCACTGTCCAAGTTCAAGTCCTCTTTAGGTTTTGGTGAGAAATGCTGCTTGCATATATTCAGAATTTCATGCTGTGCTCAAAATATTCCATAAAGAACTATTAAGCCAGGCAGAGAGAAAATTCATGAGATGTTCCAATCATCAAGAATATTCTCTAAACCATTTGCATGCTTATCCTTAGTCACACTGTATTAGTTTGCCATTTCTCTCAACAGTGTAAGTTTATACTTTATGAACATGGTGAATTAAGGAAGTTGATAATGCTTGCTTTCCCTTGTACAGGTTGACCTCCCTGATCAGATAATAGTAAGATATTGCTTCAAGGGGATAAAGAAATAAATACTTTATTTATCTGTATTTTAAAATGTATGTGTATGAAAGAATTCTCTCAATAAATTTAAAGCTGAGTGACAATTTTGCTCCATACCATTCTAGTTCAAGCTTTATAGTGCATTTTGTTAAAAAAACAGCCAGAGGAGGCAAAGAGATCTTCAGACATGACAATTGCTTGAAGTAGTGTTTGCAGTGATGGAAAAGACAGCAGTTCCCCAAGGAAGGAAAAACAACCTTACAGTTATTTTCTGTATGTACACATCTGAACAGCTGGAGAGAAGCTCGAGTTGGGAATCATCACTTTTGTTGATGTTTGTTTTGTCTTCTATTTATCTCTGTCTGTCTTCCAAAGCTGCTGCTAACTTGCCAGCATCTTTGAGGTTTGGTTTGTTTGTTTTAATGAGATAATATGGAAATTTTTACTTAATTTTTTTTCCAGAGAATATTCTGGACAAAGTGAAATTAAATTTTGCTTGAATACTGACATCTTCAGTATTTTTTTCATCATTCCTCTGCTGTGGTATCATGGAACAGCCATGTCCCTGAGTCAGCAGGGTGTCCTCGTGGCTGAGGAAAGAGGCAGGGCAGCGCCAGCAGGCCAGGGAGGTGATCCTGCCCCTCTCCTCAGCCCTGCTGAGGCCTCACCTGGAATATTTTGTCTAGCTCCAGGTTTTCGAGTACAAGAGAGACATGGAGCTCCTGGAGCAGGTCCAGCAGGGGGTTTCAAAGATGTTTAACGGAATGGAGCATCTCAGTTATGAGGAGAGGCTGAGAGAGCTGGGCACATTTAGCCAGGAGGAGAAGAGATAAGCGGGAGGGGACCTCATCCCTGTCTGTCAGTGCATGCAGGGAGCCACAGGAGTCATTTGTATCTGGATGAGCAAAATATGACCAAAGAAGACGTAGAGTAGATGCCTCTTTTTTCTTTTAATATTTCCCAAATTTGCATCTCAAGAAATGAAAGATGTTCTAAATGTGAAAGGGAGATGGTTGTTTGGCTTTGGTTTTGTTCAACATTCAATACACTAAGGAGAAATAAGGAATAATAAATAAGAGCACAGCACAGGCCTCTCTCTACCTGAGCATTAACAAAACAATGTGATGGAAGTTGTTGTAGATGTGGTGTATTTTATTGGGTTTGCAAGCATCTGTGTAACCATATTAAAAAATCAGTTTTTCTGAACTGTTGAAAACATCAATAGCTAATTTAAATATTAATTAGCTTATACATTGGTTATGTAATGAGGAGCTTTGGTATTAAAATCTTTTGGTGCCCCGTTTAAGCATAAGGGTTCACAGTTTACCTTTGGTAAGAGCCAAGTATAAGATGACCAGCTGCCAGCAGGGATGACTTGACTGAGAGACCAGAGTGGAGCAAGAGGACCACAGATTGACTCATCTGAGACTGGGGATTGTGAAATGACACACTTAATCCCTATGGATGAGGTACTTGACAGTGCAGTTTACATATTCCCTCCCAGTAATCTGAAAAGTAGCCATGACATTGGCTCCGGAGGGAGCTGCTTGGCAGCTTTCCCTGTGCATGTGAGAGAGAGAGAAGGTGCTGCAATTAGAGACAATAGGATGTGGAGCAGGAATACAGAGGCAAAGGCTGAATTATATTAAATTGGATGTTTTCATCAATAGCTAAGCAACATCCCCCATGTAACGCTGTGAATTAATTGTGGAGAGTATTTGTTGTTCTGCCACCCGCTCGCTGTGTAAATACTGCTACCAGCAGCACAGGCAGCTCTGTGTTTGTTGAACATTGCTGTAAAATACAGGTGTGTGAAAAGGGCAGAGGAAAATTTCTGCTCCTTTTATTTCTCTCCTTGATAATTTTTTGTCTCTTTGAAGAGGAGAAAATAAGCTTGAGGCTCCTTGCTTCTCAAAGGTGTGCACCACACGTAGTTGTTCCATGTATTAAATCTCTATGTTTTGAAGGGCTTGTGGGCTTTTTTTTGATTGCTTTGGGGTTTGTTTTGTTTTGGATTTTTTTGGAGGGAGTTGTTTTTACTTTAGGTATGCTAAATAGAACAAAAGTGTTTGTAAATAATAGTTCTGACAGAAGTCCTAAAAATACAGCATGATTCATGACAAAAACTGGCACTCATTTTCATGGTAGGGTAATAAAAATGGCTTATTGGCTAATTTAGCATTAAAATATATTTGAGATTAGAGGGCTTTTAAAGCTCTTATAGGGACATCATTCCACGTATGCTGAAATACTGTTTGGTTTTTGTGGCTTGGGGATTTTTTTCTGGTTTTTAAATACCGAGTTCATTTTCTAAAGTAGCTTATGCACGGCAGGCCATGTATTTTTATGATGCTTATTTCAGTTCTCAGGCTTTATAACGCTACCCAAAGGCATGCCGTGCTAACCCTAAGCTCACTTTTGATGTACTTTCAGGCTATTATTAGTTCATCTAGTTATTCAGACACAACAAGACATAAAAAGCGAATTTCTAGGTTAGCACAGTAATGGTGTCTTAGTATTGTACTTGAAAATTTTTGATTTGTGAATTAAGCACATGAATAGCAGCTGGGATGTTTTATAGCAGGAGTTATGTGAGCTTGGAATGGGCAGACTGGGTGTACAGAACAGCAGGAGCTTTACATCTGCTGCTGTCTTCTCAGTGCAATAAAGAAATGGGGTCTCATCCTTCAGAGCAAGTGTCAGGTCTTAAACTTTGAAAGTAGCTCTCAAATTAGGCTTCTCTAGTGAAAAATAAATGTAATTGAGTACCTGATTCTGTGTGTGTGTGTTCTGAAGGCAGAGAGCAATATTTGCACAGTGCTAAGTGCAAATGGAGACTGACAGGTTTTTTCTGTGTCCAAATGGTGCTAAGAAAGAGTCAAGTTAGAATATATGGCAAACAGCACTGAGAGTTTAAAGCCTACACTTGGGATAACATGACTTGCAGTAACTGCATTGTATCTCTTGTTTGTATGTCAAGAATTGACTTCACTTTTTAGTCAGTCCCTTTTTCTCTACCTGAGAAATCGGAGAAGGTCGTGCATGTGGAAGTTGGTGTCTCGGTTCCCTTCCACTCCTGAACTTTAGTTTATGGGATTTCTCATCCAGGCCAAAGTTACTTCCTAAATTTGTCCTTAATAGAATAATGCAAAACAAGAACTTAGGACTGATCTCCACATGTAGCTACAGATGGTGGAAGGAAGATTTGTAACTAATATTCCTGGAATGGTGCTGTCTATAGCTTTTGGAGGGATTCATTCCTCTGCACTTGGTCTGTTCACAAACAATTTAAAAAATGTGGCACATCATCTTTTTTCCTGTCATTTCAAAATAAGTTTGAGAGGAGCAGGGGAGCAGAGATTGCTTTCCTTTTTATCACGTGTATTTATTAAGACTATGGCTCTTCTAGCAAGTCCCATTTTTCTTCATGTTTTTCTGAAGCACTCTTTTTATGCTTTTCAGCTGGAAATCTCCACTGTAAGAACTGTCATAAATAATATTTATATCAAAATTTAGTATTGATACAGTATTTTTTAATTGTGGTTTAGCTTTGTGGTCTAAATGATTGTAACATATAGCTGAATTTAATACCCTTTGAGTTAGGTCAGATGTTTACTTGTTGATTTACTGGGTGATTTCTGAAAGACTTAGTGATAGTTCTTTAAAACCTACAAAATAAAACTACAAAGCACTGTCTCTTAGGATAACCAGCTCTCAAGTTTATGGCCATGAGGGATAGAAGCCCTCTGCAGTACCTTTCCGGAGTGACTTGTTAGTCCTCTATTGCCTTTTCACGGTGAAGATTAAGTTGCTTTAAAACATTTCATCTGATACACCATGCTGAAATCCTTTCCAAGAGTGCTAAATCCCTCTTAGTTAAAGAAACAAACTTGAATTTGTTCTTAATTCATTCATAACAAATTTATGTTGACTGTTCCTTATCTTCATTTCTTATCTTCACAAGACTCATGTTTAGCAACTAGTTCCATGTCATTTGATATCAGGGTTAAGCTGACAGGTCTATTAATTTCGTTTTCCTCCTTTTCTCCTCCCTTTGCAAAAGGCCGGTATTGCTCTGTGTTCCTCGGGGATGTTTTGTCCTCTCCAAGTGTTCTGGAATGATCACAAATTGGATAGAGAGTCCTTTTTTTCTGGTTGTTTTCTCAAGTATTTTCTCAAGAGCTGAAGGCTCAACTTTTGATATTATTGATATGAAGATATCTGTGATGCCTAAATATTCTTTACTCACTGATTTTTATTAAAAAATTGTTTACAGTTTTTCTTTTAATTGTAAGTTCTGGTTATAATTCAGAGTATTTTTGAAGATAAAAGCAAAATCTCAATAATTCATCCAGTTTTAGCACAGTTTTCCTGCTTTTTTTTCCTCCCCTATACTTAAGGTTTTTTTATTTTTCCTCTTCCTTACAGTTTCTGACTCATGTTGTGCTTTACATTTCTAATGACCGGGAATAAAAGTACAATGTATAATCTTATTCTGCTATTAACAGAATTAGCATAAAAAAACCCCACAAAGTAATCATGAAAAAATTAATATAGATGTTGTCAGCATTGAAACGAAAAGGGTTTCTAACAATTAGAGTTCACAACACACAGCATGAATGTAGCAATTGTTCTGTTATGGCAGCTGACTCGATTTGATGTATATACAATTAAAACCCTGAAGAACTAATTTTTAAACATTCTTCACATATGTGAAATACTTTGCTATCCACAGTGCTTTTGTTTGGACTTGCTAAAAAGCCCTCATATATAGTAAAAGAACTTTAATGGAAAGAAATAAAAGGCAGAAAATTGTAATTTTTTTCTTTTTTAGCCAAGAGCCGAGCGTGCACGTTTAATCCCCTTGTGATTAAAACACTTAAAGGTGCACTTACCTTCCTGTGAGTACACCCATTCTCTGAAATGAGGCTGCTTATGCTTAAAACCTTTAGCAAGGCCATATGAAAGAACAGGATTTGTGCATTGTTAACTAAATAGTACTGATGACTCCATTAACATGAATATGCACACAATATCTTTGAATTTATGCCCCTATTGCTCCCATTTTGCAAATTTGAAATATTAAAAGGAAGGCAAAGCTGTCTGCAGCCTTTAGCGTACAGCAAAAGAAAAGAAGCCTCTCATCATAAATATCATTACTTCAATTGCATTTTTCAACCCAACTGGGTAATTCTGAAACTCTAACTCATGCAAAGGAGGGAGAGGAGTGAAAAAAGAAATCACACTTGGTCTGTTGTGCCAGCCACACCGTAGTAGTTTTAAGGTTGTATTTTATACACGTCTCCTTGCTGTTTTTTAAACCTTACGTTTGTAATAAGGTTTTCATTCAGCTTCAGTGAAGTGTTGCAAGGCTCAGTTACCTGCCATACTGTACCTATTAGAGTTGAAGGTTTTAATCGTTCTTTAGCTTTTTTTTGTAAATGTATTGCCACTGTATTATTTAAAAATATTCATAGCAGTGCTCAGGTACTTGTTGAGTTCCAGATAGGCTTTGAGACAGCATTTTTGTTATGTACCAAGACAGTATTTTTGTTATGTACTGAATAAACATAATTTGTCCTCACACCTTATCAGAATAATATGTAATATTGATTTTATACATAATCTTTCAGAATATTTACAAGGGAGATGTAAATCACCTCTACTTGGTATTGGCAGCATGATTAGACTTTTTTAAAATCTGTTCACTATGGAAGTTTTTCACTGAGTTCTTAATATGTTTTTTGCAGTCTGTCAGTTGTTAGTAATTATTACGTAAGTATAGCAATCCATGTCAAAGCTTATAAATCCAGTCTACACCTGCACTCTCCTGCAACAACTCAAAACATATTAATAGGTTGGTAATTTCCTGTGATTTTTCCCTTAATTATTACATTGAGTTAATCATGTTTGAAATATTTGGTATAAGTCTTGAAGTATCAGTGGAAAGAGGAGGCTCTGAGGAGATTATACCACTATTTTATCAAGTGTTTATGAACCGGAATTTTCTGTTCTTGTCTTATTTATTACATCCTCTAAAGTTTTGCCCCAACCGTGCCAACCATGCTGCCTGACACCACTCTGTGAGTTGAAGGACTGAGCTGGTGACATCTTTGGCTGTTTGCTAAAATCAAGTAATGTCTATTAAGTTGTGGCTTCATATTATCCAGTTAATTATCTGACAGCATTAACTTGAAAATGTTAATCTCATTCTAAAAGTTGCTTCATGACTGTTCTTTTTACAGAGGACAAATTCTTCATGTTTAAACATACAGTAAAAGTGCACAGACAGTAAAACTTTTTTTATGTGCTTACTGTCCTCATGCTGCTGTACTCACTCTTGGAAACCTTTTGGGTCTTTTTCTTGTTTTGCAACCGGAATTGTAGAAACATGTCCTAATTTTTAGATATTCCAATATCCAGCAGCTTGGGGTTAATAGCTCTATCCCACATTTTCATCCAAAGCCTTAAATATTTTTCATCATGGTTTTGATTAGGGCATGGAAGTAGATGATCTTTGAGTCCCTTCCAGCCCAAACCATTCTGAAGTCTGTTGTCTAAAAAGAGGTTCTTTCAGTTTTCCATCCACATCTTATTTCTGTGAACAAAGCATGTAGAACTGTCAGCAAAGTGAAGGGCAAGGAAAAGAGGCCTTTGCAGTCTTAAAACAGGCTTGCTCCCTTATATTTTGCTGTCCACAAGCAGAAATTCTTGCACACATAGCAAGAATCAACTGGGTGAAAGTAAAGCACCACTTCTGCCATAAGATTTTAATCCCAGATGATAACACCATAAACAGGATACAGTTTACAGAAGTACAGAAATGACCACAAAGTTTTATACAGATCTGTAAATATCTTGTTCCTCTTTCAAGCCCACAACAGGTATTCAGTGGGGAAGTAAATTGCAATGCCTAGTGAATTTTAGAATGATTGTGTCATTTGGAAAAGCTCAAATGTCACTGTAAGGAAATAAAAAGGAAGAGGTACTACAGAGAAGCAATATCGAATGGAAATGGGCTAAGAGGATATAAATGTAATTAGCGAAACACATTTTCATGACTAGTAAAATTAGCACCCATTTATACATGTTATACACTTGAACCCTTGTTGACACCTGAGGCTGGGAAAATATATCTGCTAATCAAAACATGTAATTATATCCTATGAAGCTGAAGTAACGCACCGAATCCTTGCTCTTCATGGTGTTAATGATTTGTGAAACTCATTTACCTGCTCACCTCAGTTTGTCCTTTCTTGCTGTATTTCTGTCCCCCAAAATAGTGAGGTCAGGGACATTTTAAAGCAATTAAATACTAGATCTATGGAAGAGTGAACATTGCGTAAATTGTTAGATGGTATTGATATTAGAGAAGAAGGTGCTCTCAGTAGTGGGGAAAAAATTCTCTGGTTGTAAAAGAAGCAAAGCAAGATAAGTTACTCACTTGCTGGAGGACTAAAATTCCTGTGGAGCTGTAATGCAGTGGGGTGGTTGGTAACTTGTAATTTCCCGCTGGTGTGACATTACTTTGCTGTCTTCAGAGCCCATATCTCCATCTAACAGAAGAACATCATGGTCTGACACAAAAATAAAAGGGGAAATGTGTAAATCATTGGTTTTTGAAGTGGTTTGGATCTATACAGGAGAAATGCTGAGGAAAATGGGACATAAAAAGTGTTTACTAAATTTCATGATATGACAGCAGATGAATTTCTTTTGGTTTACAGCCCAGTTCTAAAGTAGCATTGTGGAGATTTGAACAATGAATCAACCTAATTTAGAAGAGCAATTTGTTTTGTCCGGCAACAGTGAAGTGTCACTTCAGTGAAAGGAGTGCTCCATAGCCCTGGACTCAGCTCTCGTGCAGCATTGGGTTTATGTGTGGAGGTAGCACAAGTGAGAATTAGGAGGTGGGAAGGGGGCAAGGGGGTTTAAACAGAGTTTTTTGATGGTGAGAAGTACTACCAGAAATTAACTTATTCACAATAGCATTAAAATAATCTTTCATTCTTGCAGTTCAACAAAATCTTCAGGTTAGTCAAATTATAAAGGTGATTATAAAAGGAAGAAATCCTTCTGCTGTAGTATTGGTGCTATCCATCTTGATTAAGCAGCTCTGGCAGGCACTTTGGAATAACCAGTCCTAAATACTCTTTTTAACCACTTTGGGTTTCTATATCTGGCTGTCTTAGGTGAACCAAACAAAAAGAAAGCAAGAATGTTTTATAGCAATGCTACTTTATCATTTTTCACTTGCACAAATTTACTGACATTCATTGGGAATGTTTTTTTTCTCTGAAAGCCAAGATAATTAAAATTTAGAACTGAATAAACAAAGTATACATGTTTATTAATCATGAGGATCTGTGAAGAACAATGTAGTATAAAAGTACATTAACTAGTACAGATACATTAACATATTTAGTATTAAAAGATTTCTTAGAAAACTGGAAATGAACAGAAAATTTACTGCTTCTAATATTTGAAGGTAAATTAATTCAATGTATCATAGTTCTGTTGGTACAATCTTCCTTTTTACCCTAACTTCATGTAAGGGAAACTGTGGCAATATTTACCTATTTATGTAATGTAGTATTTACTACATGCAATGTAGTTACTGTCCTACATTTCCCACTTAGATTCATTAACCTCATATTTTTAGGTGAAGACTCATGGAACACCATAAATGTTTGGAAAAAATCCAGAATTTAAGTCAACAAAATTTATTTAAAAAAATTTGCTATTCCTACCTTTAGATAAAATTGGTGAGTCTAAATAAGTAATCAGATAAATAGAACTGTATGATAATATATAATGCAGAATTGAACCTGTACATAAGTCATCTAATGCAGGAATGTTGTTAATTACTATTGTGCATCTACTGGAATTAGTGTTCTTTCAGTATGTTCTATTTGTGCTGGAATATTGGGCAAATCCTCTAAGTTGTAACATTTATGATAAAAGTCATTTCAATATTGAGACAACTTTAGTTCTCCCTTTACAGTCTTTAGGTTTGATTTTTGAGTATAAATTTAGAACTTTCTTTCCCTTTATGCGCTGCTTGCCTCAAAGCAGTGCTATGTAATGGAATCTGAGTACCTGAGTATGGAGTGGACTGCTTGGACATCCAGAATGCAGGGGCAATGCCAGAGGAATTGGATGGAAAGTGGTGGAAGCTCAATCATAGAACCTGAGTTCTCTTCAGAGTGAGTTGTTGCCTGGGCTGCACTACTCCCACCTTAACACAGTCAAGGGTTGCTCATGCTTAGTGACATTTAAATTTAACATTTTTCCTTGCTTTATCAATTTATATTACCCAGTCATGCAAGAACTTATTCACCAAATGGCTTCATTCAGCACAATGTAGGCACAGAATTGAGTGGATTAAAGCTGTGCATTGGACACTTTGCTCTTTTGATCCTCAGAACAGAGTGCAAAAACAACCTCCCTAAAAAATAAGTTCTTGGTTTTCCTCTTGGAGTCAGTAGAGAGTGGTAGATGCTTTTAGGTACTTTCCAGAGGAAGATCATTCTGTCATGAATTCGCTCATTTAAGGTAGACCTCCCTCTGAACATATCTCAGGGGTGCTTATTTCTCTCTCCTGACTGTAGAGAATAGGTTTGGCTTCTCTGTAAAGAATCTGACCATGGTCTAAGTACCCAATTTAGGTAAAGAAGATCTTTACCTATATGAAACACCTATATGGGTTTTTCAATGTGTGCGGGACATGTTGACCAGTAAATAACAGCTTAAAAGGATTTTATCAGTGTTAGAGGGTGTTCTAGGTTTGCCCAGGAAAAGTCAATCTCAGAAGTGACCTCTGCTCTAAGAAGTAATACAGCTTCCTTCCTGGGAGACAGAACCAGTAAGCAGCTAGTTTGGAGTATTGATAGGTATTCAGACCAATAAAAGGGTTCTGCCTTCAGCCAAAAAACTGTATTTAAGAGAGGGACACTGGGGAAAAGGTTCTTTTATGCTGTTGCTGCCAGAGAAGCAGGTCCCCTGCTCTGTCTCTCCAGTAAGCAGGGCCCTTTCCCCCACCCAGAGTGGGGTTTGGAGCTGCAGCTGAGCCCTTCAGGGCTCAGACACAGCTGGGCTGTAAATTCCAGGCAGGGCTGGGCCCTTGCTCTCCTCCCCCTCAGCTCCAACACTGAAATTCCACACTCAAACGGCACGGGCAGAGACCACGCGACCATCACAAGGCCTGAGTGAGAGATTAATTCTCTCTGTGCCTGGATGAAACTTGCAGACTTTCACCGTCCCCTGCACAGAGAGAAAAAGAGTGAGGACACCTACAAAAATACAGCACAGAGAGGGAAGCAGAACTGATGCTTAGAGGGAGGAGCAGGAGGAGTGCTTCCATATGGAAGCTGAAAATTCTTTTGTGAACCCGTAGTTGGGACTAAGCTAAAATATTCCCTGTAACATATGAGGAAATGGTCCAAAGGGGGGATGTGATGTTCTAACTGCAGCCAGTGAGCCAAAACACCTGTGTAGAGATGAGTAGATACTGAAGCAATTGTGGCCTGATGAGGAGCCTGAGCAGAGATAGAGAAGAACCTGTGACCCAGTCCCTCACTCCCAGGGATGGTAAAGAGAACTTCTGTTGCCAATAATAGAAGAAGATTTCTTTGTTGATGTAGTAGAACCACTCATCCTTAGAAGAGTGTCCCATGGACTGCCATAGCCCACGGTAGCAGCTGTGGGAAGGCTATTAGGGTGGGAGGGATCTCCCACAACAAGCAGATTTTCCTCCCGGATGGCTGCCTGTTGTGAGGCTGGTACCATAAAAGATGTGTTTTCTTGTGGAAAGGTCCATGGTAGAAGCAAGAGAAAACTTCTCTTCCTAAATGAACTGGAAGAAAAAAACTAATTTAGAGGTGGTAAACTGACTGAAGGTAAAAGTGTTGTCTTTTTGTATTGTCAGTGGGAAAGAGATGGGGAGGAGGGGTGATCTGAGGGTTTTGTACTGGTTCTTGTTTTTTCCCTTTTTAGGTCTGTTAATAATTTTTCTTTATATTCTTTTAAAGTTAGAATCTCTTTGCCTACTCCTTATCCTTATCTCACAGCAAAAATTGGATAAATTCTGGTAAGTGTGCTAGCATTTGGCCAGAAACTCGGATCGGTGAACTCAAACTACTACAAAGGGTAAAAGGAAAGGTTGTAAAGTTGTACTTGGAGATATTTTCTTGTGAAAGGGCTGCTTCAGCTGAGACAATACTCACTTGAACCTTCCAGAAGTGATGTGTTCCACCTTGCAGGCGTCCCTTTCTGTGAAGTATCACTACAGATGTGATCTGCCTGATGGCCTCTGTGTGCCTGATGATATCTAGGGTTTATCATGACTGATAAATAGGATTTGATATGTGGAAATTTAAATAGTTCCAAATGCTTGTGATGGAATAAGACCACCAAGTAATTGGGAGGGACTAGTTCAAACGTGCCCTTGGTTGCTTCATCAAGGAATGTGTGAATTGTATCTTGATGCCTTCCTTGGTGAAATTCTTACGTCCAGAGGTGAACTAGTGAATTTGCAACTTCCTCTGTAAAACAGAAGTTCTGCTTTGTCATCACGCCAAGCTCTGTTTGCTTTCTCCTTCAGAAGAGTGCTGGTTTTACAGCTCAGTGCTTCTCTGTGTTGGAACGGGGTCAGCAGCTGTATGGATTTCCTCAGTGATAAGCATAACTGCATCCAGCAAAGATCCAGGTTTAAATTCTATTTTCTAAAACATGCCTTTGCTCCCAGATGATTGAATACAGCTCCTGGCCACTGGTGACTGGTGGCATGTTTAATGTCCCAAATTAATGACCCAATCTGCATCAGAGGTGTTGTGATAAAAGCAATGATGATTGGAGGATCACTGCTGGGCTGAGGCACAGTCTGTCCACTCTGAAATTTCTATTGACCCTTCACTTGACTCATCTCCTCCTGCTTTTGTGTCATCTTCTCTTATGTAGCAGATATTACGCACATTGAAAGCGGAACATTATTTTTTCTGACTGATGTAACTTGGTCCTATGGCTAATACTAAAAAAGAAAGTCTAAAAAAAATAACTGGCTTGTGAAATTCTTTTTATGTTCTTAAGTTTATCTCTTGTCATGTTTTTACATCAGCTGGCAAACTAGAAGCTGTGTGCAGTGTTTTATACATGAGCATGCTTTCCATCCATCCTAATGCTCTCTTTGGATCTATTGAACAGCAGGGATGTGTTCAGGATTTGTGCCCAGCAAAAAGAGAAGGTGGGAGCTTGTACAGAGCCTGCCATGCCAGGAGTGCAAGGAAAGGAAATACAGCCTCTGGACAGGGCCAGCCCCCTGCCCTCCCACATTCTGAACAGAGCCAGAGTGTTTGGGCATTATACAATCTTCAATCTGAAAGGATGTGTGATGTGTTCAGTTTATTTACCTTGGAGGAATAAAATGCTCAGCTGCATCTATTACAGTCTGAACGTATTTCTTCAGGAGAGTCCTCTGATTCTTGGTCCTTCGAGCCTTTCAGTTGTTTTTGTTTTTTTCCCAGGTCTGACAGAATTGTAACCAGTTATGCTTGTTTCTCACTTTCTTGGCTGTCTTTTCAAGCCTTTTACTCCCGCTTTTCCTGAAGGTTTTGTAGTTTGTTGTTCCATGATGTACAAGCATGGAGTGTGCAATGGAAAACTAGCTGTGAGCATGAGGTAATTTTTGTAGGAACGTCTAAAATTGAGACTTGGGTTTCTGCTTACACCTAAGGTCATTCTTGTGTTATTTGTGTTTTTTATCTCTGACTTCTTCCTGTGCTCCTACTCTTGCCTCCAGCTCTGCTTCTAACCTCTCATCCTGGGACTGGCACTGAGACACTGTCCTAAGGCAGTTTGATGGCTCCTGTTCATTCCCTAATGATTTTTTCTTGGTTTTGAGATTACTCTGACCCATTTATTGCTTTGGGTTTTTTCTATGACATTTATGGACAATGATGGACACTTAAAAGATGGACAACAATTGGAAATTTTCAAATGTCAGCCTGTTTCAAATACTATTTAACACTTCTAAAGTTCAAATCACTGCTTGGCCTTTTCTTGCTTCCTCTTTAATGAAGACTGAAACTTCTTCATTCTGTTCCCAAAAGCAGAAGCATTTGATGTAGATAAACACTGACTCTACTTTTCAAATTCCCTTCTTCATCCCACAGCAGACCATGTATGGGATCAAATGGCATCATTTTGATCATCTAAAATATTTGGAGATAAGCTGTCTGTGAACTGTCTTACGCTTTTGGTATTTCCATGGTAATATATGTGGAGGAAGAGAAAATCTGACTTATACATGTTTTGCCAGTCATGATTTGTCATTATAAGTGAAGATTCTTTTAGGTAATGTAGTCAACACAATTAAAGCTAAGAGGCAAGTTTGGCATAATTCCATTTTTAGCCTTTCTGAAGTATCATTTATACAGAGTGAGATTACATGAAGTTGTTAATTGCCAGGATCTATAAGAAAATACTTCAGTATGCACTGATATTTCACTATGTACTGGTATTTCACTACATACACAAATAGTCATATATGATGCCATAATCTCGGTGTGTAACAGGGGGCAGAGTTTTTTTTCTGGATTTTTTGGTGGGAAGCCTGGAGATGCTGTGTAATAGCCCTGTCTTGTACTATGGTTTAGATGGCTTTTATCTATCCACTAGAAGCTATTTCAGGATAAATTGACACTGCATTGTATCTTTTTTACTCAATCACCTCTGTGTGCAGAGTGTCAGCAGTGTTTTCAGAGCAGCACTTAGGATCAGGAAAAAGTGGGCATAAAGGGGCTGCTGAGAATTTATTGGGACTCCTCGTTGCGTTGATCAGGAGCTCTGCCAATGCAGTGACTCTTCCTGTTTAGTGAACAGGTAGAGCCCTTTCTAGCCAGAGTGCTTCTCCTCCTCTGAGATAAAAAGGGTGGAATGAACAGGAGCTGAGACAGCTTGTCACTGCTGAATCTTGTCCTGACAGCTGCCTTAGCAGAATGCATTTGATAAACTGTGATTGACAAAATACTTGAAAACTGCAGCTTAAAACTGAATTTCTGGAGAGTGTGAAAGTAGACAGGATAAAGTAAGAATAGTCTTGTGAGCACACAGAGCTGTCATCATGCACATAACTCTCTTTAAATTTGAAAAATAGAAAGTTGTAGGGAAACCTAGACTGTCCTAATATAATTATCAAGATAGTTACTGAAATTGAGCCTTCATTTGAAGCTGGGTCCTTATTCAGTATTTCGTACTTTTTTTACTACACAAAATCTAATGTTGTAGCTTAATTCAGTGGTAGACAAGGGGTAAAACAAGCAAAAAACAAACCAAAAAATCAGCTGTAGATTTCACTGAAGCTTTCAAGTCCCTACACAAATTTTGAAGTTTTATGGTCCATTTTCATACTAGAGAAAGAATTGGCAATAGTGGACTTGCTTTCCCTGACTTTACATTTGTGGTCTGAGAACAATTAGTTTCCACTTACTGCAAATTAAGCTCATTTCCCAGAAAGAAAGCCCTTCTAATGTGTCTTCTCCATGATTGGAAGCACTCAGAGGGCTCTTTTCTTAGGTAGGTTTTGTGCTCTATTTCAAATCAATATAATCTCCTTAATAGTCTATATAAAATGTTATATGCTGTTCCACAAAACCTGAAAATTAATTACATCACTCGTGCTTAAATACTGGGGTGATTTTCAAAGTACTTCTGTGTGTTTTGAGTTGCAAGCAGAAGGGGTCGCTGCCAGTGCTGCTGACTGCAAAGTGCAGTGGCAGTGAGCAGAGCACAGGCTCTGTTGGTTGTAGTCATTGGACTGCACTACCACTTGATGCATTTGTTGGTGTTTGTTCTATTTTTCATTTGCATTTAAATTCCTGTAAAGGAAAGATGAGATAGAGGTAAACAAATGATGCTTATTTGCTCTTCAGTTGAGCTCCTGTGACTTCAAGAGAGAGAAAACATTGGGGAGAAATACCTCACATCCTCACAAGCCATCCTAGCTCCATTCATTCTCCAGCAGCCTGCAAAAGACACATCCCTCAGGTTTTAATGAAAACATAAATCAACAGGGAGTAACTAAAAATACACTTAAAGTTTACAGGAAACTAGGCCAATCACTGCATGACTCGGTATTTGTAGCTTTGATAAAATACATTGCAATGTTCTTCACATCATAAATATCCTTCTAGTACATGCAGAAAGTATGGTCTATGTTTATTTCCTCCAAAAATTTTGAGTTAGAGGGTAATGCTTTCTCTCTAAGTGTGGCCAGTATGAAGCTGTGATGTGTTTGGGTGTGTCTGTCTTGTCCAGGGCAGCTTTTCTGCTTTTGGTGCCAGCTGGGCACTGAGGGCTCCATTCCATCAGGAAGCAGATGAGTGTTTGTTGTCAGCCCATGTTGTCTGCAGAGGGAAGCAGCTGCCATTGTGTGTGAGGTAACATATGTTGTCACAGAAAAGAGCTGAATTTATCTGTTTTTTTTCATCTGAGTGGTACAGCCTCTTCCTGCACTTCGTTGTTCTGTTCATGGCACAAACTTAATTTTGGTGGTTTTTAGAATGAGCTGGAGAAACAGAAATGTACTGAAGTGATCGAATTCTGTATGGCACTGTAGTGAAGACAAAGATGTTGAAATTTCCTGAATAATCTCACAGTGTGAATGGGTGGGATAGAAAACAGCAGGTGAAATGGATAATTATTGAGGATTTATGATGGGCTTTGAATTGTCTGTCAAGATTCAGGAAAGCTTTCTTGGTATAACAGTGGATAATCCTGCGAAAGGATATCCATGCAATATTACAATAATGCAAACAAACCTCTTCTTACAACAAAACTAGGAACCACTGAAAGTTTATTTAAAGAAGAAACCAGAAAATATTCTCACTGCCCCTGTATAAAGGTGTGGAAGATCCATAAATGTTGGACAATATGTTGAATTCTCATTCTTTCATTTAAGGAATGATACAGTTGAACTGCAAAAAGTAGGAGCTGGTGAGATGAGTTACCCAAAGTATGGCAGAGTTTCCTTGTGAAGTATAACTTCAATATTCTTTAGTGTAAAAACAACTTGTGACATGATTGGAGCCTCTGCAGTGGTGATTGACATAAGGAATGTGAATAAGGAATGATTGTTCACTGTATGGAAACAATGCAGCATCAAATCAGCCAGTGGCAGATCCAAACTGAGCAAAAATCTTCCTCATACATTCAGGACTTCTTGTCCCTGGACTTTGTAAATACTAACAATTTACATTGGCTCAGAGCCAGCCTTGAGGAACTGATGGAAGAAAAATCCAACCAGAGCTGTTGAATAAAACTTTTAGGAAATTGGAGAGGCAAGTTCCTGGAGTTACAGAGGATATTCTCAAGTATTACTTTCATGTATTTATTCTAGTTTCATACTTTTCCCTGGGCTAGAGAAGTGATAAAAAATCTTTGATATGTTTCGCTACAGGTTGTACTTACATTCTTTATCAAAGAGTACTGAGAATAGTTTTGTTTCAAAGCTATAGGTGATCTCATTATAGGGGCTGAACAGATATTTGGTACAATTTGAGATAGAAATCTTGTTCTTCATATCTTTTTTCCCAGCAAAAACTGCAGTGAAACAGTAAGCTCGTCTTCTTGTGAGTTTTGTGTCAGTTCTTAGTCCTTCAGAATTGTTTACAAGCACAGATGACAAATAAGATCTCACCAACTAAATTACTTGAAAACTGTAATTTGATTTTTTTTTTCACTAATAGAACTTGCTGTAGAAAGACGAGAAAGATCAGTAAGTAAAAGTAGGTTTGAAGATGGTTGAGGCTCATCAATTAAATAACTTGCCATAGCAATTTAAAAACAAACAATTCTTAACAGTGAAGAACATAAATGAATGATGAGGAAGACAGATGCTGAAGTTATTACTTCAAGAGCTTTGTTTTGTTTTGTGAGACACTGCTATTGCTAGAACATTGATCTCAATTGCTTTTATTTGTATTTTTAGGGGCTTCCTTGGTTTTAAATGAACAATGAACTACAGTGTTAGAGGCAGACAGGATGTAGTAGTGCCTGTGGAATATTCAGGTTGTTGGAAAAAATCAAAAGCAGCTAATTTTAGTTTTTCCCTAATATTACAAAATAAGTAGGAAATTAGTACAGTCAGATAGCTTTTACTGGTTGACTTATCCTTTCTTTATGCTTTCGAGCTGAAAAATATGTATCCCGCAATAAGGAGAAAAGTTATTTTTATTGAATTACTTCTAGGATTTAAACTGATTTTAATCTTCTCCATAAAGCTTTTATTTATGATGTTTTGTGTGGTACCAAAAGTAAGGAGAAAGAGCAGTGGGTGTCTTAATTCAAGTGTTGACTGGTTTTAGTACAGTGCATGTGTCTCCTCTACATTTTAAAATTTGTACCTGGCAGTTTCTGTTGTAAAATTTCATTCATATGAATATTGTGACCATATTTATGTAGGGATACCAGGTTTAGAGATTTTGTTTTCAACAGTTAGATCTGAAAAATCATTTTGTAGAAGAGCTACTGGTTTTTCCATGTGGTAAGTTTGTGATCTAAAAACATAGGCATTGGCACAGAGAAGAGTGTTACTTGTCAGAGGCTTGCATGGAAAAGATATTAAAGAAAGAGAAAGCAACCATAGAGAACCTTCAGCTGCTGCTTGAAGCTTCTCTTAATTTTTAATAAATTATTCCTATGAGAATAGTGACTTATTTCTCCATAATTATTAAATCATGACTTGTAGCTGAGTCATTGCTTTGTATGGGGCTACTAAACCATTACAATATGAAGTAATCGTTGTTGAATTGACCTTTGCTTCAAAAGGCAAAGTAAAATCAGACTGAAGAAATGTTGGGAAGTTTCAATTAGAGTTTTACTTTTTGTGTGAGTCAATGACCATGTTGAATTAAGAGGCAGTTATGAATATTTTAGATGTTAGGGCTTGGCTGTTCGGGGAATTTGGAAAGATTTATCAAAATTACCAGCTATGTAGTGGCACGATCTTAATGTGATGTTGTGAAATTGATTGACACTCCTATGTAGACATAATCATTTGGACTTAATAGGGCTGTATTTAATTCTTTGGGGAGATAAGACTAATAGAAATCAATTAATTTGACTTAAATAAATCCACTTGAAATATAGGTTCAGTTAACTTTGACTTCATAGTAATAACAGACTTCTATACAAAGAAATAGAAGCATCTCTGCACTCTAAGATCTGAATTATGCTTGTCCCTGTTATTCTTAAGGTAGAAAGACATCCCAAAGCTTTTAGTACTCCATAGGAAATTAAAGCAAAAGTGTAAGTATTTTTCATTTTAAGTTCTGTGTTGTTGTCTCTAACATTGCTAAATATTTGCTTTATTCTCTATAAAAGGCAAGGATGGTGCCCTTGGAAAGCCCAGCTCCTGGCACAGTAGATCTGTTGCTGGTCATTTAGGAAGTTTTAAATTGAAATGCAAGGCAAAACATCTTCTGAATCCCATATTGTTACCTTACCTTTAGGCTGAGGAGAGGCAAAATGGTGTATTTGCTGTGGAGTTCACTGAACTAAAGTGCACTTTCAGATGTACTTGAACTGCATTAGAGCATTTTCCTTTGTGCATGAATGTTTGGTGGCGTGTTAACATTTTATTTTGTGGAAGTATACTCCTAAATATGTCTTGTGGGTGTTTTGCATTGGAGGATAATTGTGCTTGAGAGCTGCCAGTGCACTCTGAAGGTAAAGCCTTTTGAGCCTAATTGACTTGTTGAATGCACTTTGGAGGAGAGAAAACCGAACACAACTTTTACAAAAGATCAAACAAAACATTGGAGTAAAATGTGCAATAGAACACAGCAGAGTAATACAGCAGAGAGTAATTCTGTTAAGAAAACCTGGGAAAAGACAAACTGCATGGCTTTTTGGTGCAGAGTAGTTCTTATTCCCGTTCCTTTGTGCATGACTTCTGTATTGCTGATTTATTTCTCTAAATGGAGTTGGTGTTGAGTGCTGCACTTATTGCATCTGCCCACCAGGCGCGGTCTGAAATCTTATGGTGGAATGCAATGGGGGAAAAAAAACCCATGTTTTTTGAGGACAAAGTAGAGCACTGACCTGCCTGGTACTGAGGGACTGTTCTGTCGGGTGCTACGGGGTTTGTCCTTTTCCTCACTAATTATAATGATCCGCAATCATCATTGAGCAAATAATAAAAATATACTGAGATACCAACAGAGGAGAAACTTCTGCTCACAGAAAGTGGTCAGTACAGAGGAAATCAGGGACATTTGAAACAGGTCTCAGCCACACAGGTATGACAGGAAGGGAACAAGGGTTTACTGGATGTTTTTGTGTAAATGTTGGGAGGGAGGGAAAGCAGCTTGAGAAATTCAGGCTCTTTATTTGTAAGGGTTTTTTTTCAAGGTTTCTGAAAGTGCTACTTTATAAAAATAAACCATCCTTTTATTGTATATTACTAGTAAAAATTGGGTTATGCCACTTTGATAAATAGAAGAGGAAAAATGAGAACAGAACTTAGGAGGGTATTTAGGCTCTGGTCATATTTAATGTTCTGCAGTTATTTTCTAGATCAATGTTGACTGAGAGGCATAAAATATATGGATGGAGGAAGCAACTCTTATAAAATATAAGGAGGTTTTCATATGTACAAAACCCCCAAACAACTCAACCATAAACAATGTGCTATGATCTGAATGGGTAGGGCTCCTCTTAGATGTTTGGTTGCCAAACTTTTAGTGATGCCTATTGGAAAATGCTAAAAAGAAAAATAGCAGAATATCTGTGAACTAATAGGATTGGGAATTTATAGAGCACATTTAAACCATGAAAGGGAGAATTTCAAAGAAAGAAAACAGCTGGAGATGAGGGGAGGAGAAAGAGCGAGGAGGGATGCTTGTTCCTGGATAGCTGGTGATTGTGAGCAGTTGCTAGGACAGCTACAAAAGAGGAACTAGAACTAAGAATAAGAGGAGATTTGGTGCTCAGCCTCTTTCCTGGGACAGCCATGTCCTGTGGGGCCAAGCGTGCTCAGCACTGGGATCCTGAGCAGCAGAGCCTCTGGCTGCTGGTGTCCAGAGTTGCCTCCCAGTTGTGGGAGGGAATGGATCTCCTCAGAGTTGCAGCTTCCCTGGGGGACTGCTGGGCTGGGAGGGAAATTGGAGAAATATCTAAAATACGCAGAAGGCTTGGAGCTGGTCCAAACTCTGAATGCCTCATGGGAAAGCAAGTCAGGAATTGCAGTAGCTATTTTCTCAGTTTTCAAGGTGCTGCCAGGGTTTGTGCTGGTGTCTAAAATCACCTGTATCAGGACTGGCTTTTGGCTTAAACTGGGGCTTGAGACAGCAAGCCAAAACCTGCTACTTACTGATCTTTGAGAGACAAGGGCAGAAAGCAGGATTCTTTCTCCCTGCCAGTTACTGTGGGAGGGGTTGGATTTGAAGGAATGTATAGGAGGGGCACAGGAAATTCACACAGGTTTTACTTTTCCAGATATAACAGCGGTGTCTGATAGGGACTAAAATTAACTTAAAGTTCTAAAGATTAACTTACAAAAGATTTTCTTTTCCTAATTTTTGGTAAGGCCAAAGATGGTAGGTCACAGTCTGCACTTTCCTGTCTGATAATTGCAAAATCCATTACTATCCCTTCGAGATGTTTTTTTATAAAAGGCTGTACTAAATCTGAATAAAAGCCTAATAAGTAGATTAGTTAGAACAATAGTCCTCCTGAGAATGGTTGATTCCAAGTGTTAGCTGCTAGAGATAACCCTAAATGCAATTAGGTTTAACTCCCTGTGAGTGTCAGAGGAAGGTAATACCCACGGAGACTTCCCTTCAGATGACACTATTTTAAAGTATCTTAACATTTAAATATTCTTTCCTTTGGGCATTGGTGACAATTTTTTTTTTCTGATTGTTGGAGAAACAGAGTTTGGCAACTTGAGGTTTAGCCATTAGTTTTAAGTGCTTCCCATAAAAAAGAGGAATGGTTCAGCTTCCTTGGGTGAGCAGTTTGTTGTCTTCATCTGTGTCCTTTATAAGGTTAAAATGTCCCAAGGTGGCCAAAGACAGGTGAAAGAGAAAATAGCAGATTCAGAAACATACACAGGCTTAAAGGGTAATGTGATAAAATGTCAATAGATGAATTGTTGATGGATTCATTCTGGTTTTCCTGATAAAGAGAAATGAAAAACTTGTATTAAAACACAAATTGAGACAGTAAAGATTTAGAAACTTTGCATATTATAGGGTGGGACATAAAATTGCAAACTACTAAAATGGGTTAATTTAGCTATAAGTACTGCAGAAGAATTGCACTGTATTTAAGAGTTCGGTTCCATTTTCACATAGAAAAAGAAAAGGAAAAAAGCTTAGTGAAACAATTCCATTACTTCTTCTTTGATATATTCCTGCATCTGCATGTGTTTAGTTATATTTCATTTCTCCCATGTCTAAAATGTGCAAATAGTATCAACTTCTGTTATTTTGTTTTGGGGAAAAATTGCTGGTAATACTAAAACAAGAAATCATTTTTTATTTACCAGCATTTTAACATGGAAATCCACAGTACTCTGCCCTTCATATTTCTTTCTTCTTCACTTGCATGTTGTTCTTTGAATTATCTCTCTTGATAAGTGAAGTGTTCCTGAAAATCTCTTTTTTTCTTGTTTTTAAATCAAAGTCTGAACCATCAGAATAAAGCTGAACTTATTAGATGTGAGCCAAAGCACCCAGAAATGTCTTACAGTTGTACCTTATCAAAATTTAACTTCATGTGTGGCAGGGAGACATTGAGCCAGTTCAGTAAATTCACCTGGTTTTTACTGTTTGTGACTTGTCCCTTGGAATTCCTTTCCCCCAAAAGCAGAGATGTAAGACCCAGGAGCTGCCATTCTTTCACATTATTCCACTTGAAGCAAAGTTTTCTTGCCCCTAACAAAAAGCTAATTTGTTGTCTAGCGTGTAAAGTGGTTTATTTTCTATTGTCTTGGTCAGCCCTTTCTTTATTTGTGTCACGGTGTTGCCTTGTTTTCTTTTTATGTAATAAATGACTGTGTTTACAGAACATATTTTCGCTGTTGATTTGTTTGACTGTTGGATGAAAGATTAAATTATAATCTTACAAATATTATGAAGGATTTGAACATGAGATGCACCAAATAAAATTATTTTCCAGCGAAAACTAAAAGACATTGAAAAACAAGAATTAGAGTGACCATACATTAATTATTGGGTTTCTTGTCTTGCTAGTTTTTGCAAGGAAAATCATGTAAATAAATAAAAATAGGTTTTATGTTTCCTGTTTACTACATCTGAAAATTTTCCTGATTCTATTATGAAATTCAATAATAATTTTCAATTGGTTTTGAGCTTTTCAAATGTAAGAGGATTCCCTGATAGGTCTTGTTTTAAAAATCAAGAATTATTTTAGTACTTTTCTTTTTAGTAAGAGAGAGACAATTAAAAAAAAAAAAAAAAAGGGAGTTCTTGTATGTATGTATTAAAATCTGTTTCCCTAAAGCTGGAGATTTATAATAAGACAAAAAAAGAAATAAAAAAAAATCTCCTTGCAATAGTGGCATTTCAGTGGTTCCTGTCTAGCTGAGATGAGCCTGATTATGTTGAGAGTCAACGTAAAAGTCATAATGCTGCTGCAAAAAACATGTAAGAAGTGATTTATTACAGCTGAAAGTGTCCATTTTCCAGATGTATCTTAGGAATCTGTTTTTAGATAACAAAAATTATCTTTTAGAAGGCTCGTATGATGTGTATTTGGCTATAGGAGTAATGGATAAGACACCAAAAATAAGTTTGTATGAACTTAAGGACCTTCTGTACAGCCTGTATGGAAATTCTGCTGGCCTCTGGGTGAAATTCTACCCAAAGAGAGATTTTAGAGAGATTTTTATGCACTCAGGCCTTTTTGTGGTTGATGATGCTGACAATGGATATGTGGATTTCCTGCAAAGCAAGATTGCACCAAACTACTGCTACTCAATCTGCCTTTTTATATGTCATTGATAACAAGATAAAAGAATTCCTAATCTCTAGATAATAATGAGTAATGTATTTTACTTACTATTGAGGAATGCTTTGGGTGGGAGGAGGTGAAACTTTCTATTGGCTGTATTGCACCAAAGGTGAATGGAATGGAAGAAAAAGAGAAGAGCCATCTCTAAAATGTTATTTGTTTTATTTCATTTAGATTTTCACACACACCTTTCTGAGAAATTGAAAGACAGACAGACAAGCTGGCAGCAGCTGGCTGAGACAAAGAACTCTCTAATACGTAAGGTTTTTATTTTGCTTAAACTGTATTCCTTGTAAAGTTAGAACCTAGTTTAGAACTTGTGTGTTGTGCAGTGCTTAATCTTGTTCTGTGTATGTTCTGCTTATTATGTGTTGTGGGATGTTGGTTGGTTGTTTTTTTCCTTCTGGCTATTTATGTTCTGTTGAATAACCTGATCTCTACTATTTATTTCTATTTCATTGTTGGGTATTACCTTTCTGGTTGGATTGAACTAATTTAGGGGTGCTTTTTTCACTGAGAGACTTGGCTTGGTGGTGAAGGAGCTGTTTTCCCTGAGCTGATCTTGCTTTGTGGGGTAGGGGTCATTCCATGAGAGGAGACCTAAGACACGGAAGAGATGCCAGATCTGGGTACTCACAGGCATAAATTTAAAACAAAACAGTGCCTGCACCTGTATTTTCACAAAGGCAATTACATGTGTTGTATTCCATTGATGAAAGTTTGAAGAAAGGGACACACATTTCTTCAGAGATTCTTAAATCAGACTTTGGAGTGAAAGATTTAACAGTGACTCTGTTCATCTTCAGTCTTGTTTTGAATTTTTTTGTGTCTGAGAGTTTGAGATTCTGACAGTCACACTTGGTGTGCCCCTGAAGATTTGTATCTTAGGGGCTGTGCAAAACAATCAGGGAGTTGTGTTGGATTTTGTGGGTTTGTAGGGAATCGTGGCGTTATTAAAGTACTGCTGCTCCGCACACACATTCACAGTTCTGCTACCATGAGAACAAAACTCCTTTGGGAGGTACAGGATGTTTGGGAAAAAAAGCCTGCAATGTACTTTTTTAGCAAAAGAAAAAATTGTCAGGCTGTAGAAATGTAAATCAAAAGAAATCTCAAGGAATTTTAGTACAAAGATAATGATTCAGCGACATCTTCCTCTTGATATTTCTTGAATTCAAAAATTATTTTCATTCACTGGGTATGTACACTTATATTAACTACAGTATCAGCATGTGCCCTTGCTAAATTAGCAAGGGTTGTTTTTGATAAAGTCTTTTGTCCTCAACTTGGCAAATTTTACCTTATATTTGATTGCCTAATGAGATGAAAGATGGATTTTGTTATTTCATTCTTTTCTTCCATTGCACCTCTGACCTTTTACATACATGAAAGACACCTTTCTGTTTGGGTTTTTTTCTTTTTTAAGCACTTAAGTAAATGCTTTGCAAGATGAGGGCCCTAACCAGGAATAATACTCTGCTTGCTTAATATTTAAATGATACCTAAACCAATGTTTTCTCATCACCCCCATTGTCTGATGTACTTCTTTCCATAATTGCTTGATTGTTGTTAAAAACTAGTGAATGACATTTTTCTTTGAATCTCAGACAGTGTCTGGGCAAATACTGGAATAGTTTCTTAAATCAGATTCTGGAAAGTACTGAGCATGTGTGACGATTTCCTAGTTAATGCAGCCCAGAAGTTTTCAGAGTGTTTTCAAACTAAGATAAGGACTGTTTGTTGTGTTTCCATGCTTCTTAGAAGAGTGGGAGCCAGAGCTTTGGGTAGAGTAATTAAATTTCCATAATGCGGATGTATAGTGCTAAAAACTGCCCAAGGTGGTTTGTGGGTGGTTGGTAATAGAGATGAAATTAATAAAGAACAAAAATTATCCTATACTTAACTCTGCATTTCTGAAGCATTCATGGTTTTTGGTGTTGCATGAGGATTTTGGCACAGTGAAATGAGTGGGTTATGCTATTTAGGTTGGACTAAATCTCAAAGAATAATGCTTGAATTCATTTCCCAGGATCACAGGAAGGTTTTGCCTAACAAATTGCATCCAACTGAACAATATCTCTTCTCATTTAAAGATTTGAGACTTTTCATTAAATGTTGTTTCTCTTTGGTTGGCTTCTTTTTCTGTGCAACCTGATACTCCTCCAAATTGAGACTAATTTTATTGATATATTGCTTTCAATTTTTGGTACCGTATTTATTCAGGGCTCTAGAAATTAGGAAGAATTTGAGAATATATTAATAACTATACTCCAAGTCAAAAATACTTGATAATATTAATCCTTGCTACTGGCCTGATTTAACACACATTTAAGAAAGTAATTGAACTGAGACAAGCAACAGAAAATCTTAGTACCTTTTGTGACTTTCATGAGTCCAGTTTCTTGGACATGCTGAATCTGAGTAGTGAAATAGTGTGTTGAATGCTCTAAATGTGGTAAGGAAGGTACAGTGAGCTTGTTGACCCAGATGTGGCTGATACCAAGGCCAGTCAGCACATCTTTGAAGTTAATAATTCCAGGGAATTGACCAAAAGCAAGCTTTATCTCTGCTCCTTTTAAACAGTGCCACAGGATTTTTTACATCAATCTGGATGCTGCCAAAACCAGACAGATGGCACTAACCTTGGTTTAAAGCCTCAGCTGGCTGAGAATGCATCCAAATAGTGCTGCAAAGCTTTCAGTGTGCATATTGTGGCAACAGAAGAGGACTCTTTGTATTGCCATTGGTGAGCCCTCAGAGTTTGCATTTCAAAGGTGCCCAGTTCTCATGTGTGCTCATCCAGAGCATGGATTGCTTTGCAGTGCTCTGATAAAATGATAGGCTTCTTGATCTGCTCAGCCTTTGCTTTGCTAAGGAAAAAGATGCCTCTGGTGCAGGCAGAAAAAAAAGAAGTGCTGAATGTGGTGTTCAAATGGTCAGTGGTTCAGAAATACAGGCAGAAGGATTGTTGTCAGATCCGTATTCAGACTGGAAGGAAAGAGAATAAAAGTGCCTTACTGAAAAAAAAAATATCTCCCCTTGCTAGGATTGGTCCTAAATCTCACCATTTCTGAATACTCCTTTTCTGGAAGAATTCTTAGCAGATTTAAAAAACTACAACAACCTGCCCAAACCCCCCCCAAAAAATCTCAAATCTATGTCGTAACAAAAACTTTGAATTAAAAGCAAAATTCAACAAACAAAATAACTAGACCAACCTTGGTTTCTTTTCAGACCTGTAAAATAATGTAATAAAAGTCCAGCAATTTATCAAAATAATTAATTCTTTTTAAGCATTCCAGAAGTATGATGTTGAGTAAAATATATATATTAAGAAAAAAAAAAGTAAAAGAGTACTAATCAGGGTATGATATGAATAGGACACTGAGAGGCCTCATTTAATAACAAAGGCAAAAGGATCAGGTCCTGGTGTGGTGTGTGCAAGCCAGCCTGAACTGGAGTGCAGCAGAAGACTTGAAAGGGAGAGAAAAAGGATTGAGTCAATCGAACCACATTGCAGTGCACTAAGAGGGGATTTTTAGGTTCAAACTCTAGCAGATGTTCTTTCAAAACAACATGAGCAAGACCTGGGTTTATCATGGGAGTTTAGCAGTGATTTCTTTAAACAGCCAGCTCAGGGTTGTGCAATTGCTCTTCATGCAACTGTTTTGTTAAGAAACTGTCAGCCAGAGAATGGAAACCACACAGCCAAAAGTGTGTGATAAAATAAAATAGCAGGAATGTAGAAAATCCTGAGGGAGAAGTAAAACTCTCTTGCATAGTGGGTCCTAGAAGAAAACAGGCTGGCAGTTCTATCAGGTGCCTCTTCTAGAAGCAGCGTTACAGAATTTGTCCAAACAGCACCAGTATTGAAAAGAAAGGATTTGAAATTTGCTTAGGAAACAAAACAAAGCTGAGCTGCTGACAAATACTCGATCGCCTCAGATTTATACAAATCAATCTCCTGCATAATGCACCATGTCCTAAAAACTGGAAGCCACGAGCAGAAGACATTTTATTTTAAGGAGTTCTGTGACAGCTTATAAAAAATAGCTTTTCCACATTTTGCATGAAGCTTCTACCTTAAAGATACTGATGAAATAGGTGACAATTTTTAACACAAGTGGTGACAAAATAAACACCATCTGCTAGTGTTGGCTTATTCCATAGTCTTCTCATGCTGGGTGATTTTATTTCACCTTTTTTCAGAAATATTTAATGACACATCTGCTGTGTGGTGGAGGTGCATTTTCGGTGATTAAATGTGGACACAGGAGTAGAGAAAACAGAAACAAAACTTTTTCAGGAAACTGAAGAAAATATTGGTGCCATAAGGAGCTAACAAACTAACTGTGTTGATAGCTTGCTTTTTTTTATTTATTTTGACCTGGTTTATTGATCAAAAATTTCAAATGCTATTTGTTCTCTCAAAATACGTGTGTTATCATGGAAAACTTCTCATTTAGCCTTTGTTTTACCAAAGAAAAGCTTTACTACATTCATAGTCCTCCAAGCAAGCCTGATTTTGTAGCACACCTGTGAGTCTGGGGATGTGGAATCAGAGCAGGTTTGGGTGTCCTGAGGGATCAGGGTCAGATTTGTTAAAATAGGAGAATGTATTTAAGGGAACCTAATGTACAGTGGGACCTGGAGAGCAAAATAATGAGGTTTATCTCAAGGCCCAGCTGAATTCTGGACAGTACAAAGTTGTACCCTTGCAGAGTTGTTTGCTTGCACAGAGTGTGTGTAAATCCCGTGAGGCCCCATGAATCCATCTTGCTTCCAAGCACCATTGCAGGGCAAAGTGTCATTGTCTGCAGTTGCTGCCTTTTGCAGACAGAGCTGTAACTCCTGATGTTTTGTGTCAGGCTGTGCTTTTTTCCCTTTGGCTCTGTAGTCCTGTGGGTTTGAAAATCCCTTTGGTGTGTCCCTGAAGTCTCTTCCCATCACCCCAGGGTGTCCCAGCTTTCCCTTCTCAGTCAGCAAGGAGAAGGCTTTGTGAAGGGAATTCTGATGCAGCACTTTGCTGCAGAGGCATTAGCATAATGATCCACGAAAAATCCAAGCAATTAGGCTGCTAAACCTGTGTTTACCGCGCCAAATTGTGCATCCCTGGGCTGTTATCAGTATGAGTAGATTTTAATAAATCCAAAAAACGAAATGTCTGCATCTCCATATGGATGGTGGATATTTAATTTTAGTATTTAATATTTAATTTTGAGATTGAGATAGAAATTAAAGCCATGGAAACAGTAGGGAAAAAACCTCACATTTGGCTATGTTGTTCTCTGGTAGGTGAAAGACCAGGATGGACTGAAAGAGACATTAATTCTGACTCTGTCTAAAACGTTCAAGTAAAAACAAATTCATTGTCCTCCCTTCCTGCCACCAAGATCTGTTTAATGGTATGACATCCTTGTCCTCATTTTATGGTTTCACAAACCACAAAAACTAAGTTATGTAAGCAAAGCTGTATACAGTCCAAGAGGAAAATTACATCTGGAAAAAAACCCAACATGCTATAAATATTTTTTAAAGGAATTGCTTGGGGTTTTAATTGTTTTTTGTTTGTTAAGCCTTGCATTAGCTCCTGGTGAACACTGGCTAAGGAAATATTGATAGAAATATACATAAGGGTAAACATCTCTACCTGTAGATATTGTTATACTTTTGTTCAAATTCATTCAATTTATTATTTTAATAAGGAATGTGTAGAAGTGCCTGTGAAGTAATATGTCATTAATATTAATTGTTCCGACAAAAGAAAAAAAGAGCAATCTGACTCTTGATTTTTTTGTCTTTACAGACTGCATAGTAATAAAAAATTGGAATGAGAATTCATGCAAGTTGCTCTAAATGTGTACCAAGTACATTCAATAGTGAATATTTGAAGTCATCCCATGTTTCTCAGCAGTGATAAACAGATTTGCATAAGTTAAATACTGATATTACAAACCTTTTGGCCTGACCTCATCTGTGTAAACATTTCATTTAAGAATTATCAAACCTCTTTGAAAGACAGCCTTATGTATGTGTATTATCATTTATGTTAATCGGAAACATTTTTCAAGCTGCTGTGCATGAAGTGAGGGTGAAAAATCCCTTGCTTATTCATACCCATATGTATGCTGTGAAACTTGAATAAGGAGGGAGGGGGGAAAGGACTGATTTAAAAAATAAATTATATACATCTTTTTTGTTCTCAAGCCGTATTTCCGTAGTTTAGGTTTACTTAAATCCAATGGTAAGGGCAAAAGTGTGGCGAGTCAGAGCAGAGCCGTTTTCATCACTATCCATAACTTGCTTTTATAAAAACTTTTGTTTAGAATATGAACTGGAAATGAAGGTGCTTTACTGCAAACTGGGTTTGCATCTATGGCAAAACTTGTAAAGTCTCTAACAGAGTACATGTATATTAGAGTGTATTTTTAATATGGAGAAGCAATGAGGAAATGATGATCGTAAATTATTTTAAACTATGTCACTTGCAAACCGTTCTGCTTATTAAGTAATTTTACTTTGTCTATGCAAAACTGCTCTCAGAAGTTGTCAGGGGAAGGCCAAGCATTTTGACAGAAATGTGGTGGATGGTGTGATTGTATCTGAAGACTGAAATCTGTTTGGGATAATAAGCAGAGGTGAAAAGCTGACTGACATAGGCCATGCCTTGTTAACATTTCCTTACTGGGGTAAGTGAGCTCAGTATTTGCAGCCAACTTCAGAGCATTTCTCCTGTTGTTCAGATTTACAGACACAGCTGATAAAAGATTTTTGTGCTGCTTCAAAATGTATGTCTTTAAACAGCATCATTAGGAGTTAGTATTTGATCCCATATAATTGTTTAGCTCTTGAGTGATGGTTCAGCAGTATGAATGTGCTTCAGAGACAGGCGTTTTTGTCTCATAATTCTGCTCAGAATCTGCCCATGCTTGATTATGCTTAGTTCCTTTTTTTTTTTTTTAAATGAAAGCTTTGCTTTTTCAGTTAGAGTCTGGGGCAGGGAAATACTGTGCCTCAAATCCCACATGGCCTGAACTACCTGGTCCCAATTAATGAAAATATTCAATGTGGTATTAATGCCAGAAGGGCCCTGAAAGGACTTACTGAAAATTACTGATATATTCCTTTTCTAAAATAAAGCATTATTTTTATTTGATTAAATAGCACGTGGAACTGGGAAATTGAGTGCATTTTGGAAAAGTAAATTATTGCAATGAGGGGAAAAAAAAAAAATCAAGTGCCTTGTTTCTCATTATAAACCAGAAATCTTCATCTCTTACCTATCCAGCCTGCAAAATCTTCAGCCTTTGAGCACTGTAAATATTCACTTTTCGGGCAAAACTACTACTGCCCGCTCTTCTCTTTCCACTCAAAAGATGGTGGGTCATTGTTAGGGTAGGTTGGAGATGTTGCTCCTGATTCTGAATTTGACGTTTTGTATCCTGTAATGAGATCACATTTGGGTGAACATCTATTGATTCCTTTTTTGGTAGAAAAAACAGCTTGTGCACACTCCCTGAGAGCTTCTTACACAGCACAGGCTGAACAGGCACGTGCTGAGATTGAGCAAGTGCCTGCATTAGGCTCTAGAATTGACATATTCAGAGTAATAAAAGGCATCTCTTCTTTTAGTCACCATCAGTCCTTGTTCTCACACAAAGCCTTATCAAAATAACAGCACTACACTTGCAAACTTCTTGTCTTGCATTCACAGTAGTAAGGATTGGATCCTTCCTTTTTGGTCTGACTCAGAACTAGGTTAGTTTCTGAACATTTTCTGTTTAAATTTTGTAAAAAACACGTGAGCTTCATGTCTTACAGGCAGATATCAGCATTTTTACAGCGTAGAGTTAGGGTTTGTATCAACAGTCTCTTGACTAGAGGAGGAAATTGAGACTAAACCAGGAAATCAAGGCCATAAGTGCCATGGTTGTGCAGTTTTGCTACGTGTAATAAAGGCTCTAAGATGCAAATTCTGTGGAGGTAGAATTGACATAAACATGTTTCAGATAGATTCAGGAAAAAGATAGATAAGGATAGATTTAGATAAGGAAGATAGATAGGATTGATGTGTTTTGTATCGATTTCTTCATTTTCTAAGTCACTTGTGTGATGTGCATTATTGGCATTCAATTGCAGGTGACTCAGAGATGGCCCAGTCTGTGGTGTTAGGAAGCAGTGTCATGTCAGGCGTGTGTAGCTCTCAGAGTGGTTAATACAATACTGCTGCTTAGGTAATGAAGCAGTAATAATGTGAAAAGCACTTCAGATGTTAACAACTACAAAAAATGTAAATGATATTTGCCATCCCTCACTGTGCTGCTTCAGATCTGTCCTTCTAGATCTGCAGCAATAGAAGAAATCAAATTGTCTCTAAGTTAAATGTGAAGTAAAGGGAGAGGATAGAAATACCTCTTAGATGTGGATACACAGATACACAAATACTTATGGAGATCCGTGTGGACAAAATTTGAAATCACTAAAAATCTAAGCACTTAAGCTTCTTCATGTGAATCAAGAAATGTTATATAAAAACAGCTCCTGCTGTTACAGAATCTTTCTAACTCTGTTTTCCTCATCAAATTAATACAGAAAAATGTGGTTTTGTATGCTGAATATGTGCATGTGGTTGAATCCCTTGTTCAGCTTTTAATTAATTTAAATGAAGTTCTAAATTTGGTTCCCTGTCCAGGTTTATGCTTATGACCATTGTTTTACATGACAATCAAATTAGCATTTAGAAATTATTTTTTCTTCATAGTTCTCAGTATAGAATTGCCTGCTTTAATTCTTCTCTAGTTCTTGCTTCTTTCTAACCTGAACCTGGTGTTCAGTCTGTGCTGAGAGAAACCCTCCTTGCCTTACATGCTTTAAAGAGATACAGGCACTTCTCTTGAAGTGGTTTCACTTAATAGTGACAGAGGAACACTTTAGTTGGAGGGCAATATGTAACAGAATTTCAGTTCTGTTTTTCAGATGTATATGCAATGAGTTCCATTCTTGTGTTATTTCTGATGGAAAAACATACAGAACGTACCTTTCTGAATTCCCGGAAAGACTTAAACTTTTCACCCAAATTTCTGTCAGCTTTTTCTCTTTACTCCATAGTAACTGCATGCCTCGTTTTCCTCTGTATCTTGTATGTGGCAATTATTACTGTCTGAGGCATAAGGCAATTAGGTTGAATTTCATATTGAGGGATATGGGCTAAAAATAAAGAAACAATCCAATGTCACAATATGAATTTGGGAAACTCAAGCTACCAAAAGTCGGGGTTATCTTATTTTTCTATTTCACCTTGCATTTTTCAACTCCCCTATCCCCTCCTGGCTGGGTGCAGTGGGGCAGAGCTCAGCTGCTGCTGCTGTGCAGGCAGTGTCTCCTAGCACAGGTTTGTGAGCGTCAGCAAACGCTGGGCTGTGGTTCAGTGCGCGGGTAATTCTCAGCCATTAATTTGTTGAAGCAGTGTTTGAACCTATCAGGCTAAACGTAAATCACTTCTCAGACGGGAGGCACCAGAAGGTGCAATTAAAGAGGCAGTAAAATTAAATTGGGTTTAAACTGTTGCTTTTTCATAACTGAAGGATGCAAACACAAAGTTTTTCTTCCACTGTGGGAAAAGGTTGCGTGTCCAGAAATACACTGGAGTGTGTTATGCTGAGTGTGCTTCCTAAGGAGAGCAAGGTAGTTGAGAACAATAGTTTTTTCAAGCTCTTAACATTTCTGATGTGTTTTTTCAGTTCTCTGATGAAAATTATGAAAATATATAATTCAAGTAAGTCAGGATCTTAAACAGCTACTTTGTTGAACATTGGATAGGAATAAACTCTTATGGCACCTCTTTGCTGGCTGAAAACTGGCATCAGTGTGGGATCCAAAAGGCTGCAGGCACCCTGACATGGAAAATAAATTCCATTAAATAAAAGTGAAGTTCTAGTTTTAGTGAATTTGCATAGTTAAACATGAGCTGTGCATGTCCTTTGTGAATTGTTTATGCCCGTCTCACAAAGTCCCCTGGCTTTGCAGTACTTTTCATTCTCAGCACGGTTCCTCTGAACAACTGTAGGGTGAGGAGATGTGGAGAGTTCCCAAATGCCTATGGCAGGGGAGGACAAGGGCCCTGAATTTTCTCTGCAGAACCAGTTCTGCTTTGCTGAGTGACCACGCCGAGAGCCACAGCGTGTATTCTACGATAAACACGCACGAGATGTAAACTGAGTGCTAAATGTACTCCAGCAGCTGCTTCCATGTAATTCCTTCTCCAATAAACTGGAGAATTTGTTGGAAAGGAGTGCAGCATGCACTTTGTATTGGATTCTAATCAGCCAGTTAGGGCACTCAACAATTAATACTCCAGAGCTGAAAATTAATCAAAAGTGAACAGAATTGTGTTGAAAGAAAACAGTTTATATATTGAGTGAAAGAGTACTGAGGGGTTGTTTGTTTGTATGTTTGCTTTTTCCCCTGGGAATATAATAGAACCATATAGGTTCTTTTAGATCAGTGCACAAGCAAAGCACTTGAATCATTTTCCTGGATGCTTTTAAGGGCAGCATCTGCCCTTCCTGGATAGTGCTGCCTAAAGCAGCCTTATCTACCCAGGTTTTTTGGTGCCCCAGAAGCCCTGGAAGCAGGGTACTTGATCCTCACTTAACTACCTGCCAGATCTTAAGTTAATCAAAGGTGTTTTATTCCTGCAGCTGGGTCAGGGTATGATGTTTCTTGTCAGTATTTTTTTGTGGGTTTTGGGGTTTTGTTATTGTTTTATTTTCTATGTTGTGTATGAAATGTTCATTCACTCCATTGTTGTTGACTGGGTACTATACTTTGAGCTTTCAAAATCCTCAGCAGTGTTTGGATTTTTTTTTTCCTAGAATGTTGCTATTTACAATATTCCTATGAAGCTGCATGAGTTGACTTTTGACAGGTTAATATGTTTTGTGTAACTGTAACTTTAATTATCTTTCTTCCAAATTTGTCTGTACTTAAACATCTGTAACCTTGGAGTTCCATATCTTGGTGAGGTTGTTCAATCCCACTTTTAATTTTCATCTTGATGTATTATAAATGTTACCTGGCAAGTACTAGCAGGAGGGAGTACTTCAGGCAGCAGTGCTGATCTGTGTTGCTGTAAGTGGCACATATTTCGGTCATGTGACAAATTGCTATTGCTTCATTTCTTTCTAAAGGAAAAAAAAAAACCTGACCTCAAAGAAGTGTCAGCATTAAAATTGACTGTTTCTAGTAAATGTAATAGCTCATTTTGAAAAAAATGCAAGATTTGCATTTAGATACCAGTAGAAAATTGGAGACAGACTATTAGTTAATGCACAAGAGTTGCTAAAACACAATAAATAGAGAAAGAAGATCCTTATTTTTAAGTCACACTTTTCAAAGCTACATATTATGTGAAAATGGCAACTACTGCTTTTATATATGCTCATATGTATGTTTACATTTCCCTTATTTCCCCTCCACGTCATACAGATTGGGAGAGTCAGGATTGCTATCAGATTTCTTGCTAATGATAAGTGGTGACACTTCCTTTATGTTCATTAAAGGCTTTCTTCTGATGGAGATAAATAGATAAATGGCATGCTTGAGGTTACCAGGAAGATGTGATTTCATCATGCAGCAAACAAGCTTTGAAACAGTCTTCCTGATTTACAAGTAAGTTATGATTGTGCCAGCTCTGACAAAGAGAAACGCTTATTCCAGTGCCTGAAGCTGGAGTCACTTGAACATTGTGTCTTGCTGTCAACTATTTCAGATGGATTTTGGTAAATAACAAATTTCTAAGTTCTAGAAATAATCTCCATTATTCACATAAAAGCACATTGCATAATTTGTCTAAACATAGAAACATAATGTACACAGGGTAGAAGACTGATTATTGCTGAAGTCTGCATGTGTTCTGAGGATGATGTGCTTGTGCCAGCAAAATTCACACCCCTTATGTCATCAGTAGCAAAGGTGGGGGCTCTCAGCTCACCTCTTCCTCTTTCTGCTCCTATTTGAGGCACCAAAAATAGGTATCTGAAGTTGCAAAATGTTGGTATTCCTATCAAGAGTGAAACTGAGTGAGGAGTTAACCTCATGTAACTTCAAGATTGCCTTTTGAGGTCAGAGCGTTGTACTGGATGACCTAGAGAGGTCCCTTTCAAATTTAATTGTTCTACAAGTCTGTATTAATAATCTCCCTGTGACGTGGAAAGGAGATAATTAATTTGTGTGAGGCCTGTAACTTGTTTCCTGGAATTCTAATAATCTTGACCTAAGTATAGGCACCTCTGTAACTGAGCTTATTGACATCTTTTTTTGGAGCTTCTCATCTATTCAGTACCCAGATCCTTGCTTGCTCTGTTGTAACTGCTGCAGCTTATTCCAGACCCACCATTCTGAAATAAATCCCAAATTTAGAGTATTTAAAATACCACCAAAAAATCTCATCTGATCACTAAGTGCTGTGCTGCATGTGAGACAGCAGTACTGCAACTTCTGTATTAGTCAAACATTAAACTGTATGAGGATGCCAAATGATAAACAGTTGTTTTTTCCTAGATCCAAAGGCTTTAAAGGCAGCACTGTTATGGAGCCTGTTGCTATTTGTTACAAAAGGTTCATAGCCTCAGAATGTGATGTCAGTCCCATACATAAATGGGTTAAAAATACTAGAAATCACTCTGTAAGTAAGTAATTAACAAGCTGTACGTGCTCCTGTCCCTCCCATGTTGTACTGGAGAGGATCAGCTGATCTTTGTGTGCGTGGCACATCTTCAGTACACGTGCAAGGTGCGAGGGAAGGTCAGCAGTGATAATTGCTTTACAAACTGGCAGCCTGCCAGCACTGGATCAAAATTTTAGCCTGGGAATGTTCTGTGTGAATTTGCAATGGAGAGTTTGGGGCTGGGCTGCATTTCACAAGACACTAACAAACTGTTCCCTTCATTCTCTTTATGTTCTGTGCCACAGATGTTACTTTGCTTACCTGAATATAAGAGGATTATGGCAAAGATTGCTAATTTTTTGTTATTTATCAGACAGCAATGATACACAGCTGGTGAATTCTCCTGTTGGTGTCCCATCCAAAATGGATGGCCACGTGTACTTTTGGGACACGTTACTGAAAAGATATTTAGCTCTGTGGGAAATCAAGCCAAAATTTTGTACCTATGTTCTTCTCCCTTGCATTGGGAAGAGTTTCCTAGCTTTCAGGATTTGGTGTGGCTCTTCAGAACCTATTTTATGGTTTCATTGTTATTCATAGCAATTTCTCTCCATTGAAATGAGTAGCTATGGTTACTGGATGGCTACTGCAGCCTCATGCAGTGAGGCTGTGAGAGGGGTTAATTGTTGTGTGATGTGTGTTTTCAAACTGTAGTAAGAATTCTCCAGCATCTGGTCTGAACTCTTATTTCTTGGGAAAATAGAATTTGATCGCGTAAGTTCCATAAGCCTGTCTGGAACAAGAGAATTTGGTAAAAGGTGATGTTTTAATAATGATGTTAAGCCTTTTGTGAAGAAGCATATATTCTTTTTCCATTCCCTTGACAAAAGGAAGTTGTTTTAGTAAGCCCAGTCACAGGTTACTGTGAGAAATTGAAAACTTGCTCAAAATAAATGCTGTAGTGGTTAGGCTACAGTGGGCAAGAGTGTTTGGGAGAACTCAGATTTGTCTGATGGGGAAAGAACTTGAGAGAAAACTGAATTAATAGTGCCCATAAGACATTTCTCAGTGCTTTTAAATTTGAAAGATAAAATTGAATTTAAATTGTTGGGCCCATGTTCACTGTAATCTAGAGCAAAACAGCTGTTATGCATCCTATATGCAAAGGGCTTGGAATCAATCATATGAGCTCCTGTATTCTGTCTTATATTTTGCCTTTAGAGCCATGAGATCTATTTAAAAAGAAAATCAGGACTGTTATGTAAACCACTAGGGCTCCTCTGCATTCCTTTGTGAACAAAGCAGCAACAAACATCAGCATCCACATGGGGTGCCTAATAACACCAGATATTTTCCAGGATTAATCGTGTTCTGCCAAGGGGAGTGCAAGGCTGCTGTTCTGTGCCACACAGTTCTGTCACTTCTGGTGCAAGATGTCATGACATGGAGTATCAGAGACCTGACAATGCCAAGTCATTGTCTGACTGCCAGAGCACCTTGTTGGAGCTGCAGGAGTCCATGTTTATAACAAGGGAGTCATTAAGCTATTACACATTAGAAGATCAGCAAATCACTTCAGTGAATTTTATATTTTTATACTGTGCATGTACACTCATACAAAACTCACAGTAATCCAGTTGCTTTTATGTTGTTTTTATACATACTTCTGATTTTTCTTGAAAAAAATCCTGTGTAGTTAGTATACATAATTACACTCTTGATCATTGATTAGTAGCTAGAAAACAGTAAAAGTAAACAATAAGATTTCTCCTAATGACTATCTGTTATTTATTGGTAATCAGCAAAACAAATATTTAGAAGTTTAATTGTTGATAAATAACCTATATTAGCGTTTTAATGCATCAATTGATGTGTAGTGTTTTGCTGCAGGCTGCCTGATCAATCAATGCCTTTGCTGTACAGTAAGGTTTTAGATTTTTGAATATGTATAATATGATAAGAAATTGAGAAAAGGTGATACACATATGCTGAAGGGACATAAATAAACGAGCTCAAGGGAGGGATGACTATTCAGAAGCAGAACATATTGGATGTGGGACATTTTGTCAAAGGTAACGGTTACAGCAGTTACTGAACACAAAGCTGCCTGGGACAAATAATAGAAGAGTTTTTATGGTGTTAGAAAAATTTTCCCATTAACTGAATGCAATATACAGGAGCAAACATATGGATTGGTCTCATTAAGAACAAAGACATTTGGTAGAGATGAGCCTCAAAGGGAAGAAGAGAAGTAGCATTTCACTTTGGGAAAGACAAAAGAATAATGAGGTTAAATTAGAGCAACATCACATTATCACACTGGTGGAGTTTGGACAAAGGCAGAGTACAACAGTCTTACTCTGAGTGTAAAAAAAAGAAAAATTATTGAGGGTAACAGGCACAATAAAGTTTTGTTTGGTTGTTTTTCTGTGTTTCAGTATTAGAAAGCTTTTTTCCAGTTTGCTTGGTGCTGTCATTCTGTGCCGTTTGGGTGGTCCTGGTTCCACAGTCAGTGTTGTCTCACAGAATATCCAGAAGAAATCCTGAGTATTGAATGTAATGTTTCTCTTGCTCCTCTCATGAATTTGCTTTTCTTTCCCTTTTTCAAACACACTGGTTGTCAAAGCCGTCTTTGGTCCTGATTCTTGGAGCTGAATGCCTCAGCTTTACTTAGTGAACTGCAGGTGTTTTTCCTTGCTCTGCTTTTTTTTAGTTACAGTAACTTGGGGATTATGGTAACCTGTGTGTGGAAATGGATCAGCTGTTCTGGCTGAAATCCTGTTTCTGTGCCTGACTGAAGGCACTGACAGAAGTCACTGTGCAGTGTTCACACATAATGTAGGCAACGTGAGAGCCTAGAGCAGTCTTCAAGTGGTATCTTTGATATGGAGCACAAAAAAAAGGCATTTACAGGTAACTATCTGAATTTCCACTGGTGCTAACTCAGTGTGACTCGGTTATCCTGATGTTAGCAAATAAAACAGGGAGAAGAAGTAATAAAATGAAAATATAAAAGAAGTTCCCGTGTTGGCTTTGTCTCCTTCCCCTGAACAGGCCTGTGAATGCTGTTAGATACTTGCAGGGGCACAGCAAGGCAGGTTTGCTGTGTCTGCTGTAAGACAGAATTTCTTAGCCAGGTAGGCTTGTGTTTTTCACATTGATCCCTGAGTCAAGAAGACAGGCACTCTTTATCATCTCCTGGTTAAAACAAATAAATTAGTCTTAGCTTTTCCTTCTCTGTGTTGTTTAGTTCCCTTGTCAACAAGTCTGGGTATCTCATGTGCTGTGTTCCTTTCCTCTGCTGAACTCTCCAGTTCCCTTCTTTCTCTCCCTCTCCCCCACAGTTGTATTCCCCTGCATTTTAAATAGTTCATTTAAAAAGTAGCAGACTTACAGAGGAATTTAATATGAGCTCCCATTATGGAGATTTCAATCTGTTCCACAATCACGATTCAATCTGTTAGCTAGATAAGAGTTTAAGAAATTTTGTAGGCTTTGAGAACTTTGTAACAAAACGAAGCAGTTTAATATGCATTTAGCAATAAAGTATAATATTTACAGAAATGTAATGCCAAGGGAAGATATTGCTCTAATTGAGATAATAATTTAAAGGAATCAATGATATGACTTAAAAATTAAAAACAAATCGGTTATATTTAAGCTTTTAAAGAAATATACTCCTTCAATATTAAAAAGAAAAGAGTGGAATGGAGGAGGAGAAATTAATTCTGAGAGTCTTGTGATGTGCAAAATCACTTTCCTGTAGCTGGGATATGTGATGCAACATTATAATGCAAGTTGCTGCAATATTGTGCTGCATGCAACAGGACAAGACAGTGAAAAATCAGGCAAAAATGACACCTGTGCATCAGAGTAGTGCTAGTATGGGATCTACCACCTGGCCTGAGATTGTGATCATGAGGAATAATAAAACTCATTTTATTTATTTATTTATTTATTTTCAGAAGACAACAAGATGTTTTTGGGGAGTAGTAGGCACAGTAGGAGACTGAAGCCAAAATTTATCAGAAAAAGTCTCTAAAATCGCTTTTTATCTTCTGCAAGTATAGGGTACAGTTCACATAGGGATTGTGTTTGAATGCCCTAAGTATGTGTTAAGAGGTGAACATTTGATCATTTTGGTAGCTTCAGAATTGGCTGAATGCATGGTTACACTGTCTCTAGTGCACAAACAGGTTGACAGATCAGATAAATAACATTTCTTAACCTCCTCTCAGGACATGCACAGTCCCAGAAGTGACAAAGAGCCTGGAATCAGTCACTTATGAAGATTTTGTTAAGAATTAAAACTTTTGGTAAACTTCTAAAACAGGTTGATCCAGAAGGTATTTCTAAGGAAAGAAAGTAGGAATCAAAAATATCCACAGTGAAGGCTGAGTGCTGGTCTTTCTAGCCAAGAACAATCACAAGCCCAGTCCAGCTGGTGAGTCAGAGTGGAAGGTAGGCACTTCAGAACAGGCTAACAAACGTTGGATCCTGAGAGGGAAAAAAAGAATTCTGCTCTTGAAGAGTGTGTCTCCAATGTGATGCTGTCTTGGTCCTGAACCCGAGGCCAGTCTGAAATCACTCTTTCCCCTCTCAAGTTTGCTTTTCTTTCAAGGACGTTGAGTAGGGTTTTCTTCTGTTAAGTGGAATGATAAACTTCATTTCTTTTATTGATTCATGAGAAATATTTTGAAATACTATGATTTCAGTTCAAGCGAGAAATATTTTGATGACAGTCTTTGCATCCTCCTTGTAACTCCATCAGTGTCTATTGAGAGCTAGAAGGAAAAATGAGTAGTTGTGGCTGGGTCAGATAGCAGGAATTTACAGAGAACTCGTTGTTCTGTGTTGCATCCAATAAGGTCTGTCTTCCTTTGAAACAGGGATGACCTCTCTGACTGAATGCCAAGGAAGTTCAAAACCCTCTAATTTTCCTTGAATCTATTTTTATCATGATCAGGAACAGGCAAAGTTAAAAAGTACAAGACTGACAGTTCAGAAAGAAAAAAAAATGCCTTTACTGAATGGTGCAGGTATTCTATAGCAGAGCTGAAAATTCATTTGGTTTTCTGAGCTTCATCACTTTTATTGTGTGCAGCATGTTTCAGAGAATTCCTTATTTATTCAATCGAATGTCTAAATTAAATTATAGTAATTAATGAAACCAACTGCAAAATCATAAAATTTCATTAGCATCAGTGACTGTTACTGTCATTGACAATATCATAACTACTGACAGGAAAAATGTGTACTTAATGAGGAGAAGTTATTTCAAATTTTAATTCAAAAGCATATATAAACCATATATGTGAATGTGTGTAGATGTATGTGTGCATTTAGGATTATTTTACATGAAACCAGGTACAGAACAAGAGTCTCTCCAGCTGACTCAGACAAAATCCCTTTATATGATTCACATTTTGAAGCTGAACACTGAACTATTCTCCAGGAGCATTTTAGAAGTTCTGAGGAAAATTAATACAGTACCCATTGTGTGTAATGCCTGAAGACTCTGGAAGGTGTGCACAAAATCTGTTCAGCAGGTGTTAGTGCTGCACTTTTGCAAATGCTGTCTGCTGCTCTTAAGGAAAATTATTATGGTGACTCAACTACAGAAGCTGATGCACCAGTTTTGTGTCTGTGCCAAAACCCCTTTGGTTTTTAGAAGTTCCCAACTGGGAATTCACACTGGCATGGGGAAAAAATAGAAGTGGGAAGAAATACCTTTAGCATTTGAAAGTTTTGCTGATTTTCCCAAGGTCTCCTACTGCAAAGAATAACAACATTAAAGAAGGTAGGGTGTTAAAGTATTTTCAGTGCTGCCCATGTTAAATGTGTCAATCATGTTGAGTCTTCTCAGTTTTTCATCGTTCTGTTTGTTTGAAGAAAATCAAATTTGCACTTTTTATACCACCCATCAACTGAAATGTACCCATTGATTCCAAAAAGGTATTTGACCCTGAAAAACCAATTACTTCTACTCAAATCAAAAGACAAATATGGAGGTGTTACCATGAGTAAAATAGCATTTTAAAACATTACAAAGTGGAGATAGGAAGGTAGCAACAAAAACACATTTTAAAAGACATATATTTTTAAGCACTTGTCAGAAACATGAACCTGGTGAGATGTGGAAATGTCAGACACATTACATGTGCAGGACGTGCATTTGGCATTTTGCTGTCAGCAGGGGAGTTCTTCTACAACTAATTCCTCAGGAACCACACGCTGAGTCTGTCTGCAGGGAGGAAGGAGGGCTAGGGGTAGAAGCATATATTGTTTATTTTGTGGAGGTGTATTAACAGGATTTTTTTCTCTTTAAGAGAAGACCATGAGTTATGTCAGTCACGCTCTATGATAATTTTCAGGAGTTGGAATAAATTCCATATTTTATGCAAAACATGAGTCAAGCTGTGCAGCTCACTAGTACAGGTACAAATGGGCACTTTCTAGTACACTGCATGTAAAATGGATTAAAAATTCTATCTTGCAATTCACATGTGTTTAATAAGTATTATCTGCTGTTGAACTACTGACTTTAGCAGGGGAGCCTGTCAGGCAATGTTTTATTGGGGTCTCCTCTCAGACATGAGGAAGGGGTGCAGGGTCTGATTCTCTGGTTTTGCCATTTTAGTTCCTTTCTCTTCTGTCCCCTCCCCTCAGTTCTGCCAAATAATAACCCCTGTTTGCTGCAGCATTGACGTGAGCAGGGACTGTTGGCCCCCAGAACACGTCCTGTCCCAGCAGGGCTATTGATGATGCTCCTGTTGTTAGTTCCAGCTGTGGATGTTTAGTTTGACACAGCTGTTACAGAACATAGCCTTAAGAGCATGGTGAGGGAAATGGAATTTAAACTGTAAACTTAAAACCAGGTTTCCTGCAGGACAGTATCACATGAAACCAATATATTAATGAATACACAGAATATAGGGGGTAGTTGTAATTTGTTTATACACTGTTTCCCATAGAGACCTTCATAAATACACCAAAAATGCAAACAGTTGTGATTTTCATTCTCTTTTAGGCTATAAACTCTAAATGGTGGAATCAATATTGTCCAAATTTAGCAATAATATTAAAAAGAGGAGCAAGAGTGAATGAAAATTCAGATTCATATCAAATATTTTCCTTTCCTTACTGCATTTTTTTTAATTTTAATGTTTATTATGGTTATTTCTTACAGTTGCAGTTGCCACAGATAAGCAGGTTTTTTGTAATATGGTCAAAATGCAGTGAAAAAGTGAAGCCTAGTTTATAATAAGAAAAATTAGATGTGGCTGTTTTAATATTCCTTTGGTGATTTTAAAGTTTAACCTCCTTGAGCAAAAATTATATAGACTTGAAAGCTGAAAAAAAATTCTTCTTCAAGTTAGTGAGATGTTCTGTTACTAATTTTGCTCTCATTAAGACAGTGTTGTTCTTACGTGAATAAACTACAGTAATTGAGTGCATCTTCTCGTTATCAATCCAGAGAAGGCAGAAGTGGAAAGGAAAAAAAAATCCCTTCTTGGTGTTTTGGGGGATTTTTTGTTGGGTTTTTTTTTAAATTATTTTTCAGGATTCAGCCAAAATTCTGATTACTGTGCATTACAGCATCACTGACATCAAACAGCTGCAAATGCTGAGCCACACTTACTCCAGCAGCAACCATTATTTGACTTTTCATGTTCTGCAGCAGGACTATTTTTGCTGTACTTAGCTGTAGTTAACTACATTGGGAAAATACAATAGGAAACAGTGAAGTTTTTAATCTACCAAAATAGTTCATTAGTAGATGAAGGAGAAATTCTTTCTTCCAAATGTTTTTTAACCATATGCTTAAAGAAGTGTAACTTACTGGACTGCATATTGCTGTCAAAGGAGGATATAAAAGCTGAATTATCCCAGTGCTTCCCTTGAGACAGCAGCACTGATCCATATTAGTAAAAATGTTTGGCGTTCTTTATAAGGTCACCAGTGTATTGTCAGGCACTGATGTTCTGTTCAGTGAGTGCTCTTGGTCCCTGTACACCCACATTGCTGATCCCACCTCTGCTACACCAATGTATGTGGAAAATAGCAGGGGTTTTGGGGGTTATGGGGCTGCTGTGTCAGCCTCTCCTTGTGAAGCTCATTCTGTCATTCCCCTGAATATCCCTTGGGACTGGTGAGTGCAAGGTCAGCGTTCCCTCTCCAGGTGCCTCCTCTAGGATGTCACTGTGCTTCATCCGTGCTGCCCTTCTTCCCACCTTTGTCATTTGGTGTTCCTGCTATCACTTTGTGCAGCAAGGGCTGCAGAGGGCTGTGTCTTCTACAGCAGAGGTGACTCAAATATAAAGATTATGCCTAATTTTTATCCATAATGTTGCAGTCATAGATCTGTGAGCACATGAGCAAAGAAAAGGGCAGGGTGGTGAAACTGAACCACACACTCCGTGTAATGCAGTAATTATTTGTAGCCTTACTGTGGTGTAGAATTAGATTAATAGTTTCAGGGTTACTCTTAAGTTTTCTTAAATGGAAAACAGTAACAGTTATTAATGTTTTTCATTCTTATGTCATGTGAGGATGTAAAATGTAAAGCAAATTATTCTGCCCAAACTTTGTTGCTGCCTCCAAACAGAGAAGGACACATCAGAGAAGGTGGGGAAAAGATTTAGTAATTGCATTTTATATGTGAAATTTTCATTTCATGGAAACACATTTTAATTTTTCTAAAAATTTGTATGCTTTATAATTTTACTTTGGTTTATAGTCTTTCTCAAATGAAACCTAAGCACAACTGTAAGTCGTGCACTTATTGAGGAAAAAAGTCAGCAGCTGTAGTTCTTCAGTGTGCTTGGGGCTAGCCTGAGGACCTGGCTGTTCCTTTGAACCGTACTTTGATTCCCACTCTGTCAGTTGGGTTCAGAAATGAAAGTAATTTTGACCATTTAAACTTCTGGGTAGGGAAAAATCTTTATTCTTTGGTGTCGTAAAAGAAGGAAGAGAAATTGATTGTTTTGGGATGCTTCCTGAGAATTTCAGGGATGCCTCCAGATGCTCACAACTTTTTTGTCTGGGTGTTGAAGTTTTTAATTGGAATCTTAATATTTGTTACCATGTGCAAATATACTTAGAGTAATATTAAGGAATAAATGGTAGAGTATGGGGTTGGACTTTTCAGTAGTTAATCCTAGGCTTTTTTTTATTTCTAATTTTTGAGAAAAATGTCTAGTATTCCTGTACTGATACATCAGCACAGAAATGCACCTGTAGCTCTATGCTGGTAATGGACACTGAGCACCAGTGAAGAGAAGGAATAAATGGAAAATTGTTTTTAATCCTTTAATGTTTAAAAGTAGTGTCATTTTCATGAAGCTTTCTGTAACTTCTCTGAATGATGGTCTGAGTCAGCGTTAATGGGATTTGAAGATGCGATTTCATGGTGCTCTAATTATTTCAATCCTCATTTTCAGACAATGTTTTATTAATGGCATTGTGTTAAAAGCCTGATAAGTTACTCTTAAGTGTGGCAGGAAGAGGGGCCTAATTAAAAAAAAAAAAAAAAAAGAGAGAAAGAGAAATATTGTTTGCACTGACGATTCATGGGGGGTTGTGGTTTTTAGTGGGAAACATTTCCATTTAAGACATTCCATGGATGAAAAAGAATTTCAGTGTGCACAACTTAACCCTAGTGCTTGATCCTTCACTTGGTCATGTGTATGTCTTAAGTTATTTAATAGAGTGCTGGAATGGCTGCTTTGTTCCTCCAGCCTTGTGGTGCTGGTACTTGGTTTTTTCCTTCCTTAGTTCCCTCTTTCTGCAACTTAAATTTGCAGTGTTGAGCTTACCATATGATCGGTAAATGTCAAACAAATCAAAGTGTTGCTGCCAGGAGAGCTATTGAAGTGCCACGTTCTGAATGTGTTTTTAATTGATTCCTGAGAGGTCGAAATACAAAGTGCCAGTGCAGAAGCATCAGGGATTCATGGAAACAGCCCCAGCAGTCCAGCTTTTGTTCTCCATGTACTTATCCGTGTCTCCTTACCTTGAGTAGATGTGAGCACCTGCTTATGCTCAATATATATATAACCACCCTATGAAGTGCGTAACATTATAATATAGCTTTAATTTTGCAGGGAATTATCTCAGTTCTGGAGAGACGTTTTGGGGAAGCATTCCTTAAAACTGAGAGTGGAATACATTTAGCTGAGTAGCAGCCATCCCTCAGAAACAGCAGGGCCATGCTGCAGGCTCGGAGCTCCCAGCATAAGGTGTCAGTGGTGTTCCCTGCTCTTCCCTCTCCTGCATTCCCGCTTCATCTCAGTGATGGCAGCTTCCTCTTGCTCGTCTGCTGGGATGAGAAGGATTGCATGTGCTACGTGGGCCATGTTTTCTTCTCCTTGCCAGTCTGGAAGTGTTTTTTTGGTAGGCCAACTGTCAGCAGATCACTCTGGGATGTGGTAATGAGGTTGCCAAAGGTTGTCCCAGCAGTGCTGCCCAGCCAGGAGATGTGTCCTGGGAGTCAGCCCACTGCCCCTTCTGGAAACTGTGACATAATTATGGCTCAGCAGAGAAACAGGGACAAGAAAAGGGTGATATTCACCATTCTTTACATATAGTGTTCTTTGAATTGGTGGCAAATAGCTCCTCTGTTGGTTTTTTTTTCTAGAGTCTTTTCAAGATTTAGCTCCTCTGTCTCTTTGTTGGCGCTCTCTAGTCTTTTTTCTCTTTTAAAGTATGCATATAATTTTGCTTTTCCCAGGATTACAAAAATATTGGTCCTAGGAAGTTTCAGTTTAAAGAGAAGAATTTTTGATCCACTGTGCAAAATACGGTTTTCATGTTTTACAGCTCCACTTTACAACCTGCCTGTAGGCAGCAGATAACCAATACAGTCCATCACAGCTTCCTTGCTAAAAAAAATGGTCAAATCAATTTAAGTTAAAATACAACTTTTTGTATTTTGATGCTACTTCCCACTCTGATTTATCAGAATAGTTACATTTACATGTCAGATGCAGAAAGATGATGATCCCAAAATCAGGCTTACTCATCTGTGTAATCATTTTTGAGCATTTTCTAATCAGAGATGCTTTCTGCATTAGCATTGGTGATTTTCAGTTGCACTGATATGTTTGTTCTGTATTTGTGATTAATAAGCTGCTTGGAATATTTTCCACTTGACTGTGTGAGTTTTCACCTGTACAAAAAAAGGCATTGTTACAGGGTATGTCCTGTGTTCGTTCTTAGTGATTTCATATTCCCAAAAAATACTTGGAAACTGTGGGTTTCTGAGGGTCTGTTTCACTCCTCTTTGCTATTCTGGTCTCCACTTGCATACTGGAATGGAATAATACATATTTATGATTGCTGGATAGATGTTCATGCTCGGTGTGTCAATGGAGAGCTCTACCAATCCTGTGCTATTTTTTCTACAACTGACTGAAATGTGCATGCAAATAGATATGTAGATGAATTCTTCAGCTCCACGGTAAACATCCACAGTGAGCTTTATCTACTACAGACATGGAATGATAAGGCTTTGGCAGGGAAAATTCACCCACAGCCAGAGATTGCCATCTTGGCACTTGTGCAGTGCCATGTGCATGCCCGAATCCCAGAGGTGGTGGTGGAAGGAGCTGGGCTTGCATTCCCTGGTGTGGCAGAGCAGCCTTTGTGGGCAGCTTGCAGTGCTCAGCAGTTTGGCAGCTGGGGGGAACACTGCCCATTAGAGGCTGTCCCACGCTAGAAAACAATGGAATGAAAGAATGGCCTAAAAATACCCAGAGCAGTCACTAATATGCTCAGACACTGCCAGGGAGGTTACTGGGGAGAAGAAACCCTTGTGTTTCATTGTATAATACTAGCAAACATGCAAATTAGATGTTGGTGTTTTGTCTAGATGATTCCGTGGCTGTCATATTTCTTTCCATCAACAAGGTTAAAATATATGTACAGTTAAATAACAGATCTAAAAATAAGAAGAGTTTTGAAGGGCAGGTTATGGACTAAGCCTGACAATATCAATGAGCTTATTTTCTATAAATGGATTATTTTTAGACGTCTTTTAATTTTACATCCTTAGGCTACACCCGCATCCTTTTCAAAAAAGCCTTTTTGTGGAGCTTGGGGGATTGTAACACTGAGGCTTTCAAATAATCAGCCCCTTCTAGGAGTGGGAGCTTAAAGCAAAATGCCAAGTAAGGGGGTTAGTTATATTAACAGAACAGAACATACGTGACTCAGTAGATGTAAATAGCACCAGATTCAACAGGGTAATAAAGACTGGCATATGCTAATATGTGAGAGATTAAAGGAGGTGGCACAAGTGTCATGCTAAGGCAAATTTCATTGTTCTGCCATTCTGTAGACTCCTAAGAACCTTTGGCCTGAGGGCTTAAGATTCTTATTACTTGAAAATAAGGAAATAAAGATAGAATTAATCTTGTCTAATTTGCACTAATATAAACGATATGCTATTAATCAAAGTTAATCATCAGTAAAATAAGACAAGCACTTAGAGAATGATCCATCCTGCATGCATCATCTTGGGATGGCATGGGAGAAATGCCCCTGATTTGGTGTGCACTGCTGTCCATTAACTGCAGAGGTACCTACTGGACTAGTTATCATTAGATAACTATTTTCAAATTAGTTGAATCTGTAGAATTAGTTGAAGCTCATCCTAAGTTAAGATAGAAAAGTGTGCTTCATTTGGAATTTCCTCACAAGTTAAATGCTGTGTTCTGTCCTTTGGCATCAGTTATCTTGTCATCTGCTTCTCCAGGGAGGGCACTGGGAGACCAGAGGTGCTAATTTTTTCATGGTTGTCACTTGAAGGCTCTTTGGACTCATAGCCTAAATTTGGATATTCCCAAGACTTGTCTCACTTTGCAGATATCGTCAGAAAACTGGATAAGAAAGAGTAACCCTTCTTGTAATCTTCTCTTGACTTAGCTTTTGTGGTAGATAACTTTCACAGTTGCAAACAAACAATTTTCAAAGTGGCAGCATCGCTAACCTAGAAATGGATTTCTTAAAGTGAGGAATTAAAATACTTTTGGACAACAGCATTGATTGTGGTTGTCATGTAAAGATTTTTTTAAACAAATCTTGACCACAAGAGCAGTATCTTGGCAGAAATTCAAGAAGTCCTGTGCTGGGGCACGGTCCCCACAGCTGTGCTTCTCAAAAGAGCACTCAGGCTAATGCAGAGGAGTTTTTCTGGAGAAATTTTTTGCAGCTTGAAGACAACATAGACACACGTAACCATTCTTGAATTTATCTGACAGTCTGTCCCCTGAAGTTTAGCTGAGATTTCCTTGAAGGAATCTTTTCAGTGGTTTGGGGCAGCTTTGTCTTTGAGGTGTTTTTTTTATGGGGAGTCAGATTGCAGTTATGGACTCACATTGGCTGCAAAGGCTCAGGCCACAGAATAAAACTGTGAATTTCATAGAACTAGAGAAAGTGGCTTTAGTAGGGCTGCCATTCAGCTGTTCCCTTCCCAGTTTATGACTGTCAGTGATTTTTCTCAAAAAGGGGTCACTTTATCCATACCTTTTTTCAGCTCTTTTGGCAAACTCCATCTGTGCTGTGCATCCATCCGTGCCTCCTTCCCCCTCCCTGTGTGCCTCAGCTCCTGGGCATCACCTTTATGGCACAGAACCTTCTGTGGAGCAATCCCCTGACTACACCAAAGCCTACACTCAAAAGTCCCAAATGCCAGTTGTCTTCTCAGGCTTTCTCAGGATCCCAAATTCGGTCATTTCAGGATCTCTTCTAACAGATACTTTGTGCAGTCAAGTGGTATTCCCTCCATTTGTCATCCGTGATCTTCCTCTGTCTGCCCTTTTTTCCAGTCATATGTGTCTTTCTGATCATGATCACAGATTACTGAATTCACTTGAATTTTTTCCTGATTTTTGCCCAAACTCTGCCCAGTAGTAGACAGACACCTGAGGAAGGTGTGTGAAGGCCCTCCCTTAAGAGCAGGAATGTGGAAAGTGCCTTGTTTTCCCTCGTGTAGGGCTCCTCTACTTGCAGCTCCTCCTCCTTTACATTTGTTTCAGTCTGTGTTGTGTGCTTGTACCCCGGGGCTATGTTAATATATTTACTGACAGCTATGGTAAAAACTGAGTTTTACAGATGTGCATGAGCACATATGCACGTATAACATTATATTGAATTACTTCAGTTTTTCATTTTCAGCCTTGTATTATCTATAAACAAACACACAGCTCATACTTAGTTGCTTGACAAATTTTAGCTGCAATTATAAAGCATAAATATAATTGCCATATAGTCTTGGCTATGAATTTTTAAGGCAGGTGTCAGGCACTGCTATTTTGCATTCCTTCCCTCCACATGAGCCAGCCATAGCTCTTGGGTTGGAAAAGTATACCAGAAACAGTGGAAGCATTTCCAAATGCTTCTCTGGAGCCTTTTAGAACTTCGAGAAGTTTTATCACTGGAAGTTAAACTTTGAAGGGAGAAATTGTATTTTATTTGAAAGTCCTTTAGTGCATTTAAGAGTCTAAAATAATTTCTTGTCGTTCAATAAAAATGAAATATCTCTGCTTTATAAACCTACTTCAGGGTTTTTTTTTGTTTATAGGATTTTTTTTCCATCCCCAACACTCTCTTTGAAGCTTACCACTTGATAGATTAGCCCAGTGCTAAATAAAATGCCCTTTTTTATATGTGGAAGCTTGGTAATTATTGCCAAAAGATTCTTAGTGGCTCGTAATATACATATAATCAGATTAGTCTTGAATTCTGTCTCAGCTGAGGCTGTAGGAGTAATCCAATTGATGCTTGTTTACCTCTGCTTTTCCTGGTGCCTCCAAGGGTGCCAGCAGCACAGCAGTGGGGAGGGAGGGCAGTAGGGCTGTGCTGTGGGGTTAAACCTCTCAGGGGGATGTGACACCAATCCCAGAGAAATTGGTGTGTCCCAAAACTCCCAGGCCTGGCTGGGCGGTTCAGCTCTCGAGTCTCTCACAGTTACAGTGAAAAACCCTTCCCAAAGCTGGAAGTGTGAGGTTGATTCCATTGTGTAGGATTTAAAAATTCTGCTTTTCGAGGGAACAATGGCCAATGTGTGGGTTTCAAACATGCCCCAGCAGAGGTTAAACTGGGGGTTTTGGACACTCTGTGTGTAACATGGAAGCTTGGGTAAAGACCAAATCCGTGGCATCTTTGGGTTTTTCAATAACACTTTTACTACTTTCCTGCAGTTTATGCTTTTATGGTAACAGTTAGGAGATTGAGGGGAACTCAAATCAGCTATAGCTTTTCAAGTATTCTATTTTCTTCTCCAACTCCTTCAAAGGAGTTATGGGCATAATTGTTTTTAAAATAATTTAAAAATTCTTACTTTTAGTAATTCTCTCACATCTTGCCCGGACTTTGTGTTTTGTTATAGTTGCAGCTTCATCTGTTGTAGCACAATGGTGATTGGTTCAGGTGCTGATCTTATAATTAAATGAAATTAGGATTACAGCAGGGGAAAGGCAGGCAGGAAGTAGCCATTTTCTTATGCTGGCATGTATATATAATGTACATTTAAATTATTTAAATGAAATTCAAGCTGTAAATATCCAGTCCTCATTAATGATTCAATCTGCCTTCAGTAATAATCAAATGTACATATATTTATTAAATGTAATATGTGCAAATTCATCTGCATCAGAGTAGATGTATACAGTGATGTTTAATGCCTTTTGAAACTTACATATTTGGCATCTGCCCACTACCTCAGGATTACCTCTCAAGAAGTATATTTGTATACTTGGTGTATTTTAATTTCCATGCTCAGTAACTTTCTATGAAATGTTTGGTAGAAGAGGAGTTCTCTGACTCTCAGAGTGGAACTGTGAGGTGTCATAATGTGGCTGGGGCACGTTACCCAGTGCTGCCCTCAAGGCCAGTGCAGGTACCTGTCCTAGCAAAGGGTGCATTAGAGGGTCCATTCAGATAGTTGAAAAGCAAGTATTTTCACGTACCTGTTTGATAGATTGCCAATAGGTCACTTATTTATAAGCTCTAAAATGAAAGTTTTTAATTTTTCTTGACCAGTGAGTTTTAAATCTAAATCTAAAATTTTAATTCCTACCAAGAGTTTGGCAAAGTAGAACTAAAATCACAAAATGAAAAATTAATTTAAATTCATGCTCATTACGAGATAAAATAGGTCTTATTCATAAGGATAAAGGGATTCATTGTGTCAGTTTACTTGTCATGCTAGCCAAGAAAAAAAATCACCAGATATTTGAAGCATTCTTTATAATACTTGAAGAGGGATGTGTGTTATTTGCAGTAGAATTTGGGTATTCAAACTTGGTTAGGCTTCTTGCATAATTTGAAGTTACTTAAATTGGATTTTAAAAAATACAGAAATTTATATTCTGCCTACATGGACTATATTTTAAACATACTAGCACTTCAAAGGGAATTACTGCAAGGTACCAACCTGTATCCAGCCTAGCAAAATTAGTTCAAGGTATCCTGGGGTAATGCTAAATGAAAATGGTATTTGTGGTGTCAGATCTCACAAAAATGGTTCTTTCTTTAGGAGAGATATAAAGGTGTTTCCTTTTACGTGGGAAGATAATATTAAGCAGGATAACTAGATAGATATTTGATGGAGATACTGGGTGTAAGATTCCTTCTAACTGAGGATATGCTGATTTTCATTCTGCTGGAACTGCTGTGTTTGACCCAGGGGGTCTCTTTTAGCAGTCCAAAATCTCTTTCCTTACTGCAGGATAAATTAGGTCTCAGAAACAGTGACGTATGCACGAGTTCTGGATGTGGGAAGCATTTTGGGGATGGGGTGAGGAGTAAGGTTCTGTGGGGGTTTTTTAATGAAGCTAGAGAGATGGAGAGATCTGCTTGATAATAAAGCTTAACTTCAGTGCCAGCTCCGTGCTGTTACAGCATATTACTACACAGCAAGAAATGTGGCACAGATGTTGTGGCAGCCATATTTTACACCCTCCAAAAGGTCATGTCGCTTGTTATTACATTCAGAATCAATATTAAGTGAGCGTTCCAAATTTCAGCTGTCAGTTGAATTTATTGCTGCAAACCAAGGCTGAAAGGTTTTCAACTGTGATTCCAGCAAGCTAACAAATTAATAATACAGAAGTATGCGTGGTGGAGCAGGTGATCCATGTTCCAGCAGAAAAGGAAGTTTAATTGAAAATCACAGAAATCAGAGCTGAGATGTTTTGTCCATTCTGTGTTCCACAGGGGACATATAGTGTCTGTGAGGACTCATCTGATGGCCACTGGCAGGGAGGGATTGCAAACAGAGGCAGTTGTGTGCTGCAGGGTGAGGTGTTGCCTGTGTGTGTGTGGGACCTTCATGTGTCTATCTTGGACAACATTTCCGTCTCTGACATGCAGAAGTCATTTGCAGCTCCCTGTGTCCTGTGCACGTGTGACAATTCTGCCTTCTTGTCGCTGTCTCTGGTAACAGCAACAGGGAACACGTCTGGATGGGGAAGGTGGTCGGGGGTGATCCAGAAGGCTGCAGCTTTAAAGGCTGAGGTTGCACCTCTGCTTTCACTTTCTCCAGGATAAAGATAAATTCCAACGCCAAAACAGAAACGCTCCTGTCGTTCAGTGGGGATCAACTTCTGGGATGGGGTCTTAGTGCCCTTTAGTATCCAGTGCTCACACAATCTCCCCAGTTTGGTAGCATGTTAGAATTTTTAAAAGCTTCCAGCTGTTCTGTATTTCTGGTGCTGCTGTCAGTATCAGATGCTGAGAGATGAGAATGAAGAAGACCCCTTGCAGCCTGGAATGTGTCTCTTGTTTTCAGTTGGTGTTGAAGTGGCCTTAGCTAGATAAACAGCACGGTTTTCATCTGAGCTCTCTCATTTTGTTCTTTCTTCCCTATGTTCAGATAGCTTCATTCTGCCAGTTTGTGTTTGCTTAAGGACTTTTCTGCAATATATGCAGTACCTCTGTGGCTTTGTTGCTTTTCCTCCTTCTGTTCCAGAAATAGTGGATTTTGCTTCACATATCTGTGAAGGATTTTCCTCCATTTTAGAGTACTAGTGATCAAAATTACAGCTAATCTGCAACAATTCTCATACATTTCACATAAATTTGACATTATTCATGCTACTTAATGTAAATTCTTCAGATAGAAGTTTATGATTCTTGAAGCTAAACATGTGAAAACAAGGAAAAATTGTGAAGGTACTGTCAAATTGAAATGAGACCAATAAGAGAGACAACATGCCAGAACGCTGCCTTTTGTGAACTTTTCCTCCTCTCCCCCAGTTGTGGGGGCATTTTTCACCTTTAAATTTTAAACTGCCTTCTTCTCATTTGTGCTAGCGCCAAGAAAAAAGCTACAATGCAGAAGTGTAAATACTGTTGTACATTTGTGGCTTTAGGGATAAAAAAAAAAATTTTTTCTTAAAAACAATTAGCAGATATAGGGAAAGCTTATCAGTTTGTTCAGTACAGAGTTTTGAAAAATAAGGGGTTAATATGAAGGAGATCAAAGACTGGAGAGGGGAGCAATGGGGCAAATGTATTCATAAGCTAAAGGTATTTTGCTGCACCACCGTGCACCACTTTGGACAAAGTAAATAAATCACGGTTATTTAAAATTGACTGTGAGGTTCAGAGAGCTGATTGAAGTTACCCTCGGTGTTACATGGCTTACTCTTGCAAAACAGAGCTGGTTCCAGCCTTCCTGCTGCAGGGAAGATAATTTCTGTCACCGCCACTGCCATTCTTATTCTTCTCATTGTTTCTGTTTCCTCAGTAACAACTATAGCTATTTGCATTTGCAATGGTCTTTTGAGACTACAAGCCCTGAAAGGATCAGGCATTTGTATGTACCTTCAGTTTCAGTGAAATGGCATTTTCAAACCTTTGTAAAAATCCACATGCTTGCTTTCTTCTAAAATGCAGAAAGGAAGCTATGGAGGCATCAAGAGACAATCAGGGTTTGGGTTTTTTCATCAAAGATCCTTATATAGATGAGAAATTCACTTCAGTGCTAAAGTTTAAATGGTGAAACTGTAGCATAAACTGATCTTATCTAGTGCTGTCACTTAAATCCAGATAAAATGTCCTTTTTTTCTTTCTGTGTACCTCAGTGAAGTAAATACTTTAAGTTGCATGGCAGCCAAAATCTGGTACATTAAAATTTACAGATGGTAAAAGGCATGTCTTTTCATCTGCCAATGTGTGATTCAGATAGCACAAGCAGACTTCCATCCACTTGACCGCAATAGAGTTGGCACAGCCTTCCTTCTCACTCCATTCCCAGGCTTGCTGGGAAAAGCAAAAGCAGTGATGCTTCTGTGAGAAGTGTAGCTTTTAGATCTAAGATAATTGAAAATACTTAAGAAGTATTTATAGAAAGATTAATTTTTGTGTGTTTTGAATTCTGTGTTTGCCAGGAGAATGCATCGTGACTTGTTTGAATTACTGCCTTTCTGAGAAGATATTACCATCTCCTAAGTAATTGACTTGTCAGAATCTGAGGTCAGGTACACATTTAAATAGATAGAGCATCTTATTCCCACCAAATTAAGTCAAAATTGTAGAGCTAAAACTATAACAATTTCAAATAATTTCATTTGTGCTAGCAGTTTATAGAATGCACGTTTAACCCTATTAGAGTAAGCAGAGACTGTAGAGACATCCAATTATGAAGCTACAAGAAGGAAAGTTTGTGGTGGTTTCGTTTTTTTGTGTGATTTCTTATTAAATTGATAGAAATTTTGTGAGGAAACTTTTTTGTGATGTGGGGTTTCTTTAGGTTTAGGAAAAGGTGTTCTTAAGCACTGGAGGGTAGGCACATGGATTATTATTGTTCCAAAGGGCTATGCACACCAGAATGCATTCTTAGAGCCCTGAAGTTCTTTTCACAAAGGTCAATTGTTCATTCAGCAGTACACATCAGTCTCTGTGGTCTGATTTGTGTAAGGAATTGAGATTTCTAAGATGTAGACTTTTATTTGATGGAGCCCAATGGGGTGCTTGTATCACGTAGAGCAGCCCTTCTCAAGATTTAACAATCAGCATGCCACATGGAAAATTCAGAAGCACTTATTATACCACCTGTAAGATTTTGATTAGTTTAATTATAAATCACTCTTGTTCTGATTTTTACTTACTTGCACACGGGCTGATTGCAGCTCACCAGTAGTGTATGTACTACAGTAATATATTGTACTCTAAATTCTGATAAGCACTTTTGCAGAAAGACCTGTCTGCCTGCTTTGGACAATTACATATGTTGGTAATCTCTTCCTTCTGGTTTTCTTTTTGTTACTTAAATAGTTCTGTGATAACAACGCATTTTTATTAGATCAGAGGTGTACCTAAGTAATAGTAGAACCATGAGCAGGAAATCTTGAGAAAATGAGAGTAAATTGAATTTAAAAGGCAAAAATCAAGGGGCCTCTAATGTCTGTGGGCCTGATAATATTGAATCTGGGGGCAGAAATCAGAGTCCTGATTCTTTCTTGTTCGTAGAGCTCTTGGAGGCAAACTTTTTCTCCTGCCAACCAAGCAGCTCTGCCTTCCAGCCTCTCCTCCTTTGTAGGAGAGCTCTTCACTTTATCTATGCCCTCACACTTCCCAAGCAAAACTCCAATTTCCACCTGTTTATAGACAGCCTCAAGGCAGTAAATCTGCCCTACCTGACAGTCTGGTAGAGGTCAGTCGGTCCTTTACAGAAACCATTTGGGATACAAGATGGAATAAACACTGGGAACACTGATTTGTCATTCCAGGAAATGCTGGACTTGAGTCAGGAATTGTGCATCAACAGTTGGTTTTGGGGTTTTTTTGTTTTCTTTCCTTTTTTTTTTTTTTTAATCTGTTCTCATCTTCTAAACTTTCTCTGAAGAAAATCCAGGTATGACTTCCCACCTACCTCATTCTGGAAGCAGTTTGGTTTTATAGATTTCTCTGTGAGTTAAGGCTTTGACAGCCTAGAAGGACATTGTTCACAGCAGCACAGACTGCTCCACGATAGCATTTCTTCAAGAATTCTGTGATTAAAATTAATCAATTCTTTAGGAAGACTTGCTAAGGGCCATAATATGAATGCTGAGGTTTGCACAGGGCTTTCAAAGAGGGGATCCATACAGTTTTCGGAAAAAATTGTCATGCTGCACACCCACAGGTCACATCCCCAGAAGTGTAACAAAACAGATTAAAAGCCCCACTCTTTTTCAGCTAATGTAAACCCTTGTGATTTCTTTCTAATTAGAATTTTTCTTCTGTTTTGTGCTGGCAAATTTCAGCATTTAGGCTGCTCTGCTCTGAAACTTCTGTCTCTTGACCCCTGCTCCCCTGCCATTGACTGGCATCATTATTACAGCAGGTGGTGAAGGGGTACCATAAATTTATGGAAACTTGTGAAATTTCTGGGTTACCCTGTATCTAATACATATAAATGATTGAAAGAAAAAGTTTTAACTGGATTATGTCAGTGTGGTGTTCTGTAAGTTCCTGTGTTATTATATTTCCATGCTAATTTTGAATATTCTGAGGAGGGTTCAATCTTTTCAGGGTTTTTTTTGTTTTGTTTTCTGTTTTCCCAAATTTGCTCAATGTTTTCTCAACTAAATCACACAAACATTCTACTTTTGACAGTTCAGCACTAGACATTCACCTCATTTCTTGAGGTGTTTATAGGCAACACTCCATGCCAAGCTTCTAGCAGCCTGTGTTGTGGCAGTAGCAGTTTTGTTGCCAAAAAATTCACCACTGTCAGCCTGTCGAGAGCAAGATGAGATTGCTCATGGTTCCCTGTCTGTAGGAAAGTCAAATGCCAAAGAGCACTGGGAGGATTTGGAAGGAGAAAGGAAAGCAAATGTCTTTTTTTTTTCAATTAAAATTTCACAAAAAAGGGTGTGAAGCAAGAAACTAGAAACAAATAACTAATTGAAAATGCAGTTGTCTCTTCATGGGGGTATAGCAATCTCGTGGTAACTGTGACACTGTTGAGAATGGTCAGTGACCATTGGTTGTAATTAAACAGAAAATATAATTATGCAGTTGTTTCAATGTATACATATATATAGTGTATAGGGAGAGGGAAGGAAATTATCAAAACCTCTAAGAAATGTCTAGGGGAAAAAAAGGAAAAGAAATTAAGCTTGCTGCCAGTAATGTTATTATTCAGAGACAGTCCAAAATTCTTTCTGTCCCCAGATTGCATTAAAGGACTCATAAAAGCAATTAACATGTAGACTATTTTTCTAAGTCACTGGAATTTTCAGCATCTAATTACCCATTATGTAATAGCTGGAAGCCAGCAGATAATCTCAAATTGTTGATGCCCTAGGATAATTTAAAGTACTTTAGTAGTAGTTGGGTTAAAAAATTTAAAAAAAAAAAAGAAAGAAAGACATTTGGGGTTTTTTTTAATGTATGGACATTCCTTTAGTATGAACATGTTAACTTGAAATTATTTAGTCTCAGTCTGAACATGAAATTATTCTGATTACCTTTATGTTATTGGGTTTTGATTTTGTTCTAGTGAGTTAGAATTGATGCCTTGTTGAAATGGACTGTGCCTAAAAAAGGAACAGGAAAAACCAGAGCTTGACCGGATATCAGCAATTGATAGAATATATCTGGGCAAAAATAGTTTTGTCCTGTGCACTCTGTTCAGTACTGAAACAATGTAAGAGATTTCAGGGGGTTGTTCTTGCAGTAAGTTTTAGCTTAGTGGTATCATCATTATATGGTAGGCCTTATTCTCTGATGACTTAAAAGAGAAAGAAATGATCTAATGACAAACTCTGTAAATCAAAATGATAATTGAAATGATCAGACCAATTTTGTGATCTTTTATGATACTCATAGTCCAATTTTCCAGCTTTGTTAGGAAGCTACTACTCTTCATCAATAAAACATCAATTTGTTGGTCTCATTCCGAAGAGTTTTCGTCTCAGTGCTTACAAACAGTATTTTTAGAACCACCTATAGGGGTTTTTTTTTAATATTTTGATAAGTGCTGCTATTGCCCTCGTTCACTGAACTATTTAAACATATTATAAATATATTCAAAAAGTTTAATAATTGCATATATACCTGCTGAATAGGACTGAAAGCTACACTTGGTTGTTAATTTAATACTTTAGAAAACCTCATCCTGAATTGTCAAGAACTTTTTTTCTTTTCCTTGATGTTTTGTGGGGGTTTTAGAGGGTTTTTTTTTTGTGCTATATTATAATGAGTTTATAAGTCCTTTTTTCTTCCCATTAAAAATAAAGCTTTGAAAATAACAAAGACAGATGAATCTGATAGTTATCATTTATTTCCTATTTAAAACCCTTATTTTCTTGTTAGATTCCTGTCTAATAGAGTACAATGAAGAGGTTATGATGGCCAAAGATTAAAATGCTTGTCTGGGAGTCTAAAGACATTTTCTGCCCATGTGTAAGGATCACTAATGGCATGAGGCATGTGGAGTGTTCCAGCACAGCCAGGGTATGGTACCAGCAGCTGGATTTGGTGATCCTGACAGGTCCCTTAAACTCAGCATATTCTCTGATTTTCTGATTCTGTGCCACCTTTGTTCTCAGGCATGAGAACAGTGAGTTCTCAAACTCATGATAAGCATTTTCATCTGCTCTACAAGTGAAAAATAGGAGGCTTTGGAAGTAATGGCTAATGATTAATATTTATTGTAACACTCTATGTTTAAATTTTGGCTTAGGTTGTACAGAAGGTCATGTCATGGAATCAGTTACCGTTTCCTTGCTGCTTCTTATTTTTCTAGCATATTCACACAGCTGAAGTCCCAAATGTCAGAACACAAATGGAAACTTCCCACTTCCCAAAGTATGTGCCATCCTACATGTGTGCTGGCACGTGCCAAAGGGGTGCAGAAGAGCATCCTCAGCCTCCCTAAACTGATGATGTGATGAGTGCTTTACTTGCTGATCCAGTGCAGTGCTGGTGGCTGTTGTGAAGAGCAGTATTGCTGCACACTTTGTGTTGAGAAATACACTGAGAGGACAGACACTTGAAGGAAAAAGGGGAATAAGATGTATTTGTGATGTGTCTCACAAAGGCCTAAGTCAATCATGAAACTATTACAACTTCTCTTTCAAGATAACGGATAAGAATTAGTGTAAATATTGATTTATTATTTGTTTTTAAACCACTACTCCTGAAAGGTGTGGTGCTTACACAGCTTCCATCTTGACTTGCTATTTTTTCATCTTCTCTGCTTCATGAAGGTAGCTAAGATACAAACTCATGTTAATGTTCCTCAGCTGTATCTTGTTTTCACCTCATGACCTTGAGAGTTGTGGGATTTTTATTCACCTTGCATACAATACTAAAAGCTTTTCAGGGGCTGATCCCTGCCCTGGGTTTGAGGGCTGTGTCAGACACAGGGACAACAAGGAAGAGGTTCCCAGACCTCAGAACATCCATAAATGACTTTTGCTTTCATAGCAGAAGGTTCCAACGAGTTGATTTGTTTGATTCTCTGTCTCTTTGAATTTGATGGCTGTGTTTTGTAAACAGTTGTGAAAAGACAAATTAAAGAACAGGATTCCTTAAAAACAGCCCAGCCATTGTGGCAAATGATGAAGATCCAGTGGAAGAAATGGCTGTTCACTTTTCTGCCAGAATGTGAGTTGCTTTCTGTGAAGCAGAATAATACCAATTTTTAAAAATATAAACCGCAGTTACAATATTGACAAAGACCATGGAATCATGTTCCTTATTTGGAATATTCTTATGAACATTACAGTAGTTCTAACACTTTAATATTAAATTTCTTGAGTTGGATTGATTCAAAGTTATCATAATGGTTTAAATTTTCAGGGTTTTGAGAGAAGCAGGTGAATTTAGCTTAGCAATTTGCTACTGTTAATAAGTTCCAAATAAGATTTTATTAGTTCTAAAAGAAAATCCTAGTGATTAATTTTAAGCCTAGAACAGTAAACTTTGATATAATTAACAGTCAAATCAGAAATTAAATAATCCCCATATTTAAAACATGGGACTGTATCCAGCAGTAATTGTTCTGTGCCTTGCTGGGGCTGCAGGATACTAGTATAGGTTTATATATCTTAGTCACACATGTTCACACTGGCTATGATATTATTATCAAGGTGTACACTGAGCTGTGACCTGTTTAGGGAAGGCAGTACTGCTCCTACTGAGAAGTAAAAAATTATGATTAAAGCAAGAAACTTGTACTTGAGCAGGAAGCTTGTAGTGCATATGACACCAAACATGAGAGGAGAATTTTGAGATTAAATTTTGACTTGGTTCAGGGAAGTTGCATTATGGAGGCAGTAAACATTCTGAGACATAGACTGAGAAAGAGGCAAAAAAAAGAGAATAAATCCCTGGAAGCAAAATAAATGCAGATTGAGAAGGTTGGGAATCTCTGCATTATCCAAGTGCCACGTTTACAAGTTGCTCTCCATCTGTGAGCAGTGGATGTAGGATGCAGGTCAGATCTCTGGCAGACAGCAGCTCACAGGAGCCAGTAATCCCCTCTGTCACTCTTCCCTAAACGCTATTGTTCATCTAAACTAAAATGGTGCTAAACTACAGCCTGCCGGCATTTCTAACAGAAAGAATATCAAAAGATCCTAAGCTAACGACTGGAGAAGATTGACAAGTGCAAAAGCACACATCATTCAGGATTCGTTCCTCCAGGCGTTCGCTCATAAACTATTTTCTATTAAAAGAATGAAACTTAAGCTGACAACATGAAGACAGGAAATGGCACGGGTAAGCACAACAAATGAAGCCAGAATTCCAAAGGTGCACATCAATAATGTCATTGAGAAGAGGTGTGGCAGCATTTTTGTATTGTCTCAGAGGCCTCCAGTAAGAACATTTAGGATATTTATCAGCCTCTCTGTAAACAGATAGAGAACCCCACTTTTCTGAGTTTCAGGTCATGATGGGGCTGTGACAGCCAGGAGGTTCTTCTACTCCTTATCATGATTTCACCTTGAGGGAGGTGGAGAAATGCTATATTTATCTGTGCAAATCTTCTGCAATGGCAGTGTACGGCAGGGTCAGTTAAACACAGGTTTTGAACAGCAAATGAGTAACATGCTAACACAGAGTGAGGCCTGAATAGAACTTAGTCATTGAATAAGAGGATGTCAGGATATGAGCAGGGTTACAAGTATCGTAGGGAAGGTGGAGCAGCTCTTTAAGGCCAGTTTGTGTTGTCATATCTTTGTGACCTGAAATTCCATGCTCAAGTTGTAAGCACACAGGGTGAGGATGAGGGTTGACTGAATGTCGAGGAAGACCAGAAACCCTTTTGCAGGTGAACTCTGCAATGGTGGGCTATAATGTGCTCTGTTGGTTATGTCCCAAATTATGCAATGACTGGGCATTTGTAGATGCCCCAGATTAGTGCTGTTTGGAATCTACTGGAGCTTTAGCTTCAGGTTGTGTTTGAGTTGCCTCAAGATGGGGGTGTGATAGTGTAGCTTTCCATAAGGGTTACTGTACCTTGCTTAAGCTGTCTTTATTTCAGAATGGTTTTACCTGTTCCCAGAATGCTTTAACAGCCTCACACAGGTTTAAGGGTCTTAGTTTGAGAATCCTTTGCTGATTGATGGGGAATGGGAAGGCAAAGAAGGGGTAACCAACAGAGTTTGGACAGGGAGGGGATGGATGATTTGTGATGAACAGCTGTAGTCCACTTTTCTTTCACCATCTGCTCCATGAGCTACAGGAATTGGAGCTCAAGGTGAGACCTTCTAAGTGCAACAAATCTTTCATACTTCCACACAGATGTGCTGACAGCACCACTACAGAAATTGGCTGTGACTGTGAGCACCTCTGTGGAGGTGAACAGGGTAAAATATGTGCATATTTCTCATGATCACAGTTCAGTATAAAATCTCCTAGAGAAAAGTATCCCTGTGGATTTTTTAGGACATTATGCCAGGATCTTTGAAGAAATGGGTAACTTTCCTTCCTGTCTTTCTACTAGAAATGTCTCTATGTGGTACAGGCTTCAAGTGACTGCAGTGCAAAGGGTTCTCAAGCAGCTCATAGTCAGAGGTTGAACTTTGATGATTAAAAGCATCTACTCAAAGTCCAGTATTGTTTGCTTCTCCTAGAATTCATAGGGTGAAATAATAATGATTTTTCATGAGTTTTTTCCTAGTTGTGGCACTACTAATGTTTTGTTATTAATACTTCTCCTAATGAAAGTATTAGATTTAGTGTTTACAAAGGGAATTTCCTCCTGGGAGACCCTTTCCATTATCAATTCACGTACCTTTTATTATGCTTCTAACAAATCCCTGCCATATATGCTAACTGTGAAATAGAGCTGAGATTAGAATCAAGTAGTCTCACCTCTTGTGCTACTCCTTAATTTGGGAAAAACAAGAAGGAGCCACAACAAGGCAGTAGAACTTCAGTGCAGATCCAGTGAAATTCCTGGTGCTCCATGTTGGCTTCCCACTGTAAGCTTTGTGTGGCTGGGATCATGTCACTCCCTGGGTTACAGCTTTGAACATGTTTATTTTTAATAATACCTCTGGCCAGCTGAGTGTAAGACATTTGAAATGTGAGGTTTTGCTCAACTATATGATGAAATCAAATAATATGGCTGTAGAAATAATGATATTATGTGCATCCTTTGGAAATTTGATGCAAAAAGATAAGTTATTTCCTGTCAATTGCTATGGTTGTAGAAAGTAACATTTCTTCCAGGATATTGTTCAGCTATTTTTTTTATTCTGCGGGTGTGTATGTGTATATATTTATAAAGTAAAAGTTGTCATTATAGAATAGTGTGATATTATTGTGCCAACTGTTATTAGGATAAATTATGAAGTTAATAAGCAGCACAACGCTAAAAAGATAGGAGTGGTCAGATCTGCAATTTGTTCTGCCATGGAGTGGTTTTGCATCCTTAACCTAGTCTTTTTTCTTTTTTATACAAAACCAAGGTAGCAAGGTGTACGCACTAGAGGGATACAGAAATAGCAGCACTCAAAAGACTTTTTAAGGCAGAAACAGCCTCAGTACCTTTTAAACTAAAGTACAATTCTACTGCAAATCTTCAGCTGACGAGAAGAAAAACAGTTTTCTGTTTTAAATGGGAGAAGAAGAGCAATTTCCTTCCTGGGTAGAGTTGGTTGGAAAGCTATGAAACCTCATCAGTTGAACGAACCTTATGCTTTTGAGTAATACTGTACAATTTCTTTATTCCTATGCATTTCCAAGAGCTACAACTAAAGGGCAAAATCAATACTCTATCTAGCATTAATTTGTTAGTAATTCTGTAGAAATACTAATTAAATCCAGTCTAAATAGCTTATTTTTCATTTTGCACACATCTATCCCTTAGTAGTTTTTTAAGACTTCTGGTGCTCAGCATGAGCAAGTTCTGTGTGTGTCAGCAGAGCAGCGACCTCATCACTGGTGTGAAACTGAGTAATTATTGGTTTGTTTATAGAACATGTTTCTGTTTGCAGGTTTTCTGGCAGATATATATTGGCCTTGTTATGCTTTGACCATAAAACCCCAGATAATTGTTCGGTAATGAGAAAACTACAAATAATATGAACCTCACCACACGCACACAAAAAGCAAGTGTTGTAATACAGTTCTGTGATTGCTATTGTATCGTTGTGTCCCTGACCCACTGAAAACAGGGTTGATGTATTTGACACTGGATTGACTTATAGCTTTCATCATCCAACCCATAAGTGCCTTTCAGATATTCATGTTTTAGTTTGCATTGCTTTGAGCTTTCTGACTCATGGAAAGATGGGATATGGAGAGGCATCCATGCAGCTGGAGTTGGGTGTGTATTTCCATGATAGGTCACAAAGGCAGTGCTACCAAACTGAAATCAGAAGTTGTGCCATCAACTTACAGCTCACAGACGAGCCATGTTCACTGCAGTTCATCTTGGAAGCACCTTCCTGCACCTAGACTTGATATCATGCCTTTCTGCCAGGGCAGAACATGCTTTATTTGCAGAAAAGCTGCACGTGATGCCCTCTAACAGAAACGTATTCTAAAGGATAATTTCAGGTTGCTGAGAAGAGGTAAACAGGTGACACCAGAGACAGATAGCAAGTGGATCTGGCATGCACAGGCTTTTCCTTCCCACTCATGCCATCTCTTTACTTTTGACTGGCATTAGCAAGTCTCTAGATTATGCAAACAGTCTAGCAATCAGCTTAAAAATAATAATAATAATGAAAAATCAGCAGCTTCCTTCTTGAAAATCAGGTTTGAGACATTCTTTACAAGAACAGGAGTGGTTAAATTTATTCAGTGGTGGTTTGCAGAAGCACCTGGAGGAACACCACGTTCCCCCTTCCAAGTTACAGATGATTTTGTCTGAGCAAAGCGCTCGCATGGTATAACTTTAATTTACTTCAGGCAGCTTTACAGAAACAGAATGAGATATCTAAGTCTCAGGGGTGGTAAATAGCTGCAGAAATGTGGCAAAGATAATTTATTGTTGTATCTTAATTAAAACTATAATTAACAAATAAACATTTTGCTAATAACATGCTAACAAATTTTCTGAAAGGTAATATAATCAGAGACTTGATTCCTATTTTTCCTTTACAGTCATGTGTTTCCATTGGCATAGATGAAAACACTTGTACGTTTGGTCTGTGTTTTTTTTACTTAGTATTATCATAGTTAGACTCTGGACCAGAATTTCTCTTTAAAGATTTGGAAGTTTCTTGGATCTGGAGCAACTTTTGGCTTTTTCTCTCTCCAGTGTGTATTTTGAATGAGTTATAAATGTTCTGTCGCAGCCTAAAGCCAGAATGCAGCCTTTTTTACATATTTTGAACAGAAATAGAAGGAATGAATATCTGTTCTCCTCTAAACTAACTGGAAGAAATATAAAAATAGAGTATTTCTAGGTGGCTCAGTCCACTGACAATTAAAAATTAGCAGTCCTTCATAAAAATGGAAGGAGTTGAATTCCAAGATATTTTTACATAAATTGTATTTTGAAACAGTAGAAGACTTGGGTAAAACACTGCATTTGTACAGTGGCTGTAAAAAAGAAATTGGTAAATCAGATTTTTTTCATAGGGCAGTATTCTCTGATTTTCACAGATTATTCAGTTTTAAAAATACAATTGTTCAATTAAGCCACTTAGAACTGTTTATTTTGAAAATCTTTTACATGTGTAGATGGCTTTGTGATTTTACGTAAATTGGAGCTCTGGGAGTGTAATGCATATTTATTAAATGTTTTGGCCTGTAGAAAATTATTTCAAAGGCCTTGTTCTCCCACAACATTCTGAAAGTACACACCAATAAAAGAGCATCCGCCTCTGACTGCATGGAGCTAAGAAAAGAAGTGACCTGGAGGAATTAGAGGAGGTGAGAGAAGGACATATTTTGGCTGGCAAAGTCAGGGCTTCATGTTTAATTTACAGAAACATTAAACTTTTCATGTTTAATTGAAAAGAACAGTGGAACGTTGGGATTTATAATCCCAGGGATGCCATGTCAGAGCTACTCGATGGTGGCACGGCTGCTGTTCGGGCTGCAGATGCATGGAAACATTTTACTAAAAATGCCTTTATTTTTGTTTCTGAGGGTAAAAAAGGGAAAACAGCTAGGGCAGCAACAACAAAAACAACACATTAGGCATGCACTACTAGTCTAGCTAATTCTAGCAGTGCTATTAGCAGACATTTAGGCAAATCTATTAACATTTAGCATCAGCACAAATGCGATTACATTCCGACTTTTCCTCTTTCTGGCAAAATGTGCATGGCTGTTCAAGGGAGAAAAAGGGTATTGAAGCTGTTTCTTAGGTAGTGCAGCCTAAATGGGGAAAGAGGTTTTAGAAAATTGTGGACTTGAAAAAGAAACTTGACTCAAAGGTGTTACTTTAAAAGGAACTGGGGTGTATTAAAAAATAATGCTGATCAGGTGTTTGGTTGGTGTGTTCTGCTCATCACCGCTGGTTTTAATTTTTAAACAGGTCTTCAGCTTTCAACTTTTCTATCTAAGTCTTAATTTCTTATTTTATTATTGTAATTTGGGACTACTTTTTCCAGCCGTATACAAAGTAGGCTTTTTTGAATGCATCCATTGTGCAGTTCAAGCAAAAAATATTTTTTTAAAAGTTCATTTTCTAAGATATACCATACAACCATAGAGCAGGACAGGCTGAACGGGTAGCTGCAGTAATTGTCTTATTTTTGACAGTGACAAAGGGCAAATGCTTTATTATAAGTCATAAAAAATCAATAGAGTACACATATTGTAATGGGATTCTGAAAATGGGAAAATTCTTCCTAATGCTAGCTGAGGTGTTTTTTGGGTTGACTGGCATCAAAAATTATATGAGAAAAAATTCCTGTTAAACTTTGCAATTAAAGGAAAATATTTGAAAAAAAAAAAGTTGTCATGCATTGTAAGTATTGCAAATAATTTTTTAAGGGCTGAAGTGCATATCTTTTAGTCAAGGACTCAACATTTTTTCAATGGCTGGTGTGTGACCCTTATAAATTTATAATCAGTAAAATTACATTTCCTGTTTAAAAAAGAAACCTCCATTATTCAACTGTTGCTACTTTTAATATTTCACTTTGCCTTTTGTTGGTTATCTTGTTTTTTGAGCTACCCAAGCAGCCACTTGACATCAGGAAGGAGAGTTTGTGAGCCAAAACAGAACATCCCTGCGTGTACTGAGATATTTTGGATACTTCTGTTACCTGCTCTCCCTGCTCCTCTCTGCAGTGGCTGTGACTGGGGTTAATTCCGTGTGACCTCTTGGTCTTTTGGAGACCCCAGAGCTCCCAGGGACATCCAGAAAGCTTTGTGCCTTCTCAGGCCCTTTTGTTTTTCCCAGCTGTGTAAAGCACTAATTTGTAAAGAAAAGATTTCTGACCAAGTGTAGCATGATTTTTATTTTCCTACAGTGAGAGTACTCTATATTAATTTCCACTATTTTTCTCTGTCTCCTGCTCCACTATGTGGGCAGGCCTGATTTTCCTCTCCATTTCAGTTCTCTATATTGAGTCTAATTGGTGGAGGTGCAGCAAATGAAATACCAAGTCTTGTCTGGGGTTTTCATTATGTTGATTTAGGAGCAGGTTTTGTTGTAGGAGTGTGCTGTTAGAATGTCTGAGATCTACTATAGCAGAAAGTCGTGGATTTTAGCTGATTTTACAACTTTACACTTTTGTTTTGCCCTTTTCACCTTCACCACTGTGGTTTGCAAGTCTTTCCCCCACCCAACACTCCTTTGCATCCTTCAGCCCCAAGAAAAGTTTTATGTTTCACTCTCTGCATCTTCTTTCACTGACTGCTCTCCAGAGGAGTCCCTTGCTTAGGTCCTTATTCACCTTTTTACCCTTTTATTACTAAAATTTTATGTGATTTGTGGGTATAAGATGCTGTAACCATTTTAATTTTTTTTTTTCAGTAAATATACTGCTTTTGCTTGTTTAGCTGTTTAATTCCTCATGCCATTGCTTTGTTTTATAATTTTAATAGTTTCTTCTCTTTCAGTGAGGAAGGCAAGAATCAGATTTATATGAACCAGATACTCTGTTACACTAACACATATTTTGTACTTAACAACTACAGATTTAAGTGATTATTTATATAAAACGTGTGAGCATAAATTCTTTCTCTGCTTGTCTCTTGAGACTGAAATTCATGATTCGGAGGTTTTTCTACAACTAGCAGCTAATGATTTAATTTGTATTGGTGGCAGTTTAAATCCTGTCACTGCTCGAATGGCATTGACTGCTGCTAAAAAAGCACACAACCGTCAAACTATCCCAGTTTGTTGTTTTTTAAAAAGTAAAAATTTAAATACTTAATTTCTCAATTAGATACTAATTTTGTAAAGTAAACTGTTTAAATGTAAAAGAGTAAATAAACTGTTCTTCAACAGAATCCTTCAATTTATCTCTCAAAAGTCAAATTTATTCTGCATTGCTAATGTTACATTTCTGAGTTTCAGAGAATTTGGGACCTTTTAAGCTGTCTTAAATTTTCTCTGCTACCTTTTGACACATTTTGGAAAGGCATAATGAACTTCTGTTGAAGACAGCAGAACTTGAAAGTGTTCAGCAGTGTCAAACATGATGCCAGAAAGAGTGCAAAGTCTTTTAAGTGATCATAACAAAAGTTGATCTATAAGTCCCCCAAAAGTTTTCTGAATTTTTCTTTTTTTTTTTAAGCATATTTCACACAGGAGCTGATTTTCTTCCAGCACATCATAATGTATTTCAAGGATTTTCCGGGCACAATCATAGAGACCCCAGAAACTGAAGCCCACCTTAGAGCAAGGAATGAAGTTATTGCTGGTTTCAAAACCTTTGAGGAACTCAGAGGAGATTTTGAGGGAAAATCCTTATTCCAGAGGAAGGCAGTGCCTGCAGCCCCCTACGCTGCTGAACCCCAGCCCCAGTTAAGCTTCTGCCTATGGGGCAATGGTGGGCAGAGCAGTGCCTGGAGTTATCACAGTGGTATAGGGGCTTCCCGCTGCTCATCTGAACCTGCTCATTTTCTACAGGCAAAAAAGGGTTAAGACAGTAATTTGCCTCTGTAAGATCTCAGTGTATGAAATTTTAACCACATGGAAATTTGAAATGTTGACTTGCTTCAGTTCACTCAGTCGGGACAGAGCAGGCGCTCAGAGGGTGGAGTGTCCCTGTGTTGTTCCTGCTCCCCTTGGGTGCCCAACCCTGGAGCACCTCCCTGGAGAGGCCCAGGGCTGGCACTGCCTGGGGCACAGGGACAATGCCCTCAGCAAGGGGCTGTGACCCCATCGCTCCTAGCCCCCGGGCAGCTGCACCAGCTGAGCACTGAGGGTCCCATCCCATGGAACAGCCTCATCCATTGGAGTGTTCCTTCTTCTTGGGTCACCGTGCTCGCAGTGACAGGGCAGTGTCCCACCTGTGCTACACCCTGGCTTTAGTTGCTGTCCGGAAGCAACAACAATGAGCAGGTTAATGCAGGAAAGCATCCTTCGTTCCTTTTAGGTTGGAGAAAAGCTGTGAATGCCCTTGTTCCAGGAGAAAGTGGCCAATTTTCACCTGTTTGTGTAGGTATTTAAATTTGAATGCTGCTCTTTTAGAGGTTGCTGAGGTTGAACAAACTGAGCTTTGAGTTAGTGAGAGGCAAACTCTGGCTGAATCTTACCAATCTAAATATCAGAACAGTTCTGCAATCACAGGTGTCAGCTTTTCCTGAGAGATGTACTTGTAATATTAAACACAATATCATTGTGATAACAAAGCCTCTTTTCTGCCTGCTGCCTTTGAGCTGGCTGCTGGCCTGGTCTGTGGTGGCAGAAGTTAAATGTGCATGGATAACTTTTGATAATACTGGCAAACAATGAGCTGGGTACTGTAAACATTTTCCTGTCCTAATAATTTCTGTAGATAGGAAGGATAGTTATTGATGTAGTTGTTAATTACTTTGGGGTTTTAAAAACCATATCGGGGTATAGTTACTTTAACAAATCTTAATCAAGTCTTTCAGTGACAATATTGAATTTTAAAGGTAATAGTTACTGGTTGCAGCATGACTTCGTTAGTATACAGGAAAATCATTCCATGGTGATTAACATCTATTCACATCTTGGAATGCATTATGGGCTCTAAATTATCATAGAAATTAATGCAATCTTCTTAAAAGGCTTTAAAATATGGTAATAGATACAGCATACCAGCACCTGCAGCTCAAGGTTCCAAAGTTATTTAAGTTGGATATAATTATATTTATTTTGCAAGCATCTAAATGAGGGGGAGAATAAGACACAGAGTTTATTAAAAATTGAAAATGTAGGCACTCCATTAGAGGTCAAGACAGCCTTTTAAAAATTCTCTTTTATTTAACCAAAATATTGCTATTCCTGATGCATATGAAACACTTTGTCCATTTTAAAATTTGAATCCTATGGCAGAATTGTGACATTCCTTGTACTGACTTCATAATAGTGAATTCAGTCAAATGGGTTTCTTCTGATTTTCACCATTAAATCAAGGAGGAAAATTTATTATAAAACTTCAATTTTATTTTTTTTTTTATTTATTACACAAGTTTAATGTTAATAATTAATGCTTCTCACCTGTGCACTGTGCTCATTTGTTTTGTTTTGTTTTTTTTGTTAAGGGTCTTCTGCAGATTAATTTTCCAGCAGTCTAAAAGAACAGGATGTTTGAAAAACAAAATAAGGCAGTTGCTTGAAACTCAGCCTTTGGTTTCTCCTGTTGGAGTAGCAGGGAGCAAACAGTGGTAGTTTAAAATGAGCAGACATGATTAACCTGGGGCCGATGTCCTGTAGAGATGTGGTACATGGATACATAAGGAACTTAGTTTAAATTAGTCTTCATCTCCCATTCTGCATTTTAATTAACAGAGCTAGCCAAGAAATAACAGTGGTTTTTTTCCAAAAGACTATGTATTTCCCCAATGTAAAAGAAAAAAAATATAGTATATATGTGTGTGTGTCTGTGTGTGTTTCTGTTGAATATCTGTGGCATCGTAAGTAAATGTCTCCTTATTCTAGATCTCCTCACTGTCTAGATGTTTCATTGAGTGAATCTCTGCCTGTCTTTAAGATAACAAGAAGACATGCTGACATTTGATGGCAGTGTTCATTGTGCACAAAGTGGAGCGTGTACAGCACATCAAGTGCAGAGTTGGAATGCCAAGAGAGATTTACAGATAACAGAAATTAGCAGAAAATGCTTCTTATTACCAGTAGAGAAAAGCTGTATTTTAAATGACAGCCAGATGCTTGTTTACTGTGGTTATAATGTAATATTCTGTTCTGTGGGCATGGCAGCCACTGAGGGTGTGGGGAATTTGGGGGCACTTCAACCCCGGCCTTTTTTTTTTTGTTTTTTTTTTAATTACTTTTTCTGAAGTAAAATGATGAACTTCTGCTCACAGTGCCAACCAATGAGACGTAACATAAAAATGGTAGCTGTTTAATGACAGGTTTTGGCTTTTAGTGGAGGAAGTGTTGGGATATGTGTTTTGCTAGTTGTAGTAGAGAAAAGTAAAATCTTTGCAGTATCATTAGATTATCATTCATAAGTACTTCTGTTTCAATTTTCTCAACAGTTCCTTCAGCACTAGAGGCTTTTAAGCATCTGTTGATATTGTACGATGATCTTAATGAGATAGAAAAACAAGTGTTTTCTGCATAGGAATGAGTTCAGAATATTTTTGTCCCATTTGGAATGAAGTTTGAATTACAATGTAGTCCTTATGTAGATATCTTTGTCCAGCTGTAGTACTTGAGATTTACTTTAGCTGTAAGTTTGAGACTAAAAGTGAAAGAAGTAAAAGAGAAAAGGGAATTAAAATGAAGAGATTAAACATACCAACACTCCTCATCCTACAAGAAAGCAGAAAATAAGGAAGGTCAATAAAGTGTGTAATTATTAATTCATTCAGAAATTGAAGTATTTTTTTTAAAGTGAAATGGCTAAAACCAATAACTAACAGTTCATTAGGGCAATTTTACTAGTATTTGTATCTCTTTTAATTGCTTTTAACTTTTCCTTTTGTGTGGAGCTATTAAAAAATTAAGGTAGAAAATATTTAGAGAGACAGATTTATGTTAGCTCATGGTTTGCACCATGAGACCAAAGCAATAAAGACTCTGAACAGATCCTGAGGTCTGGATGATGAATGGCTGCCTTCCACTGATGAATCGTGGTGTTGGGCTTCAATCTTTGAGCTGCTGTTTAAATATGAAAATATGAACTGTTACAGTTAGGAATTATTCTCAAATTACTTCTCTTTCTCAGGAATGTGCGTGCAAATGTATTTGAATAAAAATCAAAGAACTTTTTCTTCTTGGCAGGAAGAAGGTTGAAGTGGCTGGGTTAGAGAAAATTGTTTTTAAGGTGTTGATTTAGAAGTAAATAAATAAAACGTGCACAGGTGTGTACAAATGCATTTACTCAGGTAGTTCAGGCATGCCTCCCACTAAATTGATCATTAATCATATGTAGTAAAGTTACAATGAGAACATAGCAATTTGCAGCTGTGCTGTTTCCCTAATGCAAGGTTGAACTTGTGGTGGATAAGTGCTAGTTTTAGTGATGCGTGGAGAGTAATTATCACCAATTGATCTTTCCTTAATGGCTTCATTTGTTATTTATTTTACTTGATTTGGTAGAAATCTACTGTGAATCAAATTCACACTCATAATTGAAAGATGATGATCAGGATTTATCATTTCATGATCCTCAAGATTCTTATTTTGGCCCTGATTTTTTCCATTTTAGTTCCATTTTACGGCCTTGAAAAATATGTAAAATAGCAATCAGAAAGTTGGCAAGCAGTGATACCTCTGGTTCACATTCACAAATGCATTAAAGTTTATCTAGTGAGCTGCAGGATCTAAAAACAGACTTGGTAAAGACATATATATGATTGCTGAGTATTCCTGAGGGAAACTGAAGTTGCTCAAGAAAGAAATATCACTCCTCTTGCACTTAGGAGCACTGAGAGAAACAAATTCCATGCAGTTACCTTCCCTTCACTCACACTTTACATATCATTCACGAGGCAAAAAAGCACCATCAAAATAAAATAGGTATTACTTTGACACACACCTACATTGTTGGTCTGAAAGTTTTATTAACAACTCACATTTATATATTTTTATGATACTTTTAAAATAGTGAATTATGAACGATTGAAAATACCCTTCAGCTTAATTGAGAACCATTATGTCTGGTAATTGCCAGTGATTCCAGAAACAGCCGTTGTTCTCTGGCCTATTAACATAATTTGAATTTTTTATTGCACTTCATAATTATCTGTTGGAGTTAAAAAACAGGCCCATTTACTGAAGTGTTTAAGAACAAAAGCCCCAAATGGGCTGGATTGTGATGTATTACTTCTATTAACCAACCTTGCTGGAACCGTTTTGTACATCAGTTTTTGATGGGGTCATGACTTCTGATGGAAGAGGAGGGTGGATTTTCTAGCTTTCATTTCACTAAGTGTAGGTAAAACAGCATCTTTTAAAATTGTCTTTGACTCTTTCTTGCACATCTACTCCATTTAGTCCTCAATCTCACTTTTACATGATCTCCATGATAGCTGAGAAAAGCACTATTTCAGCCTTACACACTTAACAAATTTCACCGGGGCAAGTTAGCAAGGACAGAATAAATTTGGCCCCTGCTTAGTTTATAATAGTTTTAGATCAAGGCTTCTTTCCAGCTCTGTGATTTGTAGTGGAAACAAGCTCCTTATCTATCGCTTACTCTTCTATGTACTACAATAAAGGAAATCACTGAAACTTGCTGCGTTATTACTGGTTTTCCCAACACATGGTAACATACACCATGCTGTCATTTGTGATTGTAAAAACCTGCTCTGACAGGAAGATCTCCTAGTTGTTCCTATTTCTGTCAGCATTCTTTGTAGAAATCGTTTTAAGCAGGTTTTTCTTTCTTGAGCGTTTAGACCTCAAGCCTTCAGGTAATCTTCTCAATTAGTCCCTGGGGCTGTAAGGAGACAGGAAAGTGAAGTTCTCTTAGCATCTAAAATTGCAGGCTCTTGTTAAAATTAAGGTTTTAAACAATCTGGTATTGGAGGAGAAAAATAAGAGGATAGGAACAGATAGAAGCCCTGGACTTTTGTCTGATGGTAAGGATGGTGAAATATGTGATCACCTTTTCAGAGAGCACCGAAACCAACTCTGTGTAACCCTCTGGCAGTGTGCACTGCTGCTCTCTGTGCTGAGCCTCTCTGTCTTGCTAACTTCATCTACATTCCCCTAAAATCCATCAAACCTTGTGTTCAGCTTTTGCAGGGCCCCAGTGGGAAGTCTGAGGATTTGGTGGAGAGAGGACGCGGGGCTGGGCAGAGAGGGGGCAGGCTGTGAATTTCCCTGACCTCAGCCAGTTGCTTATTTAGGGCATTCAGTTCATAAACAACTCCACCCGTCACCTCTTGCTTCCTTCTGTAGCAGTAATATCTTATATTGCCTTTTATATTCATAGTCAGAAAGCACATACCAGAAAATTGGTACAGCTTGTTGGGGAAAAATCCTACTGCTGAAACGACAGGCTTTGCTCTGAGCCAAAGAAACACGTCCTAAGCAGGTGCAGAGGGTTGTTTGTTGTATTTGAGTTTGTTTTGGAAGAAATGCTTTTCCAATAACTTGACTGAGCCCAGCTGTAAACCTGAATTCCAGACATGAGCTTTCTGCAAACTCTGAGCAGCATCCATGTAGCTGAGAGGACTGGAAAATCTCATGCATGCCTTGGCCTGTGGCAAAATTTAGGTTTGACTAAGCCCAGAGCTTTCTGAGAGTTTTTTTCCTAGGAATGTTTTGGATAGGTGCAGTGGAATGAAAGGGAAATGTCTTGATATGTAAGTGATCACCTATCATTGAAAATTCTAAAATAAATGTTCTGTAAGTGTTGTTCTTCGTGCTTTAGTGTAGGAGGCATCTTTTGGAAGGCAGCAGGAAAATCACCCTTAATTAAAACTAGGAATCTGGAATTGTTCTATTACTTTTATAATAGTTTTTACTGTGGGCTCCTGGCTGTTGTTTCTGAAGCAGATCTTGCATCATCTTTGCATAAATCAGACTAACTGGTTTTGCCTTGCAGGATGTACTTTTTAATACCCACAGCTTGCTAGTGTTTTGGTTTTGGTGCTTCTTTTTGTTTGTTTTAGTGGCATCAGTGCTAAATAAAACTTAAAACTTCTTTCTCATGAGTAATGAGAATTTTTTCTAAAAATAACTCAAAGGTCAACTCTTGGTGGTGTTAGGACCCCACATATCCTGGTGTCCATGCACAGATACTTGTGTGTGTGTGTGTGCATGTTTATTTGTATGTATTTCTATAACATCCATCTATGTGGCAGACACCTAACTCTTATATATTAAGTGAATTTTGGGGTGATTTTTTTCACTTATTACTTGCAGCAGAGTAAAGGAATATCCTTAGATTGGGGCCTGTCTGAGGAGGGTTCCCTGCAGTAGCCACTTGGGGAGGATAAACAGCAGAGGCTTTTCCTTCTTAAAAGACTAATACTCTAAACTGTTTAACATTTATTATTTTATAATTAATCTGGAGCATTCTTTACCCAAAAAATAGTGAAATGCATCTCATATCAGTTGTAGCATTTGTTATGCTGGCATAATGTAAGGATTTTTTAAATACACTGCTCAGGATGGGACTGGTGGTTGTATATGCCTTTTAATAAACTTATTTTTCACTCAGTCTATGACTATCTTACAGGCATTTTATGTATTTCCTTTTGTGTGCTATAGATCAAGAGGATATTAGGTCTTGTACAAGCAAATTACATGGGATCTTCTTGACATAACATTTTTCAATGTGTTAATTACAGGAAACTGGGAATTGTTGCAAATTCATAAGTTGTTGACCAGAGAAGAAATTGAGGATTTTTTTTTTTGTCTTTCAATGGCCATTTCATTTTCTGGCATAAAGAGAGTGACATTTTTACTCTCATATGTGTATATACATATATATATGTAGATACATATATGTGTATGTATAACATCTATAAAATAGTATCTGTCTATTTACACTGTCTATGTGTATGTGATTGAGTTGGTGGAGTTTTGAATGACAGGCACTTTTGCACCTTTTAGAATTAAGGAGAGGAGTGGATGATCTCACTAAAACAGTAACATAGTCGCTTTCTTTCTCTTTGTTATTAAAGGACTATGTCCTGTGTCACCTACAAGAGATTACAACTTTAGGGATCTTAGGACTTGGTGTGACTTGCATCTTCTTTTGCTGCTCTTGTACATTGTGAATTTAGTGTATGAGGATATAAGAAATAATGGTATTAAAGTTAATAAGTGGATACCAGCGGCTCAGGTGTTTAGTGGCTCTGTGTACCACTGCTGGGAATTGTCATGGGGTTAATTCTGCAGTCCATATGAACCTAAACACTGAAAGAGCACTGAGCACAGTAGAAAAGTTTTGTAGGTGCTGTTTTTAAAACCAAGTTACTGTGAAGAAGCAAATTCAAAGTTTTAAAAATTTCAAGAGTTGTGTACTGTAACTGCATATTGTCTCAGTTGTATATATAAAATTATGTAGTGCAAAGGATGTTCTTTCTGCCCTATTTCTCTGCCTCACTGCTTACAGGTGAAGCCAAGGTAGTGCCAAAATTAGATCTGATGTGACCTGGGATTGTTCTGCGATTGTTCCATCTGGATGTGAGAGGGAAGCTGTCAGTGTGTTTAACATAGGACCAAGTTCTAAATTGGGAGAATTTATTTTCTTCATATATTTATTTGTAACACAATCACACTAGCTGAGCTCTCTCTTACCTTAAAATACCAGCATGAATGAATATTTGAACTAATAACCCAGAGTTAAGAAATTCAGACAAGTTAGAAGTTGTTTTTTTCTGGTGTGGTGTCCTGACTTCAAGCAAGAGTGCAAAAGAAACAATCCTAGATTACTTAAGCACTTTTTAATGTTCTCATTCTCCATTGATAGCCCGAATTTCTGACAGCACAAGCATATACAGTTACATGCAGTTCATCTTCCTTGACTGATTCCTCCATAAGCCTTCAGCTGAGTTTAGTTATGACTTATAGCTTGAGCATGGCATTTGGGAAAAACAGAAAAAAGTAGTATAAATGTAAATGTGAAGAGCTACAGCTCATTCTGTTTTTGAAATTGTTGGTGTGAAAAGAACTCAACAGTGTTTTATTTAAACAAGGTCTGCTTCAACCTTGATTGACTTGCAGTAAATTGCCTGGTACGAGAGGCAAAAGGAAGTGGATAGAAAAATGGCAATCAACACCAAATGTTTCACATATTGATTGACAAGCACCAGAGATGTGCTAGAGTAAGATAAATTGGCTAACAGAGCCCATCTTGACAGCTCCTGAGATGGGAAAATTGTTCCTGTTAATTTGCTGCTGGGACCTTGTCATTTATGGGGATATATATTTGAGTGCCTTCTAATGGTGTAAACAAACTTTGGATTCCTAAGTAGCACATTTCAGCTTCAGTTGCTTTAATTTCTCCCTGTCCATGTGTTTCTGGGCTGTAGTTTTAAAGTGCTTTAAGATTGAAAAGATGAGAGAAACTGTCATTATTTTAAAGATACAGTTTGTGCTGAAATACAGAATGATACATTCAAGCTATTCTGTAGCCTGTTTGATTTTCAGTGGGGTTTTTGCTTTACCAAAAAGCGTGGAACAGAGCCCATTTGTTGCATGGGAAGAACGTGTCTTTATTCCTTCATTCTGGCAACTTTAACTGTAACTGTAATGAAAAGATTTCTTACCTTTTTAACACATCTAGTTTTGTGCTTCCAAATGCCTTTTAATCAGGTTGCAGGTTTTTTTAGTACTGCAGAATCAAGATCCCTTTTTATATAGTGGCCTTTCATGTCTGCAATTTCTTTTCATTAAAAGGAAATTTTAATTTCCTGTATTGGTCTCACAGAGCGTCATTACTTATGGTGATACACAGCAGTGGTAAAATAATTAATGGTCTGATCGCTGTTGTGTTGCAATCTGCCACTCAGGTTTTATTTTTGCTCAACCTTTTCACATAAAGTGAAATTTGACATAGACCTTCTCACTTAAGAATAAATATTTTTCAGTTTTCATGTAAGCAAAGTGAGCAGATTCCAGTGTTCACCTAAGGTGTGGCCTACAAACCGTAGTTCATATTCTGTTTTTCTGTTTGAGTCTGCTTCCCAAACTCTGAACTAGAAATCACCTTTACAAAGATGGAAATATTTCAAACCTTATTCAATACTAGGTGAGAACAGAATTTTATCTACATATTTGTAAGTGATTTGGTAGGGGGTCCATAAATCTTGTGCTAAGGTACTTTGTGTATTCCTTACAGTCTTCAGGGAATAGTTTCCTCTACCAGAAGACATCAAGAGACATTTTTAAGGGTTAATTACTGATCATTAGTGATGCTATTTCACTCCCCCTTAGATTTTAACTGCAGTTTGGGTTCAGGCTGTGTTCCTAGACCTGAGCACAGGGGATCATCCTGCACTGAGTGAACACAGCAGCCTGGTGTTCCAGCCAGGAAAAGACTGCAGCTGGGGGAGCTTCTCCCTGTTCAGAGGCTTTTCAGGACTTCAGAAAACTGCAAAACCCTTGGCTGTGCTGGAGGCAAAAACAGAGATTGCATTGACTGACATGGAGGTTTCACTGTGGTTTGGTGTTAAATGCTGGGATGGTTGTTCAATCTGAAGGAGGATGTGTTACAGGTGTGCTGACTTCTTCTAGAGTTGGTGTAAAATATCATAATAGCCTTCAACATTTGCAGCACCTGTTGAATGTTTAAGGGAAAAAGATGGTTAGCTACCTAAGGGAAGTAAGACAGAGGGAAGTTAAATGCTGACATGCTTTTGTGCTTTGGAAAATCCCACCAGTGACCCAATCTTAGAAATGCAAGATTGAATGTTGAGAGAAGAAAACAAATAAAGCAAGAAAAAATTCAATCTCAAGGTAATATAATATAAGTTTAAGTTTTAAAAATAATGGAAGATTAATTCCCATCATCTTGCTGCTCTGACTGCACTTCACTGTCTGCAGCACTAAAATGCAAGCACCTCTAGAGTGTGTGGGATAGCCCTAATTCAGAAGTGTGTCCACCACACATTTAGAAAGCAAATTGCAACACCATATTTTAGCTGTAGGTGGAACTAAGAAAAGTAGACTTTAACAGCAGAAGCAGAATTAGCCAGAATATAGCATTGGCACACGATAGAGCAGATTTAAAGCATACTATTTAAATTATTTGGCCATTTATATAATGTGGGTCATGTGAAGCCATGTTTTCATTTCTCATTTGTCCACCAGAAAATAGAGCTGCTTTTTCCAGTAGGCTGCAAAGAATTAGTTAACACAAATCCCCTAATCATTATCCAACTCCCACCAGTTAGTACTAACTATGTACCACTCTCACAGAGTCTGTTAAATAATTACAGGTTGGAGTTTTCTCATGTTTGTTCAAGATCATGTTATTTTTCCCACCTATTAGTGACTCCAGGCACTTGAATCACTAAGTGTTGCAACGTTCCTGGAAATAAATGTCTCTAATAGACATAGAGCCAACATTCAGGGGGATATGCAGTGGAGATGGTGTGAGTGGTTGTTTAACAGTACTTAGAATTTCACTAAAGTAAGGTGAAGGTACACAGAAGGTGTTTGGATAGTGGAAACAAGTTTTTAGCCCAGCTCAGTCTGAACTCCTGGTGTCCCCAGAATAAAGATCAAACCAAGTACTTCCAGATGGATCTGAGAGGGTAGATTTCACAGGGTGCCTGCTGATTACCTACTCAGGGCCTAATTACAACCCATTCGTTGGTGGAATTCTCTGACATGAATGTTTAGCTGATAAGATGGATAAACAGGGAATTTTCTTTCTTCCCAATTTTTCAAAGCTGCACATATTATTAAGTTACCATAAAATTCACTCACATATGGTTGTGGATCTTCCAATAAGTTTCTTCTAAATACATTCCTAATCTTAGAACATTATTTTTGTCCCACAAGGAACTGGCAGCTGATAAGTTGTTAAAATTTAATGTTAGTTATAGTTAGTTCAGAAGAACCTTTTTTTAGGGAAGTTAAATTAATTCTGGTTGGTGTGAGTTTTGCTCCCATGGATTTGTCTCTGTTTTTCCTGGCTGAATCAGAGGTAGGGTAATATTAGAGGAGACATTTTGACTTTATGAGTGATGGGAAAAAATCATTGAAACAAATTACTGTTTTCCAGCTATGAAGGTATCAAACATATGCCAAGTAATCAGCTTCCTAGTGTAATAGGTTCATGAAGGAAAAGGGTTTTCTAATCTTATTCAGTGATGTTTTTCATGAGACAGCAACAGCTTTTATAAAATGAGTCTTGTAACTTCTCATTACAGAATCTAATCTGCCCAGAAGACATTGAACAGCTGCAGAACCCTAACATCTTCTAGCTGTAAATTGCTTTTATTATTTATCTTTGTTTAACTAAAAAAGAAAGGGGCATCAGATGATTTAACAAGACAAGAATTAAGTGACATTAGCTTTTGACAGCAGCAAATTATTCCTTTACATACTGAATTGGTTTAGATAATTCTGAAGTCATGACTGTCTCCTTATTTTTAATATCCAAATTTCATAAAATTGATACATTTTGTAGATGGATTGCTTAGAAAAATTAATTTAACTTTAACACTGGAAGTCAGAAGTGATTGATTTCCAAGTTAGTCTCATTCTCCTGCAGAGTTTTTGCAATGATAATATCTTGCATTGGTACAGTGATTTCCATATTCAAAGATTACACATGCGCAGTACTGCAGAAAATATTAATCACATACAGAGGTCAAATGGTTTAAGGGAGATAACAAAGCTTAAACAAGCTTCTGGAATGGATCTGTAATAAAAAAAAAAGAGATCCGGACTTGCTGGTGGTTCTTCATCTTTCCTTTTTCTATTATCTACAGTTCTCAGGCTGTATTTCTGGTTGTGCAGTAAATGGTTTTACTTTAGAGGAGAGGGAGAATAAACACTAAATATGACTATATTTCAATGGTTTGTTGTTTTGTTTTTTGTAAAATAAATATTTTTTTTAAATTTCGTAGCAAGCTTCGAAAAAAATAAGATGTAGGGAGTTATTAATTTTGTTAAATGAGAAAAGCACAAACCTGTGGTACTGAATTGCCTTTGCTGATTCACTATTATATAAATCACAGGTGATGACTTTCTGTGTCTAAATTTCTCTTTTGCCTTTCTCTTTTAATTGTTTCAGCACCGTTCTCTGTCTTTCCCTGGTATGATATGATGGTATCAGCTGCATCCTTAGTGGCCCTTACTGTCCGTTGTGATGCAGAAAAATACCTAAACACATCAGCAAACGGGTCTGGGCTTTTAGAAAGACCTTGTTTTCTCCTTTGACTTTTGTGAAATAGACTCTGTGAAAATCTTTTCCTTGGCTTGACTGGTTTTGTGCCTGTTTGGTTTCGGAGATAGGAGCTTCAGGAGGACTGGAAGTACCTTTCTTCAGTGATAACTGTCTGTCATCCAAATCCTGATTTCTATCTCTGTCTTTTGCGCTTTTGTATCTGTTTGCCATAGAGAAAAAGTGCAGCAGTTAGGCAAGAGAAAACAACTCGGTGCTGAAGAAAATGATTACAGACTGCTGGATTCCTTTCCCTCTTTTTCTCTAATGCTTCATTCGGGGCTTTTGTTTTGTCTCTCCCCCTTGAAGGGAAGAGTCGGGGTTAAGGGAGTGCTCTGCACAGCTGGCTGAGCTTTGCTGCTCGCTCCTGGGGAGCTCCTGCTGCTGCCTTGCCTCTCTCCCGGGAGCTGGCAGCCCAGGATGCTTGGCTCCAGGGGGAATTATTTAGTCCCCTGAGCAGAGCTTTGCCTGCTGGGGTTCAGCTGATCCCCGGTGCATGGGAGCACAAGTGCCAGTTTAGCTACAAAAGCCACTTGTCCTGTTCCCCAGCCGTGTCAGTTAATGGTAGTAATTTCAGCAAATACGAAATATTTCTGTTCCTTGTGCCAATTAGGGCAATATATATTTAATTTATTAAAAATAACTCTGCTTGAGAGTGCCCAGGCCAGTGATGAGCAGTGCTATGCATACATATTAGGAGGAGTTGGGGTTTTTTGCAGTTTTTCTGGGGAGAAAGAGGAGAGTCTACTGAGTGAGCTGTACCTCAGGAAAGCTTCACCTTCATCAGCTGCCTGCTTTGCACTGCAAAAACGTGCACCTTACATTATCTAGTTGTTTTCTGACACATTTAGCAGCTTTTCTCGCTCTTTAAAGTGAATTTAGCAATGCTGACAATGTAGGTGCTTCAGTTTAGGCTGACTTGAAAACGCAGTGAGAATGTGTTAAGTGGAGGAGAGCTGAGAGCTGTTACAAGGCCTATGGTCCTTGTTCTGATTCTGTCCAGCTTTCCTGATGGAAGGGAGCAAAGGAGGCCAATATCTGATCCTGCTCTTTTATCACCTCTGGTTAATATCCACTCAATTCCATTGCTAAGTAGCCTTCTGTGTATAATTTTGGTATCTATGAGCAATGCAGCAACTGCAGTTAATGATCCTGTCCATCATGTAAGTCACTAACATAATTTTATGGGATTGCTTTGCACGGGGTCCTATGCTTTGTATTGGTGTAGCATGAATATCAGCACCTTCAATCAGTAATGTCAAAATCTTAATTGCCAATTAAGTGTTTTACACAGTGTTTCTGATGCTATCAGTTAGGGAGAAACAACTCTCTGCTTTCACTCATTACTTCCTTAGCTTCCTGAATTAATACTTGAACGCTGCTACACCTTCCAAAGAGCTGTTTTTTGAAAACACTGTTATCTTAAAGTTTCCCTTCTTTCTGCAATCTAAACTGCCAAGGATTGCCCACAGAGACATTGGTTCATGTCTATCTTTTCTATCTGAGCCCTGGTCCTCAAGAGCAGAGCAGTAGAACAAAGGGGCTTTATTGATAGCCATGTATGTGATTAATTTAGCTATTAAAGGTCATTTATGTTTATTGGCTGCTTGACTAGCAGATAGCCTTAGAGAAGAACAAAACAGTTATATCATAACCCCTTGATTATGAAGATAAAACCGTTTTAAAGTTTTGAAAGCTGACTTTGCATATAAAAGTCTCTATATATACAAAGATTTTTTCTGCCATAAATGTAAGCTATCGATGAGGATATGCTGCTTAGGTATAGGAAATTCATGCTGAAAATGCATGGGTTTCAACAGTCCACACAGATGTTTGCTACACATGTCTAACCTTAGAAGAGAGAGTTTCCTGATGGGAAAAGCTTGAGAATTCCATTACAGATACAGTAGGCTTTGACATCAGTATTTACCATCTGGGACTCAGATACTTTCTAATGACAGGACTTACTGAAATGAGTAACTTAGGAGTGGGAGATGGCAACACACAGGTTGTGGTCTTCTAACCATTTTAATGGCAAAATTGCTATTTAAGGAGTCTTTATTCATCTTTAGACCTGCTAAAATAATGTATGTTCTTTGATATTATGCATGGCTATCTAGAGGTGTGTGGGTAAATATACTTCATTATATAAAAAGGTAGATAAATATATGTACACACATTTTGGAATGCCTGTTAACATGATTACTGCTCAAAATTGTTAAATTCCTGGGGGGGGTTGCTGGTTCCTATTTCCTGTCATGCACCATGGTGTAATATAGATGCCAGGGTTTTAGACACACCTGGGCTTTATTTATCCACAAAACTCTATAGGTCCTTCAAAGGAGAAAGAAGAGCAGAGAGTATGAAAAGTGGATCTCAAATATCCTTCAGTACCTGATGAGCAGCTTGCATCCCTTCGTTGATTGTGCCTCTTGTTTATATGTATTCATGCTGGGAGTGATTGCAGGCAGTCTTTTTTCCTCTGTATGTTTCTTGTCCTTCTGGCGATGGTGTGGTCTCTCAGGCTAATAGCACCTGAAGTGTCTCTTTTCCCAATGTGTTAATGTGATTGAGATGAACAGAGCTCCTCTTCCCTGTCTGGGTTTGAGACATTACCAGCTGTGAGCATGGCCTGATTTCTCAATGTAGGTTCTACAGAAGATTTTAAGCCTTAAAGACTTAAAGTGGAGCAGTAATTGAGGAATGGTTTCATAAAAGTTCCTGGGCTGGTAAAGAAACACGAGACTCTGATTTAAAAGGAAAAAGGAATGGAAGTAATAAGAGGGTAAAGAAAGCCCTTGTGGACTGAGGTGCTAAGTGGTGTGGAAGAACCAAAGCAAGCCCAAATCTCAATGAAGAGTTGCCAAGTTTCTTCCTTCCCTCTAAAAGGAAAGATAAAATAAATGACAGGAGAAAGGGGTGGGAGGAGAGGAAATTTGTTTTTTCTTCTTGGCTGCTTGCTCTTTTTCAAAAATGCCTTACAAATTCTGTATTCAGTATCTGTACAAGTCTTTGTCATGCATGAGTCTATGCAGTATGAACATACATATGAACAGATATTGGGAAAAGAACTGATACAATTCCCTTTTGAAAATGTAATATATCAGCTTTAAGCCTGGTTCCCTTTCTAGCATTTGTATCTGGTTTATGTTTCTTTGACTTTGTTATACAATTACATTATTGCCAGCCTGGTAAGTATCCATTACATAGGATTCTGTCAACGCACAACTAGATAAAAAACTTACTCAGAGAAGTTTCAATATGTTACCATATGAAGACTAGACAAATTGTAGGAACCTCTATTATGGTTTAACTTGTGAAAACAGCAGTGTAATAGAATACTGATATTATCATATGTCACAATATATTTTATAGGCTATAGGGTGTTGCAAATCCCATTGAGAAGCAACGGAAATTTAGAATCTTTTAAAGAGCTGGGAAGTTTCAAAATATGACTGTTGAGATACCTGTAGACACATGAATGGGTGTGACAAGGAGTTCAGGTTTGTAGAACCTGCAAAGCTTACTCTATTCTTTTAAATGTTACATTGAACTTATTTGACCAAAGTATTCCATAAGTATTAATCAAACCCCTTTTTTTCTCACTTAAGGTTGTATGGTAACAAATAAATGACATGTTCCATGCTCTTTACAGCCTAACTGCATCCCCACATTTCTGTCTGGTACTTTCACAAGCCATCCTCTGTGGTTCTACAGATAGTTACCCCTTAGATTAATTTCTTAAGGCAAAAAAGCCTAATGGTTTCTTTCTGTTCCTATTCAGTAATTTCTCAATTCATTTCTCACCAAATTTACAAAAGGCTGGGTGTCTTAAGAGATTCTGTGTGTTTCAGGGCCTGGGAGTAGAGAGAGAGAAGAGGCTTTTTTTAGAGTCCCTCAAAGAGGTAAAGGCTGTAGTGGGAGTTTAATGTTTCCTAGATGCCAAAAAAAAAAAAATCAACTTGATAGAAAGATCAAGAACGTCCCAACCACAAGAAAAGTTTAAATTAAATCTGGCTGTTTATTAGGCAACATAACCTAATAAGAAGATGGATTGGCAGTAAGTTCTGTGGCTCACAGACATGTCTGTTTTCCCACTAGCACGTGACTGTGGGCAGATCTTCCTCAGGAGCCAACTTCCCACCCAAACAACAGCACATTTTAACAGCTTCAGACCTTCTGTTTCCTCTAAACTACAAACAGCTGTAGTAATTAGACATTTTGCCTTTTCTTCAGGGATTTGGGCTGTATTATTTCATGATGGTAACAATGTCATTAGCATTCCCGACAAAAGAATTCTTAAGGTTTTGGGTTTTTTTTCCATTTCTCAATATATTCTGCAAAAATGTACCTAAATTGCTCTAAAATACCATATGCAGTTTCCACAAAAGGAAAAAAAAACTTTTCCTTCATCTCATACCCTCACACATCCAACAGTTTTATAGTATAGTAAGATATTTCCATATGATCCATGCAGTAAGTGCAGATTTAGAATTTATAAAGCTGCTTCTCTCGACTTCGCAGTGTTGAAGCAGAGCCAGAATATGTGAAAATTAAATGCACACAGTGGGCACGAGTGTCACGTTCCTGTCAGAGGTGTGTCAAACCTCAGCCTCTCTGCTTCTTTGCAACACATTGCAGAGAAATAATTAGAAGCTGGTCTTGCTCAATCACTTCCCTTGAATGTTTAGGATATCATGGTAGTATTTAATAAGAATAGCAGAATCATGAATAATAACAGTAATTATTCCTATCATCAATATTAGAATTATTTCTTCACAAATGCAAGTCCACAAGGAAAATATTCAATGCATATTGAATTTTCTGTAGCATAAAAGATTGCAGATGGGAGTTACTGTGGAGTAGCTTAAATCCATTTCTGTCATATAATAACTTGGTCATTTGGTCTTATCAATTTATTCAGTGCTAAAAATATAATAACAAATAGTCATAAAAGTCACTTGCCTATGTTCTGGTATTTATTTTATTTCAGAAGTTTTTGAAGGGAAGAAAGTACTTCATGCTATTTGCTGTTACCAGGCAGTGCAAAGTTGGTGGTTTTCAAGTATCTTTGTGTGCCTTTGGTTGATTGCTGCTTTCCAAATATAATTTAAATGTAGGAGCTGGAACTTTTTGTTTTCTTGCTTTCTTTTCTCCCCCTCATTTGGAATTTCATGTGTGACCCCATAAATTTACCTAATGGTACAAACCTAAGGATAATTCATATAAAGTGAGGGGTCCTTGATTCAAAAATGAAGATGATGATTTTCTAATGAAGAAATCAGTGTGTATTTTCTCTGGTACTGTTTCTTTAAGAATTATGGAAATAAGGATACACCATTTTATGTCGTTTTTCTGTGTTTTAACATTTCTAACAGGTCTCTGCCTTATAGACTTTGGCAGTATCACAAAGGTTATATTTTCTTACATTTAGATTATTCGTGAATAATTTCTTCAATGCACTGCAAAACAAGAACAACAACAAAAAGGAAAAAACAAGAACAACAACAAAAAGGAAACCAACCAACCAAAAAAAAAAACAAACCCCATGTTTTCATCTGTGTGCATTTGATGGAATGGATTTGTGTAAAGTTATGGGAGTTTACAAGAATAGGATGCCTAAGTATGAACGTTGTTGTCTTGATGCCACTGCACTGGCCATGTTGCTGTGGCTGAAATATTTCATACCCATTAAGGATTGGGCTTCAAAGTTGGAATTAACCTGGCTGGGCAGGAAATTCTGCTTCTACAGCACCAGTGCAGAAAGCAGGGAACAGGAAAGACAGCAGAGCTGAGAGTTGCCAGCCCAGATTCCAGCTTTAGTCCATCCCTAAAGTGGAATAATTGCCTGCTGTCCCCTCCTGTCACATCTCTCAGTGGCATCTGGGAAGATCCACAGCATTATTGGAAGCACCTCATCCTGGAGAAAGCCCTTGTGTGGTTGTTTCATGCCTTTCAGAGATTCCTGTGCTGGAGCAATTTTCCTGGTTAAAAAAAAAAAAAAAAAAAAAAAAAAAAAAAGCAGCAATCAGCCCAACACTCTTATTTTAAGAGATTTACAGATGTGATATAATTTCAGGAAATGTGGCACAAAGGGACAGGTTGGTACCAGAGGAGAGGTTTTGGGGCTGTGCACGGCAGTAAAGGAGTGTAACCATGGACACTGCAGTTCAATTACTTGGCTGCTGGGGTTCTTTCATTACACTCATTGCTGATCTTTGATCCTTGTCCTCTTTCCCAGGTCGTCCCATTCCACCTACATCCTCGTCCAGCCTTCTCCCATCTGCTCAGCTGCCCAGTTCTCATAATCCTCCACCAGTTAGCTGCCAGATGCCTTTGCTAGACAGCAACACGTCCCATCAAATCATGGACACCAACCCTGATGAGGAGTTCTCTCCTAACTCCTATCTGCTGAGAGCGTGTTCAGGGCCACAGCAGGCGTCCAGCAGTGGTAAGAAAATTTCAAACATATGGAGTTTGTTTGTGACATGTTTGTGCCAGTTTTATGCATTCTTTTTTAATGTGCAAATGTGTTCCTGCATCAGCACAAAATTGAGAGCATCTGTGGAAATGGGGCAAAGAAAATCCTACTGGTTTATTTAATGGAAAATTCCTGGAAACACAATCCATCATATATGGTGTTCCTTCATTTTACTACAGAGAGGTTTTTAGTTTGAAGTATGGTAGAAGCAGTGTAAAAAATATTATTGAACGTTTGTCATCAGAGGGATTTGTTTTTCAAAGTAGGTTTCCTGCTCCTTGTTGCATCTGGTAGAAGAAAAATGTACACACGATGGTTCTTTGTTCTGCATGGGCTAATCTAATATATCATTTGGTGATGAGGTTTCGTATCTAAAAATGCATGTTGCTTCTGCCAGTCTGTGTCTGTTCTTGTTTCTGAATCTGTCTGGTTCTATACTTACAATGTCACATTTAACTAAGATCTGCTATTTTTCAGCAAATTAATTCTTGTCTTTCAGGCCACTGTTTTAAAACATTTGCAGCTCTATCAGTCATGGAATCTGTAGTACCTAGGGTTTTCTTACTTCTTTTTTTCTCTTTAACATTTTTTAATTCTAATTTTTATTAGTAGGTGCTGACTTTTCATTTTGACAGCCACAAACTGAGGAATAAAGATGCAATCCCTTTTTAGAAATGCAGGCAAATCAAAAGAAGCTATCCTAGCACACGATGGGTTTAGAGCTTCTGTGCAGTTTCTGGTCTGCCTAAGGGGTGTCTTTGCTGTAGCAGGGCAGCTCTGAGCAGCACTGGAGGGTGTGTGTGGTGTGGGACTGCTGGGGTGCTCACCTGAACACCCTCCCTTTATACCCAGGGGCTGGGGGGGGAGTGTGGGAGACTGAGCAGGGAGCAGAAGTTGAAGCAAAATATTCCGAGTGGTTATTAGGGATCAGTTTTTCCCTGAGCATTGGGTTAGAAGAGGTGGCCCTGGGAGCCTATCCTGTCTCTGTCCTTGGAGCTTTCCAAGAACACGACAGCTCAAATCCTGAGCTGCTTGCCCTGACCTCAGAGCTGCCTTGGCTTGGCAGGACACTGGGCTCCTTCCATCCTGACTTATCCTATAACCCTGCTCAGCTATGTTAAAATATAAAATAATAATTCAGAGATTGAGTGTGTTTCCTTGCTCCTTGAGTGTATTGTTATGGGGGAAAAAAAACACTTTTGAGGGGATTTTAAGAGATTCAGGGTGATCTGGGAGCTGTAGACCTCAAAATCTGTAACGGACAACTCTGTAGAAACCATGGAAGTGGTGAGGGAGTCAGGAAGTGGGTGTGATTTCTCTTTGAGTCAGTGTAACTTCATGCCTTATAAACATTCCAGAGTCTTCTGCAGGGCTCAGCCATTTCTGAATGAGGGTGATCCAGCTGATTGAAGGGTCTTGGTGTTTTCAAAAGGGTCTCAGCAAAATCTGTCAGTAAATGCTTCCAGGGAAGCATTTCACCTAACACAGGGTGAGAGGGAAGGCTCCTGCACAGTGAGCAGTCATTTGAAATACAGTGAGCAGAAGTTGGAGCTCCCTATTGAATTAAAATACTCAGAGAAGATGGTGGGGTAGGAAAGGAGATGGTGGCAGGATGCTAAGAACAGATCAGCTTGTGGAGAATCACAAAAGCACCTGTGAGTCCAATTAACAGGGAAATACAATGATTGGGAACCTCAGGGCAGAGAAATGTAAAGGGATATTCATGGAAAAAGCAGCTCTGGCATGGTGTTGGATCATTCCCCATGTGCAGGATCATTCCCATGCGGAATGCTTGCCTCGTCTCAGAGCTCAGGAACAGGGAATGTTCCCAGCCAAAGAGAGGAATAAAGAACAAGAGAGAACATTTCTAAAGGTGTGGTAGATCAAGCAGTTGATGAGATTTTAAAGGGGAATGGGAAAGGTAAATGGGAGAGGGATGAAATAAGTAAAAGAAAATCAAGGTCAGGGAATGTGAAATAAAAAAAGAGACCTGGAGGATACTTGAGTACTTGGTAATTACAGTCACTGCTGGGACTGGCTTTTCTTAGGAAGCCTAATGAAGGAAGTGGCAGTCAAACATCATCAGAAAATCTGATGGAAGAGCTCTTTATGTTTCATTTTAAATCATAATCACTGTTTCTTTGTGTTCTTAAAAGCTTTGTGTTTGACAATTGTTCCTGTGGGCTGCCCTGAGAAACCTTTTTGGCATCCCCTGATAGGCTTTGCTTTGTTCATTCTACATTTTAGCACTTCCCCCCCCCCCCATCCCCTTTACTTCTTCAATAAACAGTCATATAATATATGATGACTTTTAATTTTCAGGGTATAAGATGCAGGTGTCATTTTTTTAATATTTTTTACCATACACACATGCATAATTGCTTGATCAGCACAGGGTGTTCTGTAGAATGGGTTCTTCTGGACTTAATGCATCCTCTGGAAAATAATGAGCCTTTCCTAGTGGTGTCATTTTTTTTTTTTAGTTCTCACAATGTTTCTTTTGAGAGTGTATAAGAAAATACCACAGATAATGACTTTTACATGAAATTGGAGAAGGTTACAACTTTTTGTGGCTTATCATTATCCTTGAAAGATTTTCAGAGTAGCTTTTACCATCTAAATGACAAGAAAAGGTTGATCATGCTCTGGCCATAGGTTTGTTTGTTTTTAAATTTTTCTTTTTAAAAAAAATTTTAGGTTTTTTTTTTTAGATCCTTTGGAAACTTAGCAACATAGATCCAGACATTTAAAATAGAGTAATTGAATGTAAGTATTTTGCTTAAATTTGGGCTTGGGTTAAAAAGAAAAAATTTTATATGCTTCTGTGTAAGGCTTAGATCCCAGATAATCTTCAATCACTAATAAATGTTTGCTAGCATTTTCTAGCTTCTTCTTTAAACATTTCTATCCTAGGTTTCAAAGTGCAGGCTGAATATGAAATATTTGCCGACGTCTTTGCTAATTACAGTACAGAAGTGTCCTCTTGTTTGTCTGATTGGATACTTCTCTTGCTTCGAGCTCTGTAATTACAGGATGGCTCCTCAAGAGGTTTAAGATGAACCTTTTTGGATATGAGGTGACACTCATCCACGTGTGTTGCCCTGTGCCCTTCACAAGAGCCATTCTTAATATATATGGAACAAATCATTTGCCTGAAAAAATTGCCTAATCAAATATTCTATCAAATGAGCAATCTATTGTTGATATTATGAAGGTCTTTAATCTACAATAAATCTTTGTTAGAACTCATCAGAACTCCCAGTTTGAGAGAAATGTGATTATAGCACTCTTAAAATGACATTACATCATCGGGGTGATTGGTTTATCATTTGGAGAAGCGACATCAATCATAACTAGCACAACCACCCAGTAAATGAATTCAACCTTTCTACTGCAGAACAATGACACAATAATTGCTCAAAATCAGACTTGAAATGAAATCAGAAAATGCACTTTCTTTAAATATGGTGTTAACCTAATGGAATATATTATTAAAAATCATGTTTAAGGAAGTTCTATGTAATTAAAAATATGTGAAAATGTATTCCTTTTTTCTCTCATTAGAACCTGTTTCAGTTGCAGAATAATTTTCTATGCAACAAGATATTATGCTGGTTTTAATTGAACTCCCATCACTTACATTCCTCTGCTTGTATTTCTTAATATAATATGCAGCACAATTATATGTTATGAAGGACAAGAGGTTTTTGAAATCTTGTGCACCTGCTGATAGTGTTTTGAAAAACATAAACATTGTAGAAGGAAATGAGACCTTTTACCCATGAAATGTTAGTGGATATTTTTTTCCCTTTTAAAAGAAGGTCAGTTCCTGCTATACCATTTCCTGAGATGGTGTCTTACAGCTAACAGTAGGAATAGATTTATTTTTTCTTCTTGTATGTGTTTTATAATTTTTTTCTAGTAATATAAGGTGACTCAGCTTGTTGAAATGCCATTTGAATGTCTTCAGTCAAAATACAATATAAGAGGCTGGTTTTCAGCCTTACGTGGGAAAAAGAGAGGGGTTTTTGTTGTCTGCATCTTTGCCTTTACTACAGAGGATTCATTGCTATTAAACCAAATTTTGAACTCACAACACAAAAACTGTTTGTTTGTTTGTTCATTTTTCAGCCTGAGTAAAAGACACAGGATAGAGCTACTCACACATTAGGTTTTCACATAATGGATCCATAATTGGACACATTCATCAGCTTCAACCACTCTAAAAATGAGAAAGTAGAAGCAGAATGATCTCTGAAGTATTTTGATTTGGGGAAAATTCCAAACTGTGGTTTAGATATTGTCACAATTCCCAAGAACTTGCTGAAATTTAACTGGAAGGGGGGGGTGGGGGTATACCCATTTTTTCAGTGTTAATGTGTCGTTTTGGCTCAGAAACAACAATACAAACCATTTGAAGAATGGAACAGTATCTGCCCATGGAGTGGTTTGGATGCTGCTTAGGAGACAGGGTTGGCTTTGATCTTTTCACAAGCACTTTTTGGCAGCAAGGAGAGAAGAAAAGAGAAATAGGTTGGCTTGAAGGAAATAATTGTTGTTCTTTAATGTTGTGTTTTAGTTGGAGTTTAAATATAGAATATGACTCTTTTTGTTTATGACCCTATTGTGTGGAAATATGTAAAATATCAATATTCATTATATTCAGTATAAATATCTAGATGGGTATCCTGCGTTGAACAGATACTACCTGTGTATAGAATTTCATTATTATTAATATATAATTACCACCCCCTCCATGCAGTTTAATCCAGTTTGTATAAAATTTTTCTGAAAGAAGCCAGAACTTTCATTACAGCCCTGTAGCTGGAGGACTTATTTTAGATCCTCTGCTGGGAGTGCTTGGAAGTGTTTGGTTTATTGCCCTCTTAAAATCTGGCATCAAATAAAGAAGTATTTCCAGTTTCTACTCTATAATGCAAACCAATCTACTGAAGTGAAGTCATCTTTAAGAAATAAATGAATCCTATAGAAAAATAATTATATTCCTTTAGAGGATTAAGCATCACCCTCTATAGAATGGAGACCTCAATTTTCTGTACCTATCAATGTACTGGACAGAAAACTAGAACCCATAGCTTTTTTGCTTTTTTGCTTTTTTTTTTTTTTTAATAAACCTCATGAAGGTTTTACTTTGGTTTCCTTTAGAGACTAAATCAAAGAGTTTGGCTATCTCAGTAGGTAATGAAAGAAGAGTAGCAACAAGGGAGACAAGGATTGGAATCCTCCTCTCCTTGTCAGTATTGCAGCTGAGGCCAGGAGAAAGGATGTTGTTTTACTCTGGTGCTTGCTGTTTGTGCTTGTGTTTACTTTTGGTTTGATCTCTGTGCATCTCTTCTGAGATCAGGTAGGGAGGAACAGTTAATCAGAAAGAAAATTTTGGCCTCCTCCACCATCACTTTCCTGTCCTAACTGCTGTGTTTGATTAAGATTTCAGCAGCACCTTTCGGAACCTTTTTCAGAATATCACATTGTAGAATTTGTCAAGTTATGCTTAGAGCATCAAGAGTTAAAATCAGTTAAGGTTCCAGGTTTGGGTTTCCTAAATTATTTCCTATACTTTCCTAGGACTTTCTCCAAAAGGCAGCCCTGCATTACAGCTGTGTATACAATTCTCCTGAGAAAGGGCACTTCTTACTCAATATCTTCACAAGGAAATGCCATAAGGAACTTGGTCCTGATGATGTTTTACAGCAATGCAGAAAACGGGCGGTAGACTGTTCATTTTCATTTCTGTTTCCAAATTCAAAGTAAATGATGTGTTTGTTTCTACTATGGAGCCTGGCCTGGCTTTGAGGTTGTAAGCAAGAATGTCTTTGTACACTTATTGTTTAAATAGTGTGTGGATATAACAGCAAGGCCTTTAAATAAATAATTTTTTTCCAAATTTGTTTCTAATACTTAAATTCTCTAAATCCTTAATGGCCAGTTGCATTCTCATTCTGTTGCATTTCTTGAGCACTGAGTCTAATTTTAGAGCTTTGAACTCGAGGGAACAGCATGAACAATGTTTTCCCATTGAAACCAAAGGGTGCACTTTTTCTGAAGTATCAGCTCCATGCTGCTGCAACTATTACTGATATTATTGCTGCTGCTAATCTCTGTGCCCGGTGTTGATGATGCCTGTAGATGTCTGAATTTCAGCCAGAAGATGTGATTTTAGATACCAAGATGTTGCAGAAACATTCTATTTATTAATTTATGAATTCATAATAACAAACAAATCTCAAACAGAAGGTTCTATGGTAATAAAAATGATAATGAATTACGAAAAGCTATAGAATTGAGAACAGGCTTGAATTCTGTTGTAAATGAATTTTTTTTAAGCTCACCATGGTTTTGAGAGTTGGAGAGGGGTGGTTTGCTGCTTTTCATTGTTTAAGGTTTGTAAAAGTGAAGAATTGGGAACCCCTGTAGCTATAAAAGCCCCCCAGCAAAGCAGCTGCAGCAGTGACTGGGAAGTTCCCATTTCTCTGTGTATTGCTCTTTTTCCTGACAGCTTCCCTGATGCTGGGACACAACTCAGTGGCTGTGGCCAGCCAGGCCTTCTCTCATTCCCAGTGTTTGTTCTGTCTTGTGGCAGTTACTTAGAGATCACCATTAACTGGGAAACTTTGGAAAGCTTTTGAAGCTTTTGAAACTGAAAGCCTCGATGTTGTCGCTCTGTGCCATTGCACCAAGAAATTCAGCTCCTGGACTTGGTTCCTCGCTTGAAAACTGAAAGGCACTGGGGATTATAAGCACTGCAATTATAAGCAGAATTTTTTTTTTCTTCTCTTTCTTTCATATGCTGAGTCCAGGTGCCACTTGTGTGTTTCTCCTTTGTGTGAGAAAAGGCTAAAACTGTTCTTGCTAACGGTCTCTGCTCCAAGTCATGCTGTGTGGGAAGAATTTTTCAGGCTTTCTAATAATTTTGTCTTTTGATACAGAGTTTTTAATCTTCTGAACTTCATCTCCTTTTCTTTGGTAGAGGCACAGTCCTGACAATTTCCACAGTGGATAGTGCTGCTGTTTATGTGGAAAGGCAGCATTTAGAAAACATTTCATGTTTTTTAGCTGCTACCAGCACAATTTGGTAGCTGATTGAAAGTGAAGAATTGAGCATATGCAAGCTGTTTGCGCTTCATGGGCTACAAAGTGGAGAACCTAAAATTTAGAATATCATTTTTTCAAAATATTCTGCAATATTTGTACACAGAAGGTTCTGTGGGTGGCTTGGCTCGTTGGTTTTGTAATAGCAGAAAGTTTAATAACTTCCTTCTTTCTCCTTATAAATCCAAATAAGTTTCAAACACTTGAAGGCAAGGAAACACTTTTCATCTGAGTCAGTATCTGGGCTTATGGATTTTCTGATTTTGATATGCCATACATTTCTGCTTTATTTAAACGATAAATTGTGCATTTATCTAGTGCTTAATTATTACTCCTACTTATAAAATTACATTAATGGATTTACAGTTTTGATACCTGTTTTTAATGATTATAAATATTAGCATCTTATCAGGCAAACTGTAAATATATGTCATCTATCTATCACATTAACATCTCTAGAAACTGAGTTTGTCTTCATATAAAGTATGATGAAATCAATAGAAATTGGGACTTTTTTTCCTTCAGAAGATATTCAGTCTTATTTTAAAAAGTACAGGAGTTGGAAAACTTCAGCACATCACTGGAGAAACTGATCAGTGGTTACTAATTATTCTCAGTGTTATTTTTTTTTCCCTCTTAGTGCCTGACTCTTTGCCTGGCAGTTCTCCCATGCATGTCTGCAACATCCCTTCAGCATAAACAGAAAGAAATCTGGACTCTGTCATTTTACTCTGAGTATTTTCTCCCTTGTGTTTCCCTTCCACAGCCCTGTTGCCCTCTGGGAGCACGTGCCCTAAAAGGGTTTGCACAGAGAGCTTTATTGATGGAGCCTCTGCTGAAAATAGAGCTCAGCCAAGCAAAAGCTCCTTCCTAGCCCAATTCTTCAAATGAATAAGGCATATTGTGAGGAGGACTCTGTGCCTGCATCACTGCATCTTCTGCTGGTGAATGCTTTTGCAGACCAGGATTTTGTCTTTCTTACAGTCTCAACTTCAGCAACCTTGTGCAGACTCTGTTACAGTGGAAATATAAAAAGATCTGTGGTTCCTGCATGAAGCAGCTGCTCTATTTTGGTGCAGGGTTACACGGATTTCTCCTGGGAGAGCCAGCAGCTGTTCAGATGGGCTGCACTCAGAGCTGAGCGTGGTGTTTGATGGGGCTCTCTGGTGCTGCTCTTTGCTTGCACCGTGTGTGCCCTGGCCTTGCACAGCTGACACTGCAAATGCTCCAAGGAGTCAGCACCTCCAGTGCAAGCCTTGAGCTGACCAGTTCCTGTGCAGTTTGTAATGCCCACAATGTTTGGAACTATTACAGTCTAAAACTACAGATAAGGGCTTGTGTTTTTCTCATGGAGGCAAATCAACCAAACATTGCCTTTTTTATTGCATTGCAAATATGCATAATTTATGTTTCTGACTGATTGTTAGACAGATAAGTCGAGGACTTTGAATGTTTGTAGAAGTTAATTACTGGTCTGAGTAAATGCTTATTTTTTCAGATCATTCACATCAAGGCATAGAGGGAATCTTGTTCCATTTTGTCAGCTCCCAAAACGATTCCGCAGCTCAATCTGTCACATTCACACATGAAGGAAATTTTGTCTCTTGTTCTGTTCTGTTTGTTTGGATTTTGTGTTTTTTTCCAGTCTGTAGCAATGCTGCACTTGCTCCCAGTTCCCCAGGTTGCTTTTATTGCAGTGACCTTTTCCATCCATGTAGGATTCTATTTGTCATCCCCCTCTCCTTGGATCCCTGCATCGCCCCACCAAGGTATTGCCTCACACGTCGCTCCTGTACAATGGTTCCTTTCTGTCTAATGCACTTATGCTGGGTGTCATGGGGCTGGAACAGTGGGATCTTCAGAATCCGAGCTTTTCTGTCCTTTTATTCATGTCAGGGGTAATGATTTGTGAAATAAATAAATAAATACACACCTACGAGCAGAACCATCCTTACGATTGCAGTGATAACTTGTGCTTACATTGCATAGTTTGGATCTGAAGAAAACAACCTAGTATATCAAAAGGAAGGAAAATTGGCAACTTGGTATGGAAACTGGATTGTTTTGAGAAGACTCCTTGTACCTGATGCTCTGCTAATTTAGGAGCAATAACTAGAACTCTGCAGAGAATGAGAATGGCTTTTTATAAATGATAAAAAATAATGTGTGGGCATAGAAGCCTCTATACCCCAAACCCCTAAAAGCTAGGACTCTACTGTGCTGATAGATCTTTCAAAATCTGAAAAAGAGATACTGGTTTGCTGTGAACTGCCATGCCCCAAAAACTCCATTTGTAATAACAGAAAAGTTCAGTATTGTCTGAATACTCACTAAGAAAAGGATTTATGACCCTGTTATTTTGAAAGGGCCCTCTTAGTCTTCAGACCTGGAGAATCGTTGTTATGGAATGAAATGGGAAGTTCCAACTTCAAATCCACGTGATTTGAGAAGAACTCAGAAATCTGGACTTTAATATTGCATAGTGAATTAATGAAATCTCTAATGTATATGACATGGCAATTATTTTGGGGTATACAAATAGCTTATTCTACTGGAATCAGCAGGAATTCTGTACACTGAGCACCCAGCTAACTCTTCAGTTAAATAACAATGTGTGAAATGTTCGAGCATGTTTGTTAATATCTTTTTTCCTGCAAACAGATGCATAATTGTTTTACTTGACAGAAACCTGTCAATTATAGGGACTAGCAAACATGGAAAGGTGCAAAATCTTTGTTAGCTGGAGAGCTTCAGGTTTCTGAAAACATAATTTTAAAAAGTAAAATAATTGTAATAATTTATCGAAGTTGAGAGGAGGAGTTTGGGGAGTTGGAGCTCAAATGGTGGACGATGGCACCGGGGGATTCTCTCAGGTGCTGGGGCTGAGGACAGGAACTGGGCAAATAAAACCTTCATGATCATGCCATGAAGATTTCACCAACTCCTGGCACCTGCATTTCCAGCTTAGCTGAAAAAACTTGCTGCAAAACCAGAAAGAGTAACTTGGAGGCCAAGCAAATAAAAATGTCATTGGAAAGACTTAGAAGGGATGAAAGAAAAAATTTTTACTTTTCCAAACAGCGAATTTGATTAGGAAGTGCAATATGAAACACTTCAATCTACAGGAAAATGTGGGTTAGGTTTTTTCTCACAAATAGTTTCAACCTTTTTGTTTTACTTTTCAGTGTGGGGAAAAAAAACAAACAAACAAACAAAACACTTTAATCCTCAAAATGAAAAGTAAAAATTTTTGTTTGAAAGTGTTCAAAATGAAATAGTTCTGAATTTCAAAAACTAAATCATTATTGTTTCTGTGTCTTCCAAGTCTGTCTTTTCATTCTCTTTTTTTTTTTCAGCTGAAATTGTAGCAAAATTCAGTTAGATATTTGTGAATAGTTTGTCTCCTTGTGGTCTGGAGCAGGCACTAGGCAGAAACTAGTTAGAAACCAGCTATTTATTCTAAAATCCATGACATGTTAAGGGCAGTCAGTCATACTCATGAGTGCTATCTGCAGCTGGAGAGGATGGTAAGGAGAAAAGCAGGATGCCTTGAAGAAATTTAAGGATTTCCAAGACTTCAATTTCCTGTTTGAGATTGACTGGAGAGGGATGAGGAGATTGTGCAGAGTGATGTGCATGGCTGAGATCTGGTGGTGCTGGTACTGCAGAAGAGCTGGTGAGGGGCTGCCCTTACAACACCAATCTAAGGAAGGAAAAGAATCAAAACTGGCTCTAAACTCACCTTGCCTAAGTGCCCTGTCAGCAGCTGAAGGCCAGCCTGTCCCACAGGTGGCACAGCCATCCCTCCAAATGATTTACAGCTGAAGGGAGGTAATACAAATCACCAGAAGCTGTCATCCACACGTACAGAAATGGCCACAAAACTTACTTCTTCCTTTGCTTTCCAACTCCAGGCCAGACCTAAATATCTTTTTCCCTCTCTTTATTTTCTACTGTTGGCAGCTGGAAGGATTCCACAGCCTTGATTCCTCAGTTCCTCTGAGATCACGCCAGAAACGCAAATGCATTAGAGACTCTTGTTTCAATTTCTTTTTTTGGAACGAGTTCCATTAATGTCCTGCTGTGACAAAATGGTGCTGTTTCACAGCTCTTTATCAAGGCAGTTTTATTCTGGGGAGCTCCAGCAATTTCTCATTGGGACCAGGAACCCCTCAGTTCTTCTGGGGAACACGGAGAAGCCGCGTTGGGTTCAGCTGGTGGCAACTGCTTCATGTTTAACATTTACATTTCTTTGAGTAAATTATTGCCGGTGGATCCTGCTGGATCAACAGCCTCTGCATCCAGAGATTTCTTCACAGCATAGAATAGATTGGTTTAGAGAGTGGTATTTTCTGTATAGAACAGACATATTCATTTCAAATTTCCAAATTCCTAAGGGATATAGAAGCACAAATTCAAAAGCTGGATGGCTGGTTTGATGTTTGTTTGGTTTGGGGAGAAGGGCAGGATACCTGGGGGTTTGTGTTGGGCTTCTGGGGGACTTTTTTTTTCAACTAGATGTTTGAATATACACATTGAAGATTCTCAGAAAAAAGAAAAAGTATTTAATTTTGAAGTGTTTTCTGATAACCAATCTGTTAGGTTCATTTGATTAACGAAGTTGTCGTTGGCTCTTTTCAGAAAATAATAATCTGTCATTATAGGCTTATATTGAGAGGATCTACAGAAATATGAACATTAGGTTTAAATCTGTGAAAATTTTACTGTTTAATTATTTCTAATTTCCACATTAATTATTTCTAATTTCCTCTCCGATGAGAAAGTGCCTAAAAATTTGAGAAAACTACTGAAATTGTATTAATTCTGATTGTGGTTTCAGTGTAGTGTTATCAACTATAGAAAAAATAAAATCATAAATAAAGAGAACAAAAAGGAGAACGTCCCCCTTTAGTTTTTCTAACCCCATCATGTGTTTTCTAACCAAAACTCTCTGTATCTCCCCCCCATTAGTCTTCAGTCTGAGCCACTGTTAGATTTGTGTTCCTTTTTTCAGGTCTAGGTTTTTGTTTCCTCATGCAGGCAAACACAGAGCAGATGCCCTGGGTGGGAGCAGGGTGTCCTTCCCCCCCCAGCCCAGCCACAGAGTGGCTCTCCAGCCCTGTGCTCCTGTACAAACTGCCCACTGGTGTTTTCGTAGGATTTAATGCTTTCTCCGCTTGATTTGCACTTTGGGATGTGCTGAAGGTACGAGGCGTGGTTAATTTTGCAGTATAACTGCAAGATGTGAATGTTGCCATGAGTGAAGCTCACAGGGAACGTTCAGAGCAGACACAGCAAGCTGCTCAGATGGGGAAGGAGCTGTGGCTGGGCTCTGACAGACTCCATGGAATGAAAGGGAACCGATTTTCTCACAGCTTTTTTATTAATCTGTATTATTAGATGATGGTTAAAGGCTCTCTAATGATTTCTTGTTTGCACCCTATTCATCAAAATTCACATAATGAAGCTGCTCGCCTGCTTTTATTTGTTCTTAAATCTTGTTTGGGCCTCTAACTTGATGCTAGTGCTACTTTTGGCACCTTTTCATGTGACGATCTCTGTTTCACAGTTACAAAATGTAAACCAACAAAAGGATTTTCCATAGCTGAATTCTCACTACAAAGCAAAGTAACATAAGGGTATTAAACCCATTGATATTTACAGGTGATGGTTATCAGATTATGGATCATTTTAGTGTTGTCTTGATGTAAACCTTAAGATGTTTTTTGAGCTGAAAGTTTTAAAAACTTATTACAGGATCTAAAAATGGATAGATAAGCAAGCTTGAAATAGTAGATTTACTGACTGGTCCACTGCAAACATTTTATATTAGCCAAGACATAGAGAAAGTATTATGAAGAAGTTTTTGAATTTAGAAACAAACTTCAGGTTCCTGCACTTCCATTGAGCTTGGTTGAATCCTTTTCATGAGACATTAGAGATTCAATATTGATGAATATTAAATCACCAGGGGGGAAAATGGTGAATTTTCTGGAAGATGAGACAAAAAAAAAAAAAGAAATATAATGCTGTTGGTTTTAATGACAGTAACTTTAGGTGCCTCTTTTTGAATACTGAAAGAGCTCCAAAAAAGCCATTGGCATCCACTTTGGGAATACTTAAATATCAGTGGCTCAGAGCAAAAGAGAGTTCTGCTGTGTCATTATAGAGAATTGTTGTGCCTCACACAGGCATTATTGTACTAATCAATTAAGCAGGAATTTGCATATAATTAAAACTGCATCATAAAGGTTTCTGGAAATAAAATTGTGTCTCCACTTCTAAACACAACACGTGAAGAAAAAAGTTTTGTGTAATGAAGCAAATTAAACCAGCAGTGGATGTCAAATTGAACTTGGAATATCCATGTTTCTCCTAGAAAAGTAATGGAATTTCCCAAGTGAAATTTATTGGCACATTTTGGGTGGACATTGCTGTGCTCAAATATGGCATTACCCAGCATGTCTTATGATGGAGTGTACGTTTTTTCATCCTCTGGAGATAGTAATGGAAGATTCTGACAGCTGCCAGTAAAGCAAATATTGTTGCCCAATGGAAAAGGATGGTCATTAGGAAGAACAGGGCAATTAACACCTGTGCTTGCATCTTTCACTGCTCCAGAAAACAGGTCCAGCAGAAATGATGTGCAGTTAAATGGGTGCACATCAGTGTTGGTTTTGTTTCTTCAGTCTTCAAAATCTTGAAGCCTGAAGCCAAAGATCACCTCTTTAAGGTGATTATGACTTTAAAACTTCTATCTGTAATCTGATCGAAAATTTTGAAAGAATTGGGCAGAATTGCGCCATAGAAAACAAAACCAAGCAAAAAACCTGTTCTGTAGAATTGTTATTTTATGAAAGTAGTTTATTTAAGAATATGTTGGAGGAGATTTTCAAGATGCTTTGATTCTCAACTATGATTAATTTTAGAGCACTGGTGTTATATGTAGCCAATAGCTTAGGGAAGAAAAAAATGAAAAGCTATTTATTTTGGATACTTACTTTTTTTTTCTCCTGAGGAAAAGAAGCCAATCCCTCTTTTCAAACCACTAATGACTATTTTTATGCCCTTTATTGAACTATTTCAGGGCTATTATAATGTTTTTTATCAGTAATATTTCAGCAGATATTATTAAATAGATTTTTATATTACTAGATGTGTTTGGTTATTGTCTATATCCATATCCTGGAAACCTGTGTAGTTTATAGGTGATTTTCCTATAGAACATACATATCATGAACATAACCCCCATGGGTCACATTCTCACTCACAGGTACATAAATGGTCTTACCCAGAGTGGGACAAACACCTTCCCCTGCACAGTTATTTGTCATCTCTTTTGTTCATGCCCAGCAGATGTTGAAGACTGTGTGTCTTAAGTTAATGGAAACAAAAATTGCATGAAAAATACGGTGTCCAGAGAAATAAGTCACGCAAACTTAAAAAAAAATCAATTAATACAAGCCAAAAAATGATGGAAAGGTGGGTGATGACAGACATTAGTCATGGCAGGACTTTAAGGCATTCTTAAAAATTATATTCTGTGCCAGATTTCTCATGACTTGCAGCTGTCATTTAATCACTCAAATCAGCCTTTAGAGTTTCAGGGGGTCAGAGGAGAGAGAGTTATAGTTCATTTTCAAAATGTGCTCATTGTTCAGGCAATTGCTCTTAAAAAAAAACCTTACTCCACAGTATTGAATAAGCTGAGATTTGCAATTTTCAGATTTCTGCCTGAAATCATCTTTGAAGGAGTTTTACTTAAGTCTTACATTGCTCTTTATTGAAGGGAATAAGGAGTCACGTAAAGTTGTTCCCAGATCTTTTCATGTCAGAAATTATGTGAAAGCATTTTATATATGCTTTATTTCCACTGTCTGATGTTGGCCAGAAATTCTATCTTACACTTGGTAATATAACCTTGAAATTCATTAGTCTGGTAGCTGGGAAATGCACAGATGGTGGGGTTTGGCAAGCCAGGGAATTTGGTAAAGGTCTTCTCTGTTTGAAGTCAGTGATTTGATCGTTGATTTATTTATCACTGGTTTAGTGTAATTTAAATGAAAACTTAATTAAGTGAGCTTTGATTAAAATTCCATATGAAGAATGTAAATGGTAAATTATAATTAATCTCAGAATTGCTAAAGTATTGAAAATAACAGAATGTCTCCAATTACCTGTCTGGCTGCTTTTTTTTTTTTTTTAGCAGTACCTTTCCAGCTCCTCTGCTGTGTATTTTCAGAAGGTACTTTTATGTAATAGTGATCTGTCCTATCAAATTATAGACTGGTTTAATTACAAGCAGCTCTTCAAAACCCCAGAGTGAACCTCACATTTTCACAATCATATATATAGTCAGGCATTTCTGCTGTAGTAATTTATCAAGGGCTTGAGCTCATTCAGCATCAATAAACAGAATCCAGTATATGGGGGGAGGTTGATGTTTAGGTTTAATGATGGAAATGTGAACAAGAGGCTTAAGGGTAGAGAGCCAAAGTTTATTAAAGAGGCAGGTTGAGCAGAAATAAGGAAATGTTCTTTGGGGCAATGTGGGGCTGAATTAGAAATGGTGCAGAGTGCATTTGTAATGCATTTGGAGTTTCCTCCAAGGCTCAATCACTGAGTGAAATCCTTGCTCAGAGTGAGCACTTGGTGTATTTACATTTATGTTTGCAGTTGACTGAACCTGTATCAGTTGTAAATTATCTCTGTATGTGTTGATGTGCCTGTACACATCTGCCCATGCTCACACATTATAAAAATAATGTACAGTATACATTTACTACATATATATATATGAATGTGTGTCACAAAAATGAAGGCTGAGAAGTTAGTTTGTTGGGCTTTTTTTTTTTTTTTTTTAGATTAGGAAGAGTCTGGGTATTTGGGAAATTGTTCTGGACAAAGCAAGGGAAAGGGCATTATCTGTAATTAGAAATAATAATCTATAATTGGTTCATTTGCCATATTTCTACAGTTCTGATTTAGTTGAACAATGTGATCATTATGCCACCAGTTTTCAATAGAGGTGTCACAATGAAAAATAATTGCAATATTCCACAATATTAACTGTACCCTAATTGCAAAAGTTTTGAAATATAATTACCATGAAAGCTAATGCGACAGGGAACATTAAGCATAATTAGTGTATTTTAAAAAAGGGGAAAACTGTTAGAAGCTTGTTATTGTCTCATAAGGTAGCTTCAAATTAGCTGGATGCAGAGCACTTTCATCTAGGTTTTCTATAATTTTGGTTATTAGCACAGACTGCAATAAATTTGTTTGACATAGCCCACACCTGCTAACCCTGCAGGAAGGAATCTCTAATGTGCACAGGACCCAGGTTTCTCATAGAATCTGTCACAATTTCCTGGGAGACAGCACTGGGTAAGATATAGGGGGGGGAGGTTGGCTGTGGGGATATTTTTTGTTTGTTTTTTTTCATACAGACAGTCAGCTACACTGCTCAAATTTCATTGTGTTTTAAGAAGTTTTCTGCAAAACGATTCATAAAAATGCTGTTATGAAGCACTTTAAATGAAACATTCATTACACATCAAAAACATGTTCTGAAAAATATATTGTATATTAATAATCTGTTTTCTCTACAGAACAACTACATGCTTTTACATAGAGCTTGAATGTTCACCCCTATAATTAGAATTCATTTTTTGAAGTAAAGAAAAGCAATTTCTTTGTGCAGAAATGTTTTCGAGCCCAAATAACAGGGGAGAGGATCCAAGCCATCAAAGCAGTGCTGGCTTTCTGTAAGACCAAATTTTGTCTAAGAAACATCCCAGAGATTTTCCTGTGGCTTTTTGGTAACATTTTGCAAGTACAAACTGTGTTTTTTCTGATTTTGCTGTTTCAAAATTATTGAAATTGGTTTGGAAATAAGCTACATCCAAACAGAAATATACAGAGGAACACCATTACTTCAAATATTTTAGTGGACATGGTTTTAAAAAACACTACTGTTGACTGTTCTTAAGTTACTATTAAGCATTGAGGCTACTTTTTGTCATCTTTATTTATTGTTGTTGCACATTTGTAACAGATTTCTTTGTAGAAGGAAATTGTGTCTTTTATTAGATAAAGTTTTGGGTTGGGTAGTACAAATCCTTTTTCCCTACAATCTTCTCAAGTTAGCATCTGATGCTACTTTTTGGAAGTGTAATTGATGAAAAAGTTTTGTTTTTAGTTTAACTCCAGTGACTTTTAATCTCTTCAGTGTCTATCAACAGCAAGTGCTCTAACATTGCCTCTAGGACATTTAAGATCTTATGAAAATTTCTAAGAAATGTTCTTGTTGGGTTTTTTCCCCCCCTCTAAAATAATTCTTATTTAAGCCTTGGACAGAGCTTGTTTCTTTGGAAGTAATGGAAGGTTTAAAACTGAGGAAAGGTGGGAAAATCCAAGTGATGTCTGTAGAGAGCATTATGGAAGTCAGACGTCTGAAAGGAAGTAGGGAGAATAGAAACCTGTTCTTTCTTTCAGAAGTTAAACTGATTCATTTATTCAGCCTAACCCCATTTTCTATCATTTTCTCTTCTACAAGGCTGAGGTGGGTTTTTTGGGGTATTTTAAATTGGACATGCAAGCCTGCCGAGATATTTTTGAGTAGCCATTTTTTATATTTGTTCTTCAGGATAGAAAGTCTGACTCGAACTCTTCCAGCTGGGAAACAGCACTGCAGAGCTCTCAAAGCAGGGGGCCAGGATCCGAGCGAGGAGTGGGAGTGTGTGATGTAACACAGAACTGATAGCCAGCCCACAGAAAAATTAAGTTAGGTAATATTAGGAAGCATGCTGTGTTCTCACTTATATCAATAAAATTTACTTTTAAAAGAGCAGATTCCAGACGGTTCAGCGTTGTGCTTAAAGAAAGTTAGTCAAAATTTGTACCTCACACTAAAAGACAGCAAAAAACCTACCTGAGCTACAGAAGGATGTGCTTACATTTTCTAAAATTAAAAACATAAGCTGTAATGTGTAGGGCTGGAATATCCCCTCATTTAACTGGATATAACCCCATTTTATTTTCTTTTACACCATTTCCCTCAGCAGAAATGTAAGCCCAGTTCAGAAGCTCCTCCCCTGCTAAGCCCCTGCTAAGCCCCTGCTCCTCCTGCCCAGGGGCTGAGGTGTCTCAGCGTGGGGATGCTCTGGGGTTAATCAGTGGTGCTGACAAGCAGCAAAACTCAGATCCAGACTTTTCCAAAAGGCCCCCTTTTCCAAGTGTCTCAGTAACGATGCCTACCTTGAGAACTTTTTATTATTCACCAAAGCCGAGACTTGTGGGCAAAACGTTGCCTTCATTTGGCAGCACGAGTCAGCCCTGCCTTAGCTCAAACTGAGCTCAGCTCTGTGAGCAGCCACAGCTGAACCGCCCTGTCCCTCCCAAAAAGGAGCTGACTGATGTCACTTCCACAGAAGACTGACAGCTCTGACTTAAAATCCATTAATGTTTTTAAAGCACCTCGTTTTCATGTGATACACAGCTTCATGGGGTTATACCTGTAAGTGCAGCCTGCATGTGTCACCTGCCAAAATGCAGGACAGACTTGACCAAAAATGATGTTTGGTACAGGAAGAGAGTCTTTGTGATTACTCAGAGTGCTGTAGGCAGCTGTGAAAGAGCTCATTCATGTACAAAGGCTGTCACAGTCTTAGTTTGGTGTCTGATTTTCATCACTGGCTGCCATCAGCCCAGCCCTGTGCTGCCTTCCCTGCTCCCGGCTCCACTCTGCTGCTGCTCTCCCTCCCATGTGCCAGCTCCACAAGCTCTGTGTTCCTGGATCATCAAAGCATCAGCCTGGCAGCTCAGCCAGCCCAGGGACAAGGATTGGTCCCACCTGGGTTGGCTGGTGTCACTCAGAGCACACTACTGGTGTCACCTGCCCACAGCAAGGGAAGGGCTGGGGCAGGAGGGCTGGGGCAGGAGGGCTGGGGCTGAACTGCCTCTTTTGGCATCACTCTGGACTTTGTCAAAAACAGCTGGAAAGCTGCACTCTTTGAGATATTTGTGCAAAGATGAGGTTATAATTAGCTCTGCTCGGGATCCACTGTCAGTGTCTCCTTTGGAGAAAGTCCTGCTGTGCTGAGAGGTGCTGCTCCTTCATCTTTTCATGCGTGAGTCTAAACTGATCCTCACTGCTGACCTCTCTGGGGCACTTGCCACACTGTGCCTCTTGCTAGTCCTTTCTCTGATGAAGAACTCTGTACTTTGCTCCATCTCTTCTATATTTTGCCTTTCTGTGCTGGTTTTGGTTTCTCCTTTCTTCTCACCTCCTCTTATTCTTCCTTCTTCCAGTTATCAGTAACTGCTTCAGTTCTTACTGAGCCATGGCAGAATCACAGGGCCTTCTGCCAGCAGCTACAGAACAGGAGAGAACACCCTTCCCAAGTAACTTAGGGCTCTGCTTCCTTTTTAAAGATCAAATCTGATTTATTTCTTTTGCAAACAACTTTAAGCTATGTGCCAGACTTGCATTGATTCATTATTTAGTGCTTACTGTTAACTCCTTGGCTTAATTCCCCTGTTATTTATTATATAAAACATTATTTCATTAACTAGATTGAAACAGATGAGAGTGGAGAACATAGCTCTGTCAGACAAATTTAAATGAGTTTTCAATGTCTAAAATCAAGCTTTAGATTTTCGTGAATTAATCTCCATATAAGCACATATATGAAAAAGAATGACTTCTTTTCAGTTCCACTCTTAAACATGTATGCAACTATTCATGCATACAGGGCAACATGTCAATACTGAAAAGTGCAGAATTTTCCTTTTTAAATAGAGCACTTTTTTAAATATAAAAGGCTTTTAATAGAAAAGGAACCTCACAACAAACATTTGTTCTTACTACTGCTCAGCATATCTATATATGAGATGCACCTTCTTGCCTGCTGGGATTGTCTTTGAAAGAGAACGTTCTGAATTGTGATGCTTAGAGTTTTTGGTTTTGGAAGGATTGCTTTGGTGACAGCCTCAGCCCAGGCTGTGCCTACAGGAATACTCACAGCCCTTCTGAACGTTCCTGCAATCTCTGTTGGAGCATTTCTAGATAAAGTGAGAAAAAATTTGTTCTTGAGATATTTGGGGTGGGTTGTAGATCTCTAACTCACTATATTTCATCTTTCTCAATGGTTTAGAACAAAAAGGAACAGACTTGATGGAAAGAAAAAACTCACATTAGGTCTGTGAGTCAGGCACCTACACTTGCTATTCCCTACAAACCCTTTGCCACTGGGTCACTGGTCTAAGGGAACAGCAGTAACTAATTTGTGTTCCGTGCTTCACAGTGTATAGGAATGCACAATCCACTTCTCATTAAGATTTTCTACTTATTTTTCATGTGGATTTCAGGAGATTTCCTGTTGGGATTTTCAGCCATAAATAGCTGTCCATTCTTTATTCCCACCAGCTGTGCATTTGAGGAGCAGGCGGCAAAGTTTATGAATCACTTCTCCCTGACAGATCACAACAACCACAGTATTCTGCCACATAGCCAACAGCAGCAAGTGAATGATATTAGCTCTTAACTCTCCAGAAAACTCTGTTCAGTAATTAAACATTAAGCCTCTGATGCCTATCATCATTCACTGCCAAGACCCTTTACAATCCAGGTTTGCTATGTTCAGGTAATGATATTAGAGATGATCGTTTATTCTGGAAATGTAGGTATCTGAGAAGAATGAATTTGCTGAAATCAGAATTTCATTTATGAGCTGGCTTTTCAGGACTTTTCTCCTAATGCTGACAGTCACCACGTACGGATATTTATTTAGTTTAAAAATACTCTGAACATAGGATAATTGACAAAGAGTGATGAAAAGAACAATATTTAAAACCATGGCACTAGTAGCAGTGTGTAATATAATGCAGAAATCTGCCTTCATTCAATAAGGACAAACGATCCAAACAGCACTTCAAGCTCTGGGCAGCATTTCCAAGTTAATCTGCTCTGCTTTTGGTGTCAACATAAAATTGAGATCAACGCTCTAGCTAACAAAGCAGCTCTGGAAACTTCAAATAAAAATCAAACTTATAACACATACAGCACTGTTGACAGAAACTGTGAAGTCTGTTTTCCATCAGTGTATGTACATAGCTCATTTAATGTTATTGTGATGAGAAATAATAAGAATAACCCTCAAATAAATGAATAGCTGTGTGTTGTTTGGTAGCGGCCACAGCTCCTGCTCACCAGCTCAAGCTGTCAGTCTCTGTTCAGTGAGAGCAGTTTTCTATTTTACAACGAAATAGCCAAAGAAAATAAAACACACAGAACTCTAAAAGATCTGAAGCCTGTGCTGCAGAATCAAGCCTGGAGAAGCCCCTGATTTTCAGAAATAAGGCTGGCTGTGCCCAGGCTTTCACTCTGTAATGCATTGTAGCAGATGCTGGAGCACAGCCCCAGCAGCTTTGTGCCCCAGGGTAGCAGGGCACTCTTCCCACCATTCTCATGGTGGTTGTTTTCCAGCTTTCCTATTTATTCCATGCACAGTCTGCTTGTCTGTCTAGTCCTAATCCTCATTCCCTTGCTCATCTTTTAGTGATTCTTACCAACTGACTTCTACCTTTTAATTTATCTGGCTCTGTGTCAGGTTTTGTTTTGGTTTGGGTTTCTTTTTGTCTCACGTTTCCCAATCGTTCTTCTTTCCTCTAGGGAACTCCAAATGTCTCTTATCCTCCCTTTTGGTAGGTCTGCTGTTCTGTCTTGTTTCTCTCAGAACCCTGATGTGTTCTCTCATTGGCTCCATCCCCCTGACTGACTGACAGCTTCCCATTTCCCAGCTCCCCATCCTGCTTCAATCTTTTTTAGCCCTCAGTCCTTGTTTTCCTGCTTTCATGACTAATAAGTGCCAGCATGAGCCAGCCTGAGATCCTCAGATCGTCTGGCTCTCACACATCCAGGTGTTTCTCCCTGCTGCAGTAGATGGCTGAAGGAAAAGGACTGAAGCTCTCTGAGCAGGTGTAGCACAATGTTAAACACTTCCAGTCTTTGCTCCCTATTCCATCTCTGCTGCAGGTCTTGTTGGTGATTCCATCACCAGTCCCTGTAGCAGAGACAGCCAGGGTAGAGTATGAGGCTGCTGCTGCCAGTTTGTCATTATTTTGTTCCTGTTTTCTGTCACGTGCCTTGGACAGTGTGATATTTGTGTGGTTTGTTTTATTGCCTGTCACAGGCAGGGTTTGGAGTAGGAGCCTCCATTGCAGGGGAGAGAGGAAAGGCTTTGCTCCTGGCAGCAACCACTGCAGAGTGTTTGGAAACATGGAATTTGGGAAGCACAATGGGAGCTGTGGTGCCCATGGACACAGGGATGAAGCTTTTCACCAATGTCACTGCACCTGCACGGGCCTGTCTGTGCTGCTCAAACAGAATGTGCCTCTGTTCTTTTGAACAGCAAACCAGAACATTCCTGCTGTGTCTGCCACAAAAATGCTTTGCCTGAAACTTCTCAAAGCAAGGAGAGGCCAAATTTGTAGAATGATGACCAGGTTGTTTGGGATGTTCTAAGGAAGAAAACCAGAATATTCAAGTTGGTGACACAGAAAAGGTTAATAATTGGTGGAATTTGTAGTGTGTGGGGTGTGTGTATAGATGGAAAATTGCCAAAAAAAATGGTAGACATGTAAATTAATATATTCCATTGTCATTCAAATTCTTTTATCAGTTTTATTAATCTTTAGAAAAATGGCAGAGTAGCAGCTACATTGAAATTAATCTTTATTTACATCTTTAAAAATAAGACAAATATTAAAAAATCCCTATGCAGAAAATAATAGAATGCTTACAAAATAAATATACATTTTTTGCTCAGAATGATGATGAACAGATGCAGTATTTCAAACAGCTTTATTGCATATTTAAATCTCCTTTTAATATATTTCTGGGACAGAAGCAAAAATTAAAATATTGAAAATACAAAGAATCAGTGTTGTTTGTTTGTAAATAAAAAGGAAGTTGACGTTACTAGAATACAGAATAGTTGTGAATGGAAACCTTAGATTATAAAGCAGATTTGGCAGCTCATGTTTCTAAAAAGAATACTTGAAAGGAAAATATTATGTCTTTCATAAAATGAGATTAACACAGCTAATTCTTAATGCCCAAAAGTGAGATTGCCTTGCAAGATGTTAGATGTCAGGCAGTATAATTGCCTCATAACAGAATTTTGAGCAGTAACTTCCCCTAGTTATAGAGAGCCTCCTGAAGGACTCAAATGCAGCAGCAGTAATGCCATATTTTATTAATCTAAAATTATTCACCTAATGTTTGGGGACTCTATTTCAAATAGGAATTGCATTTCAGACTTGGAGGAATAAAATGTACCTTCTCATTTTCCCCCACCTTCTCTCATCTCTAAATGTTTGAAGGCAAGAGTTTGAAATGTTACACTAAGGGGAGAGTTGAGTTGGCAGGGGACTGTGCTGATGGCCACTGCTATCATATTTTATTGCAGTCTGTTTGAGACGCTACCCCCAGGCAGCTGGAATGGATCTTTATTTAAAAGCACAATGTGATGTAGCATCACTTGTGTCAGGGCTGCTGTGTAACTACGCTGATGAAGGTGTTTGTGTGCAGTTATGGATGTGCACACAATCACAAATTTTGTTAATTTGGTTTTGTGATGGTTTTTGCTTGCATCAAAAAATTGCTGTTGACAGATGGATGGGACAACCTCAGATGATGGTCAAAATCTTAAATGGGTTCTCTCCCAATGTGGTGGCAGTGTTTTTTTACAGTGCTGTGCTTTACAAACTGATTCCTACATGTAGCTCTTGAAAATTTCCTTCATATTTGTGACACTTTTTCATTAAGTGAAATTTAACCTTCTTCCCATAACAAAATAAATGTTTGCTTCATCCAAGAGTATCAGGTAGAATTTAGCTGACTGTGATAAGTAAATCTTGGGTAGGTCTTTTAACTGATCTTTGTGACTGGTTCTTAAGTCACAGTTTGGATGAAACTATTAGGGTTTTTTTCACCAAGGCTAGAATAGGTATAAGATTATTTAAATGAGCTTTGAAACCTTATAGTTCATCTGGCAAACTGCTGTAGGGTACTAGGAAACGTGAAGGGAAAAGAGAGAGGAAATTCTAAAAGCAATTAGAGAAGCCTTTTGACAGTTCTTTCAGCAGATAAAAAGCCAGCTTCTTGTGAGGAGGGAAAGCATCTCCTGGCATTGGTTTGTGTCTTATGGGCAGTTGTGTCATTAATATGCAAATGTAGAATGTAGGGGAAAGCATGTGTTGAGACACTTGCAGTTTATTCAAAATTAAAATAAAATTATCAGGAGTATAAATAATATTTTTCCCCCTCCAAATCTAGCAGCTAAAGTTTTTTTAAATGGTTCAGTATTTTACTTTAAAATCTAGTTACTTGAGCCATCAATCCAGTGATCTGAATTTTTCCATATGCATATTCATGCGTGTGTTTACATATTTGCTTGTTTATTGCATCTGGTACTTGGGTAATGTGTAATTTCTATTTCTCCCTTTTGTCTGGGGGCCTCTCATATTACATTTAGATTGTATCCTTTATCATTCCAAATTGACATTTATGCTTTTACTGCTATTGTTTGCCTAGCTCCTCTCTGGTATGGATCAACAATTTGTTTTAATCTGTGTCACTTCCCTTATCTCCCCATGCCCAGAGCTGCAGTCACTCTGCTCTCCACACGCCCACGGAGATTGTGTTCCCAACAGTGCAGCACTGCCCCCACCCCAAAATCCTGGGAATCTTAATTGCTTTTCCAGTTCGTTTATAAGAGCGCAGAGACAACAGTATGTGCGAGACCAGCTTTGACAAAAGTAATGGTATGCCAGTGCCTATGAATAAATAAATCCCATTTACATAGAGGAATACTGTGGCAACAGAAGGGAAGTCGCAGAATGAAAGCTAATGATGGTTTTAAAACATTATTCCTTATTCTTAGCAGGGAGCTGAGTAAAGTCCAGAGAGCTGCAGAGCATGGGCTGCTCTACAGGTACTGCTCTCTTTGTAAACAATAGTTTTTGTTTTAATTTTCTCAGCTGACTGGCTTGAAAACTTTGCGGTATAAATGGGAATTAAACAAGAAATGTTTAAATTTCCAGTGGCCTCAGGAAGCTGTTATGCTTCCTGTGGATTCTTTGCTTTCTAATAATCATTTTAACAGTTTGTGTTCCAATCCTTCCCTCTATTCCTTCCCCTGTTCAGTTAAAAGCTGTGATGTCAAACAGTTTAGGAGGTAAGAAATAGCGGAGTAATCTGTGTGTGGTGACAGATTTGGAACCATAAGCAAAGGGCTGGAGTGAGTCGGTTTTATGCATTGAGTAATGAATCTCTCTCTGTTGGAAAGAAGAATAATGAGGGCAATCAGAATAGGCTGGCAGAGAGCAGGCGCGGAAACGGGCTCTGCACTTCTCCATAGATCAGTTCAGGTGTGGAGGCTGATAATGGGAACCCAATAAAATCAACAGAGGTGAGCAGGGACGTAGAAATGAGCTGGGACACCTGCCTGCTCCCTTTTCCTGCCCACAGACCAGTGCTGGGACCCAGCACAGAGCCTTCCAGTGCCTCTCTGACCCTTCTGTTTTGCTTGGGGTAAATTCCACGCACCACAAGTTCACCATTTGTTCCAAACTCTGGTGGTGGCACACTCTGCCTGCTTGGGAGGGAAACGAGCTGCACCTTGCACAAGAGCTCAGCGTGGGAGGAGAAAGCTGTTTGCATTCCCGTGTATCCCAGGATAAATGCCAACTGATTGGAAGGTGGCAGTCACCAGCTTGGGAGGAAACAGTACTGATGGATATGTTTAGGAAGGAAGAAATCTGTGTCAAAATTTGAAGGAGTAATTGGAGAAATGTCATAAGGAAGTGCAGTATGCATTTAAACTGTTTATTGAGTTGCTGATGATAGCAGTGATACACACACACACACACACACACACACACACATATATATATATATACACACACACACAGATAATAATCACCTGCCTTGTTCAGGTCTGGAAGCTCTACCATCATGAAACATCAAAGCAAGTGAATGCATTTTGTCTGTTTCTTTCAGTGTCTCAGTGACCGTCTTTACCACTTCCATCCCCTTCCCTTATATATTTTTTTTTTCTCATGTAACCAAAATTTTTGGTTTTACTTCAAGAAAATAATTACAGTTTTGGGGAGTGCGTGATGTTTAGAGAGAAAATTAAAAAGGAAATAGATTGTTCTTTTTCAGAGATGTCCTGCTCTGTGGGCTGGGAGTGAAGGCAGCCCAGCAGTGTGCCTGACAGCAGACAGATAATTCAGGGACCACAAATAAATAATAAGCTATTTCCAGCTCTTATGAATTGTGAGATTCGTTTTTCTTTCCCATATCCCCCATAAAAACTGAGGCAGAAGGCATTCCTATCTCTTCCAGACTTCTCAAATGTGAATAAACAATGCCTGTAGCACTGTAGCTCTTTAATTTTTGATCTTGAGAAGCTTTATTCTGTTTTTACTTTGCTATGTCTCCTTGACCAGCAGATCTGCTTGCAGTGCACTGCATTTCTAATTGCTTAGAGTTTAAAAATCAGATGTGTAAACTAATAATATCTGAAGAACAAATGTGTTATAGTTGTTAGTGAGCTGGTTAGTATGAGCCTTGTGAATTACCAAGAAAAGAGAGCAGAAGAGTGTCTCTTTTTCACTAAAAATTATGAAATGTTAGGAAATTGAAGACAATGTATTATTGTTTATCATTTTTTACAGTATTTAGGCTGTGCCTAAGTGATGCCTTTGTTATTATTTTGCTCTGATGATGCTGCAGTTCATTTAAGCAATATCCAGCAATAACTGGCTTAACTCACAAGTGAAAGGAATAATTTATATAATGCACAGTGGTTGGGTTGAACAGGAAGCTGCACTTTCTTTCAGTGCAGTTTATGTCCAGCTATAAACTGAGCTTAGAATGGAGACACAGGAGATGGAGATTCCTCGTTCCCTTGGACAACTCAGGGATCCTTTGGGTGAATCAGAGGGAAACTGAGGTACCAGGTCCCTGAACTCATTGTAGAGCTTGGAATGTCCCAGGCTGGCCCCTGTCCTCTGCCCTGGGCAGTGGCTCTTGGCCACACTACCCACATGGGAACAGCCACAGGAGGGGAAGGAGCTGTCAGACACAGCTTCAGGAAATGTTTCTGAGACAGCTGGAAAGCGTCCAGGCAGCAATCTCATCCCTGCACAGTGAGGATGCACACAGCATTTTTGAAACAGTTCTTCACACATATTGGGCTCCATCAACAGGTTATTGGAACCTGGTGTTTGGGTTTCTCACACAATTGTGGATATATGCCAGCAGAGAAGTGGGTTTTTGTGGGGTTTGATGGCATAGGTGATCTCCCAAGAGAAATGCTGGGCTGTGATTGGTGGGAGAACACCTATCCTGAGCAGGAGCAGTGTACCTGGCAGTCATGCCTGAAACCAGTAATTACAATCATGGCTGTATCTGGGGAGTTGATCACAAGCCACCTTTTGGCTACCTGACCCTTTGGGCCGGTTCCTTTGCTTTATTAGTCCAAGGCATATCAAAATATGGCCAAATTCTGTGCCTGGCATCTGATGCTGTCATCACAGTAAGTGCCTGTTCCCTGCTACCTTAGTCAGATATGCACGTGTATCTTGCCAAAACACCAGTGAAAGAATTCCCTGAAGAGATTATTGACTGATTTTGAAACAGATTTCACTCAGCTGAGATTTGAGCAACAAATATGTGTGTCTGCACATCTTGTAGTTTTTTCAGTTTTTAGTTTTCTAACACAATAAGATTTCTTATCTGAGTCCACATTGAGACAGAGGACAAACTCTTCAGGGGCATAATCAATACAGAAATGCTGGGATTGTGTTCTGAAAGGCCCAGTTGCAAATGCAGAGCTCTGGGATTTTTGGGGAACACGTTTGTCCCTACATCCCTGGATCCCAGCAGCGTGTGTTAGGATCCTTGGAAATTCTGTTCCCTCTGCTCCCAGAGAGCCCAGCTCAGCTCTGCCTGCAGGGAGGACACTGGGAGGATCCCAGGCTAAACGCTGATGTAGATTTACAGACAACTGATGTTAGAGACACTTTTCTGCTGGTTTCACAGGGATAAGCAGGAATGAGGTAGGATGGGCATGGGATAACACAGATCAGCTTTCAGCCTGTGAGAGTGAATGATGTGTTTCCCAACCTGGCTATTTCTGATTTTGAACAAGGCATGCTGTGAGTGAGCCCCTGGTTGTCTTCTGTAACAGGATGCAGCAGATACATTACATTTTTACTTTCCTCCATTGTTACCCGTTTTGAATGTTATCCTGGAATATTCACTGCATTACATTTTTTGCCTTGGTCTGTTCACATTCATCCTTCTACACCTTGTTCTTCTTGGTGTTCATTCCATCAATCAGCATTTAGCAGAAGAATTTTATGCATTCGTCAACACTGAATTGCATCTTCTGTCCCACACCTGTTACACAGCTCTGCTTCCCTTTGAAGGACTGCCTAGTGCATTATATTTTAATTATTTTTAAGAAAATATTCCCTCTATATCTTCTCAGTTTTCAATACCTTTGTTAAGTATTCTTTACTAGACTTTATCCATTCCTTAGACATTTCCCGTATAAAAGATGTTGAATTCACTGTCTGATTATTACCTTTTTCTTTAACAGCTATCTATTCCTATTGTAAATTCCTGATCTACATGTTTGAATCTAATTTTGGTTGGCATTACAACTTATATATCAATACAGAAGAGCTCCTTGATCTCCAAAATACCTACTTTCTCATTTTTTATATGCTAATGCATGTAATATAGCTCATCCCTGTGATACTGTAGTGGTTTTTAATTAAGCAATCCTTAATTCTTATTCTTGGAGCAGCTTAGCTATCTTGTTCTCCAACTTGCTCAATATTCTTGGTTTTTACATTGTGTAGGCCTTTGACATCCTTCTCAAATTGGCAGTGCTATGCCTCTGGTGTTCTATGCTCTAGCGTAGTTTTCATGTCTCTTGAATTTGTCTTTCTTTCCGCTACTATAAAATAATTTTTAAAAGGTAGATACACTAAGAATTAGTGTTTAGGAATTCAATTAATATGATACCTAATATTTTCTGAAAGTGTTAGCTTTCAGAAGGAAAGGTGGCTCTCCTGTTTCCCTGTCTCCTTGCTACGGGAGAAGAAACATTTGAACAAGTCATTAAAGTTAGTGATTGCAGTTGTCACATTACTTGAGCATGGCGTTGTTTCCTTATGATTAAATTCATTGGCTTGCTCATGCCTGTCAAATATATGAATTTACAAACCCTGTATTTCTTGGCCTTCTAATACAAAACTGATTTGGAATCTGGAATCCCTACTGGATGTATTTTTCACAATATTTAACCTGATTTATTTGAGATGTGGAACAATCTCCTGCTGTTCCTTGCATGTTTGACCTGTCATTTAGAACTGCTGTGTCACCAGCACAAACAAAATCTGATATTAACTCTTAGACCATGAAATATTTCTGTTGTTCCAATCTACAATTTCTTCTCATAATGAAGCAATGGCAGTCACAAACCAAAGAAGAGATTGCATTCTCAGTTTGACACCAGCAACTGTAGCATTTTCTTTGCTTAAGTTTGCATTTTCTTTAACCAGTGAAGCCATACCTTGAAATACAGTTAGGTAAATTTAATTATTTTTGCCTGCTTCCTGCAATATTTCAAGATAGGTGAAAATGAATCACAATGGGGGTTATCGTCTGCTTTTCTAAAATCTATAAAGTTTATAATGGGTAGATATTACTTTATTGCATTACACAATTTATTATCCTCCTTTCACACCGAAAGTCCTTTTATTTCTTTCATTTTGACTTGAAAAGCCCTGCCTAGCTTGAATTATTTTATTTAAACCTTACATTTTTGCCTTCATCAAAGTTTTTATTAATTCTTTGTTCCCATTAAGAAGTTTGGGTTGTTAACAGCTTGACTGACACCACCCATTTTGGGTGAGGGACATGTGGAAACACTGCCCCATCCAGGGAATCCTGTTTGGGATTGGATACAGCTCAGAAAGCTCAAAAAGCAGTAAAACTGCAGGGCATGGAGCGCTGGGCATGCAGAGAGCATGCTGCAGTGAGGATGGAAGTCCCAGGCACTCCTTGCAGCTGCCAGGAACTCAATGTGAAATAATGTTCAAATGTCCTGAAGGAAAAAATAGGAGATCCAAATGTGCAGCCTTTCCAGGCTCTGAAGAGAAGAGGGAAGAGAAAATGCATTTTTACCATAGGGAATCTTTGCTATATAATGCCATACAAAGAAACCTGCAAGGAATTTCCCTGGTAGGGAGCACAGGCCCTTGAAGGGAGGAACAGATGCACACTGGGAGAGGAGACCAAACAAATATAGTTAATCCTCATCAGAAACGTGAAGCCATGACCAAGTAAAATACTGAAAGCATATGTGCTATTCATAGTTTTCCCCATTCATGCAGTTTTTGCATTCAATTCTCAAGAAAATTTCTTTTACTACCCAATTAGTTTTTATTTTATTTCTAGTGAAGATTTGTAATATTAATTACCAACATAAAAACAAAGATGCAGTGTACTGAAACAAATTGATGCATTTTTATGCTTAGATTAAAACATTACTTGCAATTGTTTACAATGAAATCTCCTTGTTGTCACAGTGGTCTTAACAGGGTTATAAACTTTTAAGTTCTTAGAAGGAAACACAAAAGTGTTTTATCTTCTAGCTATACTGTAATCCACCATTAGTTACCCAAATATTGCTGCATTTGTACTGTATCATGTACTTATCAAACATCTACATGACTCCTTAACTATTTCCAAAACAAAAGAGTCATTATTTACCCACTGTGAAAATAGCCTTGTGTTAGTGGTATTAGAAATCATTAGCTCTATTAAGTCCGTTATCAGCTCTGCTAGCAGCTGGAAATATCCTGCAGCTCAGGAGGGCTCCCAAATGTTCCCCACTCATTATATTCTAGATCACTTTGTTTTCTTGTACGCTGGAAACAGATTATAATCACATCCAGCCACAGGCAAAAAAAGACAACTGTGGTAGAAAAAAGATTTATGAAACTTTTCATTGCTTGGGGCAGTATTTTGAACATGATAGCAGTGTTGTCCCTTAGATAGTGAACAGTTCAGCTATGTCTTTCTATCATCTTGGTGTTCTGTGTCTCAAAATGACAATTATCACACCATAAATACAGCCCAAAGCATTACAGATGTCTATAAGCGGAATCCATATTAATTGTTAATGCATAAAAAAGAACCAGCTCAGTTTGTTAGCTTACCAAATAACAGTCGGGTTTTCACAAGTATAGAACAACATATAGAAATATTAATTTTGTCTTTTCATTCCTTGCTTTGAACAGGATTGGCTCAAAAAAATGCTAACTTGAAGTGTTTGGGGTTAAAAGAATTCCTTTTTTAGACTTTGCTCCTTTGGGTGAGGCTGGCCCTCCAAACAGAGTATGTTAAGTAGCAGAATTTAAATAATTTCTTTAACATGGCTTAAAATTTTGGGTTTGTTTTTTTTCCCCCTTAACAGAAACATTGTTTGCAAAACTATTCCTTCTTGAGAAAGAAAAAGAATTTACTTTTGCAGAAGCTACAGTGGTGAAAGAATAATGATGTCTCCATGAAAGTATCTTTTTAATTTGCTGGTTTACAGGTACGTAGCTGTGGTCTCCCTTCTTCTAAACGCCCTGAAACAGCACTGAGGTTTAAGAAGGACGTGTTAGGAGCTTGCAGGGATGGCTCTGAATTGGGAAACAAGATGGTGTTACTGGACTGAGGGGAAGCTGTACCTAACACAAACTGCTCACTTCTGTAGCACTAATCAAAAAGGAATGGATTTGGTTTTTTAAGTAATTACAGACATAGATATGTCTACAGCATTTGAGCTGGCTTTGTGTGACACAGCTCCCCAGGCATGCCTGAAGTGGGAAGCAGAGTTTACCCTGCTCAGTACTGCATTCCTCCTTCCCATGCACTTCCCTTGCCCTGTCCTTCACAGCTCTCCTGGTTGTTTCTCTCTCTTTTTTTAACTCTAAACCTTGCCTAAAGAGAAATGCAACAGTCTTGGAGCTCTGCACTATTTTATTTCCTTCTTTTCCAAATCTCCTGGTCTGCCCTCACCTTTGTAGCTCCCTCTCACCTGAGGAAGGTGCAGCAGTGGATCCTGCACTGCCTTGGCCACCCCACTCCTCTTGCCTGGCCACATTTCTACAAACTCCCCTGCCCTCCCAGGGCTGCCTCTGGGCTGAGAGGGCCAATGCTGTCCCAGGGCAGGGCTGCACCTACCCAAACAGCCCAGTCTGGCCCACCAAGAGTCCCATGCAGGACTATTTGCTTTGTCTGCTCATAATTTGTTCCTATTTTTGTACATCTGTGTGTTGTCCTGTGCGTAGCTCTGTACCCAATACCTGTGAATGTCCAGACATCTCTGTGTACCTAATGAGTTTTAATGTGATGTGTAAATAAATCCCATCACTTCAGAAATTCTATTTTAGCTGTGCTCTCCTTCTTGTTGATCATCTGGGGTAAATCAGTAAAGGTCCAAATCAAACTGAATCTGTAACTCTCCCTGCTGTTCCTGTGAAGAGCTGAAATCTGCATCACTTGAGTTTCTGTCTGAGCATCATCTGAAGTATTTATAACCAAGGCTCTAAAAATGTTACAAAGATAGTAGCATGCCATTTCTTTTTATGCAAAACCCACTTTGGTATGACATATCTAGAGCAGAGAAAAGGCTAACATGCTTGTTTTGCCAGCTAACCTAAGTGAACAAATAGGTACAGAAAGATTGGAGAGGGAATTGTTATATTTTATGTGATGAATCAGGTTTTGAAGCAGGCTGAGAGTAATTTGGTGTTGTACAGGGATGTCAGAATTCCTGCCAGTTATGCAAGATGTTTGAATCTTTGCAAGAATTGAAGTTACAATTTTAGGCAGAATTATTTGATTAGGAAACAACCTGTTGTGTCTTTCTCAGCTGTAAAGGTGCTTCACACACCTGGGGAAATACAGGAAAGAGGAGTTCATTAAGGGAGGGAAATGCCTACCAATTTTTTATCTAACTAGGATAAGTTTGTCCAAAATTAAGATGGAGCATCTGATTTTGTGTTTCTATGTAACAAATTATGGACCTTGATGTTATGTGTAAAAAATATCTCAAACATCTAGAACAAGACTTGCCAGTGAGTGTGGATTACATATTTCAGCACATGCTACAGAAATATTATGGGGGATTTTTGCTGTAGATGTGTTTTAAGGATACTTTCTTTAGAGAACACAGATCATACTGTCACTAATGATGTATTTCAGCAATGGAATCATAAGAGGCCCTTTGTGTTTCTGTGGATGAGAGCTGGTTTGTTTATCAGCAGTTGTTTTTTGTTTGACCGGGTGTTTAAGGTGGGTGATCTTGGAGGATGGATTGTTAGAGGTGAGGAGTCAAGGGGCAAATCTCCTGAACTATTGATGGCAGGACAGGAAAGCATTAAAAAACACAAAAGGGAAGTATGAGAAAAGCCACAAGCTTAAAAAAACCCACAATCCTAAAAATAGGTAGCAGGAAGAGAGGGATGAGAAGGAAAGGAGCACTGGTATTTCATGAAGTTTTTCAGGCCCTCTCAGAGCTCTGGCCCTGCTCCAGCCTGTTGACCAAAGTGCTGTCCCTCTCTTCCCTTTCTCATTCCCTTTCCTTCTCTTCTCCACCTTTGGGAGACTCTCTGTGTGTCTGACATCACACAGTTCCTTGTTTAGCACCTGCAGCATCACAGCCTCAGGGGTGGAATATCCCTTCCTGCCCAGGGGTGGTTGTTGTCCACGGTGCACATGGACAGTGCTCATGTTCAGCACATCCACAGGACCTGCTCCTGCTTGGGAAACTTCCCAGATTGTTTCCTCTGACTCAGTGCCCCTTTGGGGTTTTGCTGTTTGATAAACAAGGGATCTGAGGCAGGAGCACAGGGTGACCCAGTGATCCAGGCATCATCCTCACCAGTGGACTCTGGGCTCAGCTGTTGCCTTATTTGGTACAAATAACATCTTTCCTTGAGATTTAAGCTAATTTCTTTGTAGTCTGGTGCATCAGCACAAAGCTGCCCAGTAGCTGATGCAACTTCCATGTTATGTGGTGGCTCCAAAGTACAATAAAGTCATGGCACCCCTTTGCCAGGAGCAGGGGGTGTGCAGCTTCCACAGCCACACTCTGCTACCCAGAGTCTTCACATCAGCCTGTCTTTGCCACTTGCTCCTAAATTTGACTCTGAGGCTGCTTTAGCAGCAGGTTGCCTCTGTTCAGAGGGTGTTTTGCTGCCAAAACACACTTTTAATGAGAAGACCAGCTGTTCTCCCTCAGGACCAAGCTTCCACTTGCTCCTTAGTTTGCTTCTTAATTGTCTTATCACTGATGAATAATTTAATAATTTTTCATCAGTATTTCATAAATTCAGAGTTTTGTGGAGTCTCAGTTAATAAAAACATAATGTACAGCAATAGAGTTGGTTCTCTTCCCTTCCATTCGTGGCACAGCTTGTCATATTTCCCTGAGCAGTAGCAAACAATATGCAGCTAAAATGAAATAGTGAAACCAGATCAAGATGTCTATCAGCATCCTACACTGATGTACACTTTGGGTTTTATTCCAGCCTATTTTATGATGCAGAAAATCTGCATAGATCAGTCCTTGAGCTTTAAGGATGACTGGTTTGCATGCCCTGTAGAGGGTAGTTTTTGCTTTTGTATTTCTCTTAAAATATACTAATTGGACATTCGCTTAAAAATCTAAACTTCCCCAATGGATGGGACTTGTGTTATGTATCCTTGTAAAAATCTCTATGTGACGTTGGTTTGGGGGGTTTTTTTTGTTGTTTCTAACAGCTGTAAGAGGTCTGGCAGAACAACACTGCATTTCTACATATTCATCTAGTGTCGAAGTTTCCTCTCTTGTTTCTGCCTACTGAGAGGTGTTATTGAAATATTCTGCTTTAAACAAACAAACAAACAAGCACCCAAACCAAATCTGTTTGAAAGAGTAGTTAAACGTTCTCTTGGCACTCAATGGAACGAACTCTCACGTGTTTTAGTCTGTTGTGACTGGAGAAACACGGCAGATGGGGAAGGATTGTTGGAAGAGGAAAAAGGCCTGGGGGAAACCTGTGGATCATGGTTTGGTCACACAGCTCCCTGTGAGTTCTCTGCTCTCTGTTTCAGTTTGCCACATAAAATTCCAATAACATCCTTACCTCACTGGCTTTGTTTGTGAAGCACATTAAAGAACACACAGCAGATACTGCAGAGAACACTAAGTGTTACCACTGTTGTTGCTTTGTGGTTGTTGGTGTTGATCATTTCCATGTGTGTGACATTGACTGCAATCACTTTTGAGCTATAAAAACTCCATAGTCACCATTGCCAGAGAACAATATTATTTGGTTTAAAATCCCTTTCTCTACCATGTTTAACTGTCCAGTTTAATCTCTCCTCTGCCTTCCCATCTTTGTGAATATTTCTTTCAGATGCATTCATTTGAAATAAAATCTTTTCTGTGTTGGCATTCATAGTTGTTTAGCACTATGTACAAAGAAACACTAATTTTTAAGGCTGTGTTAAAAAATTATATTTATTCCTGATCCAGGTGCCATGTGCATGTACCCACCTTCTGATAGCCTTCTGAAGGTGCAGTTTGATTTTTTTGTTATCAGAATAAATTCCCCCATTAGTGAAGTTGTCTGAGTTGATAAATGAGTGTAAATTAAAATCTTTCACACATAATAGATGCAAGAAAATAACTAAAAATTAATGGATACCTTAAATTTTATTTTTCTTTTAATTTGTAAGGTAACTGTTGTTGGTGTGGAGAGTCACAACTACCGGACAGCAATAAGTTAATCAGATAACTTTATTTTTTAAAGTAATTTCATTTTTGTTCATTCCATGATAAGTATGGGCACCTAGTAAGTATCCCACTAACTAAAACTATAGATATCTGTAATTTACAATATAACAAAAATAACTTTCACTTTAAACACTACACACGTTGAGGAGGAAAAAAAATCCTCTTTGCTTTGGAATTTCTTAAGGTTGACAACACATCTGTTCTTGAATGTTCTTCTGAAAATGTGGTTCATAGAAGGTCTGTGAAAAAAAGTCTTGATGTACTAAGCGTGTCTCTATAGAAGACTTAGCATAGATCTTTCTTGCATATTAATTTAGAAACAGGAAGATTGTGTGCTGTCATTCTGTATCCTGGCTTTCATAGCAGATTTAAATAATCTTATTGGATTTTTCAAATGTAGAACTGCTGATTTAGAAGTGTTGACAAATTAATGCAAAAGGTCTCATTCTGCTAGTGGGCTCAGGAGAGATGGAAACGACTGGTCCATGAGACTGCTTCAAACTGTGGAGGGGGTGACTCTTGATCCAGGTGCATCAGACTAAATCTAACCCAAATTACTGCTTCACGCTGTCCAAACATTACATGGTACAGACCAGGGTGTCAAAGAGCTTCTGCTCTCATCTACTGATAATTCCTTGCTGATCTGCATGTGGCCTATACATGTAACACACATGATTGTCAAAAGCTTCATTTCTCTGGGGAACTGTAAGAGATCTTAGGTTTATTTAGTGTCTTTTTTTCTTCTGCTGGCTCTTTTCTTGCCCCATGTCTTGGAGAAGTTGCATTGTCTGACTGATTTCAGAATGCGCATCTTTTCTCCTCTGCCATGATTTCACAAGCCAACTTCAGTGTCAAGAACTTCTCTTCCTTGGTCTGTGGCTTTGCTGAAATTCATCTGTCATATTATGGCTTTACCTGCCCTGACCCTTTTCTGTCCAAGGGATTCCAGCAATCCACACTTAGGGGAAAGCAGAGATTTCAGGCACAGGTTTTGATTGCTTCACATCATTAGAAAAAGCTGCCAGCAATTTTTGCAGGCTGACAGAGGTTTTACCCAAATTGCAGTCTTGATATTCAACTACTCTCTAGTCTCCTGTGACTTTAGGTAGATAAAATTGTGGTCATCCTCTTTTCCCATTTTAAAATTTTTCTTAAGTATTGCCACTGTTATTATTATCAATACAATAGTATTGAAGGTAGAAACAGTATATAATGCAATTATTATAACTGGTTTTATACCTTAAGTAGGAAATGGAATCTCTTCTCTCATTTCTCAACTAATACTGTATTTCTGTGGCTTTCTACTTGAGTGGCTTTTACTTTGCATTGCTGGGCTCAGAAAAATAAACCCATGGCCTTGAGGTAAAAGAGGCCTGTAGAGCTGGTGCTGGTGTGAGTGGCTGGGATGAGGCTGAGCTCTCAGAAATGTGCGCAGTGATGGGTAGGGCTGTGCTGCTCACTCTCCCCTTGAACAGGGAACAAGCAGCACTGCTCAAAGGCATTACAGTCCCCTGCCTTCTGTTTGTTCTGGTAATGTGGGAACACTTGAGTGTTTGGTATCTGCCAGGATGATTACACAGCCTCTTCAGGCTGGCAATTGGATTGCCTTCCCCATGCTGGCCAGGGAAGAGCAGGGCATATTTGAAGTGGCAGCCCAGAGCACGGCTGCAGTGGGATGGTGCTGTGGGAAACAGGCTGGGGGAACCGGGCAGAGGGCGGCAGACAGCACAGTCCCAGGAGATGAGTAGTGATGGTGCTTCCTATTTCACTAATTGTAAGTGATTAGGCAGGCATATTTAATTTTTAAAAATGAAACAAAAACCTGAAAAGATGTGTAGCCTTGTTCTGAGAGTCTCTTCAAGCTCACCTAATAAAGATCTGCATGGAGGTTTACCATCGTGGTAAGGATTAAGTCTCTGCAAGATGTTATTAATGCTATTTAGAGAAGACAACACTTCATCTCTTCCACCTAGACAAAGTTTTCAGTGGGCTGTTTGCTTTCTGCTGTGCTGCAGAGTGAGTTTCTAGCTTGCAGGAGGTTTTCCATGGTAAATGCAGCAGCACTGAAGTATTTGCTGCAGTGCTGTTGGGAGGATTGCTGGCCAGCACGAGCTCTGGGAGTGCTTCATCACACTGGTGTTGCTCAGTGAATTTTCTGCTCTCCAAGCAGACTGGGAGGCAGCTGCAGGCAGGGCTGTTTGGGATGGAGCTGTTCTGAGGCCGCACTCCCAGGAGCTCCCAAAGCAGCACTGACCTTGCCCACACTGGGCTGGCCTTGGCTCAGCTGCAGCTCCCCTGCCCTGCTCTGAGTCCTCCATCCCTGGGCAGGGCTGAGAGCATCCCTGGGGCTTGGCTTTGCTGAGCGCTGCCACAGCCAGGGCCATGGAGGGCTGGCACTGAGGCTGTGGTGGGAGCTGCAATCACCCCTGGAGAGTCACATCAGGCATTGCCCTTTGGGAAGTTCCCAGTGAGAGAGGCCCTTACAGCTGAAATCATCTTGTATTCTTTTTTCTGGGTTTTTTTTCCATGTGTGACCAGGGGGTTACAGTGGTTTGTAGTTGCTTGTTGCTGTTTATTTTGCCCTTCACACACAAAATCTGTATTTAAAGAATTGTTTGGGATTTGCTGGGTTAATGTTGACTCATGTGCTGAGTGATGAACTGTGTGAGGGCTTTCATACAGCACTTTATAATAATCTGTATTTTATTCATTAACCCATGGTTTCACCTGACTAACAGAGCCTTTTAGTTCTAGTAGCTGAAGGTAATGTCTCTGGTACCTTGAAAAGTCAGGAAACTTCAACAGGACTTCTTATCTGTATTGTTTGTGACTTTCTTTTTTAAGTTCAATAACAACCAATAAAGAATTCAAACGAAATCTCACTGCCTGTGAAAGAAATGCCAGTCATGTAGTATTGCAGCTTGCAGTACCCTGGAGGCAGACAAATCCTTGTTTCTGTCTTGTACTTCCTTGTATCTTGCCTGCTTTTAAAAAGAGAAATAACCCATAGAAAAGCCTTATCCAGTGCAACATATACATTGCATTATATTTGCTTTTCTTTGCTCTAGAATTATGCAACATTCTTCTTACTTTTTCCATATATTCTACAGAAAATATTTTTACCTGTTCTACATGTAGGGAAACAGATGGTCCAGATAGTAAATAACTGGCTTCCCAGGAGCTATGAAATTGAATTCTCCCAGGTAGCTCCTCCAGGAACCTTGTATTTATTAGTATATGTCAGTGACCCTTCATGTTAATGATGCTTATATATATCAGTGTTTATTTCCATCATTTGATTATTAGTTATTCAGCCTACAAGTAAAACTGATTTTAATTATTATTTTCATGCTTTTTGAGGGCCAAATGGGTTCTATTGTAAGTATTTTTGGGAGAAAAAAAAAATATGCTCAAACCCTGAAACCCATTGAAGAACATTGTAGTAAGATAGGACTTTTTTTTATTTTCCTTTTAGACAAGAAAAATATTATATTTTTGTTGATCCTGCTGTTGAACTGAAAAATAATCTAGATTGGTGAGCACTGTGCATTATGGTGAGTTGTCCTAAGGCAGTAGTATAAGATGGAATAAGAAAAAAATTCAGAGGTTGCAAAAAGTTAGTGCTTCTGGGAAGAGATGATAATACTGCCTCAGAAACAGAGAAATTACGTGATGCTGAAAGCCTTGCTCAATATATTTAGTTTCATTAGTAGTTCAGCTGCCAAACTTCTCAGTGGTGCAACTTGACCTTACAGACTCTTCAAACAGCAAAAAGATTCAAAATCATTACTCTGCTGATAGACCATTCCTTCTCTTAAAGATCTGCTGCATGTGGAAGGCTGGTTTATTAAAAAGCTCAGTTTCCTGTTAGATCTTCTTTCTGACATAATTACTGTAGTAATTTATTTTGAGAGACCCTTTCTGGTATAAATTTTTTAGGAGGTTTGGTTTAGCAAAAAATTCTAAAAGAGTGTTTTGGACAAGGTGTAATACATTCTGTGATGCTTCTGAAGTAATCGAGGTGCTGCATTGCACTAAAGCACCAATGACTGGCATTTCTTTTGCCCCTCGGAAACCAAATGTTTCCAGCTCAGTGGGTGATGCAAGATCCTAAGTGCTGCTGTAACAGCTTCAGGGATGACTTTCTATTGCACCTGACTGCAGACTCACAGCGAATGGGAAATCATGGCACAGTTATTCTTATGTCACCAGAACAATTTTCAGGCTCCCCCATTGACCAGCTAGAGAAGCAGCAGTTTTCAGGCTGTAATCCTATCAGGAAAATGTCACCAGCTTCCACTGCTGGCCTAAATATTTCTGTTCAGAAATTTCTGTCTGTTGTCCAGAAAATTCTCTGTCTACATTTTTCCTTTGGTGTGATTCCCAGTGCTTCAAGTTGTGTGAGCTCAGGCAAGAATTTGTCTGAGTCTTTAGATAGGGTCCAGCTCTTTCCCCTTCTTCAGAACCAAGTCTAGAGAACATTTAGCCTTTCTGCAGTAAAATGTTCCATGGTCATGTTGATAGTAATAATGAACTTCATTGCTTTGAAATATAAACACCTGCTTTTCTTTTTAGTTCTTCTCACATCGGTGTCTTCTTCAAACAATAGTCATGTACCTGAGCTGAAGAAGATAAATACATCCTTAAACTTTCTGAAAAATGTTTTATATTTATATCAGGATTGGGAAACCAAATTAAAAGATTGATTGAAAAATATGTGAGATGATTGTTTTTCAGTTAGAAAGAAGAAAACTTCAGCTTCTCCATGACTCATTTTTACAACAGGCAAAATTTGAAATCATGTGCCTACCTTTTCATATGTCTATTATGCCTATATTAAAGTACCAAAAGACACTGAGTCTGCATAAAGCCTTATTATTGAAGTGATGAGATATTCCATTGACCAGACATTATTTCATGCAGCCCGTGCACCTCATGCAGTGCAATAATGAATATTTAAGTGATGTATTTCAACAAATATAATTAGTACATGGTGTCTCAGATAATACTGTTTTGTAGGGCAGTGAGTTTTAACCTTTTTGTGGGTGACCCTCACTTGAGAGAAGTGGTTCTATGACTGTAATCCCTCAGGTCTGACTCCTGGTGAAGGGTCCAACTTCGCCTTTGCTTGTATGACTGTGCACGCTGGATATTGTGGGTAAGCAATGGGATATTTTTTCTTTGGTTTTGTTTGTTTGTTTGTTTTTTGGATGTTGGGTTTTTTGTTTGTGTGGTTTTGTCTATTCTTTTTTTTTTTTTTTGCAACAGCAACATTTAATTTTCTACTGTAATATTGTGCTGGGGACGTGGCTGCAATGCACTGGTAGACACTGATAAGTGACTTACTGTTTCATATCACACATTTACTGAATTTTCAGTTTGAAATGTACAGTCTGGGATGACAGCCAGTCATTCAACCTATTCCTGCCTCAAAGAGTGTGAAAAACAGGCAGACAAAAGAAGGAACACCTGGCAAATGTCTTGGGTTTAAAACAAGAGAGAGAGATAATGGTATCCATGGTTAGGAGTGAGATAACTTTCTTCTTTACAGCATGTGTTGAAAACATTTTCAAAACACTGAGATGCCATTTAGCTACGACCTTGCACAAAATAATGTAAAGAATTAAGCAAACAAACAGGAGAACTGAAGCAGAGACAGCAAAAAGCCGAGTCTGTGTTGCTGGGCAGGCGCCCTGCTCCCACCCTGCCAAGCTGGAGACAGCAGCTCCTGTGACACTGTCACATTCCTGGGCGTTCCATGGCTTTCTTTTCTCCCTGACTCAGAGTAATGTGAGCTGCCTTGGAAGATGAATTTAGCTTGGAAGGTGGCCCTGTGGTTCTGTGAAACACCCGTTACTCATTGTGATGGCAGATGATGTGGTTTCCTTGAGAAAACAGTGTGGCAGAGGTATTTGAATAAAGAGCCAGGAGTGCTGCAGACAAGGTTTCTAATGCTGGCTGACAAGGGCTGTCTGTGGGTTTTAAATTATTTTCTTTCAATGCATCAGCTTTGGTTTTGGGTTTGGTTTTTTTTTGTTTGTTTGTTTGTTTGTTCAGTATTTGCATTGTTTAAAGCATAAGGAAATAGTCATGTTGTTGTTCACTTCAGAAGAGTAATACATGTTTGGGTTTTTTTCTTTTAACTCATTTGTGAAAAGGAATTATGAGGTGTTTATGTTTCTTTAGCATTTAATAATGTCATAAAAGGATAATTCAGCACAACTAAGGTACAATCTCCTTTACTTTTTTGAGATAGTATTGACAAAGAACTGGGATGCAGGGAAGCGATTGCCTTGCTTTGATTAGGGATGCTGCCTTTTCTGTTTGGATTTCATCTCTGAGGTGGGAGATCAGCGTGTTCTCCTCAGATCATTGTGTTGCTTGGATTTGGTGCATGTGTTAAGTGAGTGTACCAAAGCCTGGGAAGAGCTATGAAAAACACCTTGGCCATGTTAAAGCAGATCTGAAGTTTCACTTTGTATCTCAGTCAACATTTGAAGTGTAAAAAAGCCGAGCAGTGATGAGTGTGTGCTGAGGAGCACGTTGCCATCACTGATGTACCTGTAATTCTGGGAGATCCAGGGGATTTCTCTGATCCTGGAGCTGCCAGGCTGTGCCACAATAGGGCTGTTATGATGCCAAGGCTTCTGAGGGGTGTGCACCCTGCTTCCCATGGCAGCCCTGCCTTCACCTTCATCCTGTGTTCAGCAGGGCACGGCCATGGGCTGGGCTTTGAACTGCAGGTCCTTTGCTCTTTCTTTGCATGTAAGGGAAGGGAAGGCCTTAGTGGTAGCTCAGGTTCAGGGTTTTGATGGGGTTTTTGTTTGTTTTCCAGGAGAAAAGTGCAATTTTGCGTCCTTCATCTGAGTGTTACCCCTGTGCTACCCTGGTTTGGTTAAATGTTTCACCAGATTAAAGAATGAACTGAGCAAAATGGTTTTTTTATTATTTTGGTTCTGATTAAACCCAAGTAAGTCTATTGGATAGCTTATGATTGCTTCAAAGCTACAGAGATCAGACTTTCTATTCTCAGATTACTTAATTACAACACAATTTACCCTCTCTCAGCTACTAATTTGAAATGAGGGCTGCTGATATTCTTGACTGCAGTAAGATCTCTTGAAGAATCACATGTTGATTATGTGGACACCAGACCATGATTTTTTGAAAATGCTTATCACAGTCAGTGTGTACTAAAATTGATTGGAATTAGATATGTTGTTTGTTTGTGAATTTAAATGAGAAATTTAAAAAATTAGAAAGCCAAAATATGGAGATTATCAGTATTTCAGATTTCCAAGTCTCTGATTTTCATTAAATCCTAAGTGCTTGAGCTTGTATAGTGTATCCAGGTGAAATGATTCATTCAGCTAATTGAGAAAAGGCATCATTGTTCTCCCCCAGACCAACACTGGCTACTGCAGTATCAAAAATAAAATTTATTTTTTGATGTAAAAAGCCAGGTTTCAAGACCCTCATTTTGTTGAAACTTCCAAATCAAAGGCAGTTTGCAGGGGCTGCAGAGCATGTGGTGCTGTGGGATCCATGGGGCCAATCCCTTTGGATCCATCACCACGGAACAAGTGATTTACTCCTCTGAGCTCCAGAGCTCAGCACATTTGCAGGTACTGCTGCTGAAGTTTTAATTTAGGCAAAGGTGCTCATAAAGAAGTGCTCAGATGCGAATCCAATTTTACATCCCTGGCAAGTTCAATAGCGTTCGGCTCCTGCTTTTGATTCATTTGAACAGGTTTATGAAGAAGCAGCGTATTAAGCTTTTATCTCTCTCATATATACACGAGTGTGTGCATGCTCCCTAGTTAGTATTTTTTATATATATAAGCTTTTATACATTTTACTAGAAGCTATAAAATATCTATATGGTGTTAATATTGGTGTTTGTTTATTTTTCTATATTAAATGCTACATTTGTCCTGTGCCAGATTTCAGAGTTTTGCAGCTGCAATGTGTGTCCAGTTACCTCTGCACAGCTCATTTTGCACAGTACCTTACATTTGCTGTGTGGGAACTGAATCCTGAGGCAGATTAAATAATTTGTGGTTAAATTAAATAATTTGATTTCAGATCTTGCTTCCTTAATCTTACAGAAATACTGTTCATCCTTACTGATGTGCACTTGTCTCACTTTTAAGAACAGCCTCCATGATATTGTGGTGACAAGATTCAGAGTCTTTATTTAACTGGTGCTGCTGTGGCTCTCAGAGCAAAACTGTTTCGTTTATGTGGGTATGACTTTTTTGTACTTATCCTTGGAAAGGAGAACCTGCATCTAAAGTAAGTTGAGAAAACATGAAGCACATGAATCTTTTGAAGTAACTGTTAACACAAGGGCACATATTTGTATTTTATCACTCAGAAATATTCACTTATTGAAATCCAGGCATGCTTTGTTTAAAGTCAGAACACAGACTAGTAGAGTAATTCCACTTAAGCTTCTGTGCATGTGGATATTGTCCAAACACATTTTCTTCCTGCTGTGTGTTGCTCTGCATGCTCTTGTGGAATGGCACAGGACCTAGGATAGATTAGAGATTTGATGTTCTTGGAGGTTCAAATGGGGTTTTAAACATCAAATTTTATTGGCTTTTTTATGCCTAGATAAGACATAGCCAAGGATAGTGGGGAGAGCTGCACATATGATGGCCTTAAAATTGAGGATGTGTTCATGAAAGGTGACTTTGTATTTAAAGCGGCTGACATTCCCACTGGGTGCACATTCGGGCAACAGACATTCAAAAAAGATAAAGAAACTGCTGTGTAGATTTAAGGCAACATGTGGAGGATGCAGAATTTATTATAATTTATTTCTTAAAGTTTCTTGTCAGAGGACAAGTTGTGCTTGCCTCGTGTAAGTCCCAGTAAGCCTGTCTGTTCCTCACCAGCCTGTGCTTCCCCAAGCCCTTAGAAACGCTGAAGAAATTTAATGGCCTCTCTCCAAAAACCCTGTTCTCTCTCTTTTACCTGGATGTGTTGCTGGTAGGAGGAGGTGCTTTCTCTGCCTCTCCCTGGGGCAGGCAGTCTGCGGAGCAGTGCCAGGAGGGAGCTGCCCCTGGGGTGTTGCACAGAATCAGAATTGGTCAGGTTGGAAAAGCCTTCAGAGATCCTCCAGTCTGACCCTTAACCCACGTCCCTAAGGGCTGCTGCAGCTCAGGGTTCCATGCCAGTGAAATACCCTCCAGGTGCTCTGGGGTTTGGGGTGTTACTTTGTGTCTTGGATTTTTTTGTTTACTTTGGGTTTTTTATAAATATCAGCCTTATTTAACTTACAGTGATTACTCAGTTCAGCAGCTTTTCTAGGCTTCTTTGTTTCATATAACAAAGATCAATCTTGCTGCAAATGATGTTTTGTGATGTTTTCTTTTATTATTTGATTCATTAAGTACAGAATTTGCTTCCGTTTCTAAAAACAAACACTCATCATTAGAATTATCATTTCTCTAGTATTACTGATTAATGTTCACTAGAAAACAACTTGATACAATGTCTAAAACATGCAGTTCATAATAGTGTTTGTTTTCTTTATTCTCTTTTACTGTTTTTATTAGACATAAATTATTGCATTGTGTGGAATTGCGCATGAACTTATTTACCAGTCTGCATTAATGTTTAGAAAAGTGACAATGTTAGAATGACACCTGCTTATCAGATTTCTTCTCACGTGCCATTATTTTAATCCATTTGCCTTAATGATTAGAAAAAAAAAAATTTCATTATCAATGCAAACATGTCAGTACTCAAAGAATGAGAAAAGTTTATATCCTTCTTTATCACTAAAAAATATCCTCTGTCATTTTTCAATGAAAGAGCCTGAAAGAGTTGCATAATTTCCAGATCTTGCTGTGTGTTTGTGGCATTACTAAATAGAAAAATACAAGCCAAATCCTCATCACAGGGAATAACGTGAAAGATAACATCACTGCCTTGTTGCTCTTTTTTCATATTTGGAGTTTAATCTTCTTGTGCTGGCACAAATCCTGTTCATTTGAAGCTGATTGGTAAAATATCAGTGAATGAAAGAAGATTGATTTCTCTGATTAAGTTTTATAGGGGCATAAAGACCATATTCTCCAAAGCTATTATTAATCCATTAAGGTTCAACTGCTCAGAGTCCCTGATAGAAAAGGGATGGGTAAAGTTCCCCTCGATAGATGCAGGGACTGGTCGAGCTGGGCTGCTGTCCTGGCTGCTCCTCTGAGGAGACTTTCTCCAGGGAGAATCCATAAAGAAGTATTTTTAAATTTAAATATGGTCTTTGTCAACATGCCAGCTGGGCAGGCTGGAAGCAGTGTTTTTTGTTGCTGATCTCAAATAATCACTGATCTGATTTGCCCACACTTTGCTGCCCACAGGTCTGACAGGCACAGCCTCTTTTCCCAGGCAGCGGCCCCTTGAAAATGCCGAGGAGAGCAGTGTCACCATACACATGTGTGATTTGTTTTTCTTTTCTGTTTTAGGCCCTTCAAATCATCACAGCCAGTCAACGCTGAGGCCACCTCTCCCTCCTCCTCACAACCATTCCCTGTCCCATCACCATTCCTCTGCCAACTCCCTCAATAGGAACTCGCTGACCAACCGTCGGAATCAGATCCACGCGCCCGCCCCGGCACCCAACGACCTGGCCACCACCCCCGAGTCCGTGCAGCTCCAGGACAGCTGGGTGCTCAACAGCAACGTCCCACTCGAGACCAGGTGGGTGCTGGGCATGGACACCCTGGGGGAGGCCACTGATGGCCCTCCAAAGGGCACAGAGAGAACCCTCGGTTCTTGGGACAGGGGGTTTGGTGTCCATCACTCAGTGGTCCTTTGTGTCAGGGGTGGTTTTTCTGACACGACGTGGGGAGTGAGGGGCATTAGAACATCCAGCAGCCCCAGTCTGCACAGTGAATGGCTCTGCTCACATCCCATTTGAAAGCCTTTTATTCACTTGGACCTACCTTGTGTGCACAACTCATACGATTAGTACAGCATATTTATATCACAGGCTCAGGAACAGCTTACTTAGAATTCATATTGACTGTGCTGCTGAAAAATTATACATTTTGCCTTTCCTGAAGCAACAAACAGAGGCTCACTTGACATTATGCATTTTGGGAGACTGAGAAACAATCTGAGATTCAAGACTGACAGTACTATAATTTTAATTTATACTTCATCCAGCATGCAAGTTCATTTTAATCTCTTCTGTACGTGTTAACAGCTTGATGCCTGTGGGGCAAACAGCAGCATATAAATGAAAAGGTGCAGCACTTAGCCCTGACAGAAAAATAAATAAATAAATGCCTGACATGCTGCTGGTCTAAATATTCTGGTTTGTTGTCATTTGGGGTATGGAATGTCAAACATATTTAACTTGCACTTTAAATAGCAGAGCTGGCAGAGCTGATCTCTCAGAATTTAAAATTAGCCATTGTGGTGCTGAATAAAGTGCTTGGAATAGCAGGGTGGTATTGCTTGCCCAGAGAGTGATAAGCACTGCGAGCAGGTGGAGGAGCTGGGCTGCTAGGAGTGCTGGCTCGGGCCAGGGTTTCAGCTGCTTGGTTGCCACAGCTTTGGGATGTCACCTTTGGTTTGCAGCCTCCCGGGACTTTAATGCTGCTCTGCTGGGTTGCACCCCAAGGAGGCACGTATGGGGTTCCTACACCTCATGCAGCTTCAGTCCAGCCCCTCCAACATCTGATTAAAGATTGCTCATCTGGTTTGAAGCCCTGGGAGGAGCTGGCGTGGCTGGAATGGAGCTTACAACACCGAGGCTGTTGTCACTCAGTGGTTAATCAGTGGTTGGCTACAGTTCCATGGGGAGCAAATGAGCCCAGAAAGGACAGGGAGACTGTGCCAGCCTGGGCTGGGATGTGCACAAGGGGCTGCCCTTACATCGCCCTGCTCTGCTAAAATGGGAACATGGGTGCCATGAAGAAGTGGAAAGCAAATGCAGGCTATCCAAAGCCAAGATGGCCAAAAAAAGAAAGGAGAGGGATTCTTGCTTACTGAAGGTTTGAAGCTAACTTTGGCAAAAAAAAGAAAAAAAAAAAAAGTGATGCTCAACTTTGAACTGCTGCTTCTGTGAGAACCTGTGCAATTTTACAGAACTTAATTTGGACACCCTGAATTTGTTATTTACTGCTAAGAATTACAAGATAGAAATGTAGAAATGTTGGTCTTGTTCAGCCCAGACTGGTTCTTGCTGTGGTTCATTGCCCAGGATTAGCACCTACGTTTACTTCTGGTGTAGAGTGGCCACATGCTGTGCTTGGTCTACCTTTTTCTGTATGGAATTGTTCTTGGGTACAACAATACCTAAAATGTCTCATTTCTGAAGGCTCAAGATTTTCCCCATTTACCAAGCACTTTACCCGGAGGGCATTCCTTGGGATATTCGCAAAAGGATTCTTTGCCATAATACTGCCATCCCTGAGCCCCAGCAGTGGGCATTTGTCTGGCTGAAGTTTTTTACTGCCTGATTTTGTACCTATTCCTAGCCAAAGGTGACTGTGAATTCCATTACTGACTTTGATTCTTCTCTTTTTTCTTATCCTGCAACCTCTAAAAATAACAGTATTCACAAAGTAACCTTTTGTCATCAACATGTACATACACTCCCAGAGGTTGCAGGATGCCCGATAGTTAGTTAGAGCTCTTTGGAAGACAAGTTTGTCACAGGCAAGCATTAAGCTATTAGAAAATGTCCTGGCAGAATTGCTGAGTTCCAAGACTATTCCAGAGCTGCTTCAGGATCGATTTTAGTTCTTTTCTGAAATTACACACCTGACAGAGCTTGATGACAAGTTTCATCACAAGAATATTAACTCCAAAGATGACTAAAATTGATGCTTGTAAAATCATTGAGACTTTCAGAATTAGCCTGTTATTCTTTCACTTTAAAACTGGTGTATCATCTACGTTCATACCAATAGCCACAAAAAAAAAAGTATCTTTTTGCTAACTTTTTGCTTCAACCTTTACTTTAAAGCTTTAGCTTGCTGCAAAACATTGAACCCTCTCATGCTGCCTTTTCACAGTGCACTACTCTAATTTTTTTATCTTGTTATATATTTATTAATCTAAGTAGTGGAGTGCTCAGGAGGCAAAGCCAGCACTGACAGGACCTGACAGCACCTGCCTTATCAAGAGAGGGTTTCCTAACTCTTAGTTTTCGTCTTGCAGTTACCTTCAGTAGATTCTGCTCTCAACTGAAAGTGATGTGCAAGTGGTCACATTACTGATTATGAAACAAAAAGTGGCACCTGAGCTGTCTGAAGGGAATGCTTTGTGTCAGCACTACAAAACTCAGATCACAACATAGAATCCAGATGTCTCTTTATCTAACGGCATCTAAGTGCTGAAATCATTGAATAATACAACATGTCTGCATGTTGCTTTTCTTTTTTCTTTTTTTTTTTTTTCTGGTAAGAATATTTTAACCTTCCCTTTGTTCCCTTGCTGTCTTAGGCAGTTTGGGCTAAATTCAGACTGTTTGGAGACATTGCATTTGCCAAATATATCCCTTCACTAGCTTTTGTTTCACTGTTGATTGGAGGTTGTTAATCACAGTTGGTTTATTTTCTTTGTTATGTAAAGGAAGCTTTTAGTGATTGCACATGTTTTCATGTGGCCTTTTCAGACAATTGTACCCAAATCTTTGTGTGTCTTTGGTGGTGCTGTATTTTTTAGGTAATTATGTTTATCTGTATTGCAGCAGCTCATTGCTTCTAGTGAAGTTATGACTTTATAACATGCCTATGCAGAGTTCCTAATTGTACTTTTTTTAGAGTCATAGAACGGTTTGGGCTGAAAGGAGCTTAAGCATCATCATGGGCAGGGTCACCTTCCACTAGATCCAGTTGCCCAAAGCCCTGACTAACCTCACCTGGAACAGTTCCAGTGATGTGTGCTTGATTTTAGTGTGCCTGTTCCTGGTTCAAGGCAGACAAACAGGGGCTGTGCCTTCCCTGGGCTGCTGCTGCTTTATGGCTGCACCAGGCTCCCAGGCTGGCCACATAATCACTCTGTTTTCTTTGAAATAAGGGCCTGTAATGGAGGGGTTGAAATATCTCTAAGTAAGGACACAGTAATGCATGGCTGTAGCATTTTTATGGTGCTATTTTTATGGTTCATTTCTGCAGTATTTAGCTGCTTTACCTTTAGGCTCAGAGCTGCTGTTTAATGCTCTTTAACTTTTATTGTCCTCTTGCAGTCTGTTTCAAAGCACCTCCTCCTAACAAAGGGCTGGTTTCTGCCTTCTCCAGTTGAGAGGTGTTCCTTTATTGCTGCTTTAATCATTGCATTCCAAGGGGATGTGTGATGAAAATACCGCCTTTGAACAGCCCAGTGTGGGTCTCCTTCTTCCTGACAGCCTGAGAGGCAGCTCTGCTTTAAAGCTGGGAATGCTCTGAGGGCACATGGAGAAAGGAATGGCCTTGCAGGGGAAGTTCCCGTGGCTCCTCACACAGTAGGAATCCTCTGGGATGGGAACCTCACATGGGCACTGGGATGACTGGAGAGGGAGGAGAACAGAGCAGCTTCTGTGGATGGATGTTTCACAGAGATTGCCTGATTTACTAATGCCTCTTTCAGTCCTTCATATTGATGTAAAATTAATTGTTACCATTATAACTAATAATACTTAATTCAGGAGGGAAAAAAAAGCTAGAATTAAATAGAAATTACTCTTACCCTTCAGTTCTCATAATTAGTCTTGTAATTTGAAATATTTTCAGTCCAAATCTTTCAGTCGCAAAGATAATTTTGTATCTATGTCTATAATGTCTTTGTTCTCCCAGGAGGATCTGATGCTAGACTTTAAGGAAGACTGTAACATCCTAATGTTTCTTCTGTGTTTCAGGAGAAAGGATGAGGTCCTCTTTTCTATTGATTATGAAATCAGTTTCTTTAGATCCTGTGGGCTGTAGCATAAGACCAGTGGTCCAAGTCTGGCATCATTTATGCAAAGTTCAATTTAAAGACTGAGAAATCTGAAAATTTAACTTGAAAAGAATTCCTATGAACTTTAAAGGAACTCCCATGTTGCTCTTCAAAATAGTTGCCTTTTCATGGGTTTCAAGCTGCATTTGTTACTTTGCCAATGTGATTCCAGCACAGTCACTCTGGGTGAGCCTGAGGACAGCAATGAGAGATGAAGCCATGGAGCAGCAACATGAGCTGTGTCCCAGCCTGCATTTGAATTCAAAATCGTGGGGTTTCACAGCTGGGAAGCATCTGCACCCAGAGCTCCAGTTCATTCCAGTGCAGGAGTGAACACAGTGCACTGAGCCTGTGCACAGCTACAGCAGTCGAGGCAAAAAAGCCAAGAATAGGGCACAAGGAGAGGGATTTACTTTGGAGGGAAAGCATTATTATTTTTTTTTAGGGAAGAAATTAGATATCTAAAATGCTGTTAATACTGTGTTCACATTTTGCACCATGTTGGGGTGTCAAGATCAGCTGCAGACTTCTGAACTGAATATGTAAACTGAAAGATTCTGAATGTGTGGAAGTTCCAAGCTACAGCTGCTTTCTGCAATTGTCTGCCTATTTTCAATGATGTCTCAATATTTTGATATCTTTGTACATGATGCAAAATGTTCTGGAACAGAACAGTGAAACAAAATTTCCTTTCCTTTGTTAATGCAAATTCCTAGGATATATTGGGCATAACAAACAACTACTTGGAACAGTGAAATGAGTCCTCACTCTAATTTTGCTTTGTATTTTGTGACTTTCTCTTACCATTTACTTGCAGCTACAGGTACATGTGCTACAGCAGGTTATTCTTCTGAGACTGAAGGCTGGGGCAAGAGCTGATTCCTTCATTCTCTTTTTCCTGCATGTGAAGGCTGCAGAAAGGTTGTGGGGACTTTCCAAATAATTTGGATCTGCATAGATAGATTCTGAACCTGTCTGAAAATCAAAGGCATTTTAAAGAGTCAAGGAAAACACAGTCAAAAGCATCCCCAAGGACGTTAAACACATTTGGGCCATGTACTTGGAGGAATTCCAAAAGCACTGTAGAAAGGTCATTTTTAGCAGGCTACTGAAGTATCATTTTCATTACAAATATAGGCATGAATAGGAGAGAGAAAAGAGTGAAGGGAAACACTAAAAAAGCAGGACACATAATAATGATTCAGAAAATCGATCTAGATGTACTCCCACTCACGTACACATAAGCTCAAAGAAGTTTTTACTGATTGCAGATAATTGCATGTTTTCATGATCTTGTTCGTTTGCATTTTTAACTTCTGGCTTGAGCAGAGTGAACAGGCAGCGTGAGTGACTGCACAGAAAGAGACAGGCATGTTTAGGGTCTTTATGGGGAAAAAAAAATCTAGAATGATGCGGTTTTGGTTCCTCTTTATTTAAATTTACGTGCCAACTGATAAAATTCTCTCGGAGTTCAGGGTTTTATTATTCTGTTCTATGACTTATAGACTTGAAATAGCACTGTTCGTACTTTTTTTTCTTGTTAAGTGAGTAGTTGAATTAAGAGACAGTGGAGAGCTTACATGTATGCCTTTTAAAACAGAAGTGTTTTGAAATTATGTTCATTAATTGATGTGGAAAGTTAAAATGTATGGACTCATTGAAATGCAAAACACTGTTATCATTATCCTCACCACTGGCATAACAAATGGAGGCATTATTGCACTTCATCACATGGCACTATGCAACACCTACTCAGAACCCTATGACAAAAAAAGACACAAGGTTTTCTGCTTTAGAAGAGAAAGTTCCTGTAGTTGAGGTGACCCAGAGCTGCCTAAATGTTCCTGGATCTGCCGATTGATCCTGCTACACTTTCATGTCAGTGTATATGCAAAGACCCAGATTTTTCTGTTTGTGTCTGTAGCTGTGCCTGTTACTCTTTACTAGGCATTAACCAGCAGTTTCATTGCTGCATTCCTGAGGAATAAACAACACTGCAAGGAGAAGATTCCGAAATGTAAACAGCAAAGCTGGCTATTGACTGGCTGACTCCTACAAAAGCTAACTAAGATTCAAGCAGGCTGAGTGAGTGGGCTCACCACCTCTTGCAGAGTACCTGGAATCTCCTTGACCACACCAGGCAGGAAGGTGTTGGGTGGCTCCGGGAGCTCTCTGGAGCTGCTGAGCTGCCATGTGCATGTTCCCCTTCTAGAGTTTGTGCCTTTCCAAGCTGGTGTTCTCCAGCTGCTCATGATCCCCAGTTCAGCAGCCCTTCCCCTCTCTAAATTTCCCACCTTACCTTTCTACAGCCTCTCTCGCAGCTCTGCAGTGTCACAGCTCTGCAGCTCCTGAGCAGCCTGGGACAGAGAGTGCCATGGGGACGGGCCAGAGCCAGGCCAGGAGCACATGGTGAGAATGCTCCAGGGGCTGGCAGGAGTGGGATTAGGGAGAGGGAAGGTTATAAAAGTGTATCCAAGAGGATGAGGAGCAGGTGTCCTGTGGAGAGGGGCCCAGCACAGAGCTGTCACTGTCGCTGTCCTGCAGTGCAGGTGTTTTGCCTTGGTGGCTTTGTGAGCATTGTCTGCTTGGTTTTGTTTAATAATATGACAGATCAAGGTGCCCAAAGGTTGGCACCTGCCTTTCTGTGCACCACCTTGCCTGGCTGTCGGGCAGTGTTCAGGTACTGTGCTTCACTGTCCAGCTGTGTCTTTGTTAGAGGTGGCAGTGGCGGTGACAAGCCAGCCTGGCACTCACAGCAGCCTCCGTGACACTGCTTTACACACTCCAGCTTTTAGAATACTTTTCCTGGGGACCTGAATAACTCAGCCTTAAAGGAATCATCATCCTTTTGAGAGCTGAGGAGCTGGAATTGGAGCTGCTCTGGGTGCTGGGGGCTGCTGCAAGCATCAGGAGGTTACAGTGGGTACAGGTGTGGCACTGATACTGATGTATTCATCCTGAATTACTGCTCCGTGCCTAACAGTGTGTCCTGAGTTCCTGCAGCAGGACCTGCAGCAAGCTGAAAATTTCTGAAATAGTCATTAGGACTGTCCTTTGTTTCCAAAGACATTGGGTGTGGGGGTGCACAACGCACAGGTGTGTAAAATGGCCAGTTGGTTTATATATTTGAAATAGTTTTTCACTGAAAAATCTGTCTTACTGAGTTTAGTCTGTAGATTTGACATGATTGAGACAATTTCTTGTAAATATACAATTTAAACACAAACAACACTTGTTAAGCTTTATTGCTGGCTTTAGAGTTCTGGGCACTCAAAAGGGTAGAAACTTCTGTGACTTCAGAGAGTCCTCAGCTGTGGAAATGTGACTGATGGTCCCATGTTTTCTGCAAGAACCTGAGAGAAAATGCAATTAAATCTCATTTGGGGAAAGGCTGAGACACAGGTGACCAAAGCTTGCACCAGTCTACCACCCAGAGTTCATTTTTTTTCATAAAAATCATAAGAACCGGTCATTGTTTGCTTCAGATTTGGTTTCTTTTTTGTTGGAAGTTAGAAATCTTCCATAAAACTTCACTGTCTGAATTTGGCAGCCACTTTGAGGCTTCCACTGACATAAAATGACTCATGGCTACTTTTTTAGATGACTTTGAAAGCTGCAGAAGATTTTTTTTTTTTCACAATGAAAGGCAGCATATTATGTTCTATATTCCATTGTTTTCTGCTAAGAATAAATGTCCAAAAAAATTATAGGCAGATGTGATTTTACCACAGCTTGCAGATATTTTTAAGTCCTAGAACAACTGAATTGAGCTTTTACAATTCTCTTGGCATGTAGCTTTTCTATTTATTAATTACATTAAAACCCTATAAAATACAAAAAAAATAATTTAAGCACTGCAATTCTCTGTATGTCTTTTTTTTTTCATACAGAATAAGTTGAAGACAGTATGAGGAGGGAAAGAAGCAATTTATGTTAGAAAATGTCTTGTTCTTCCTTTCTATTACAGTTTTTCATCGCAAAACCAATTTTTTTTTCTCCACTCATTCTTGCAGTGTGCTGCCATGACAATCTGTCCAGAAAGGAGGGGGGGGAAAGCTGATTGTTCTCTCAAAGAATATGGAAGTTAATACAGTCTCTGTCAGACCACTGTTCCCTGAACACCAGAGGTCCTTTTGACCTGTGGGAACGCACATGCTAGAGAGAGCTCTGAATTAATGAAGAAAGCAAAATACAGCTTTTTCCATTTGCCATTATTGCACAGAGCAGTGGTCAAATGTCCCCTCGCAAGCTCAACTTCCAGAGATGTCACCTTTGGGATGCTGCAAGTGATGAGGTGCCTGGGTGTGACCCCACACAGCAGTAGTGCTGAAATCAGGGGGAGAATCCTGGATCCTGGTGCCTCCTGGATCCTGCATCCTCCTGGATCCTGGTGCCTCCTGGATCCTGCAGCCAGAGCCTGGGAGCAGGAAAGGAGAGGACGGAGTGAGCTGCAGGGTGAACTTCTGTTCTGTGGGCAGCTCCTTCCACAGCTTTTCAAGGACACTGAAATTACACAATCATGGAAGGCTGGCAACCATATTTTGTGAATTTTCAGTAGGGAATTGTCTTATTGACCCACAGAAATTAGGGAGACTGGGCTGAGACTTAGCAAATTTACTCTCATGTTTTCAAAACATAAAATTAATCCTGCTCTAATTCAAATTGCTAATGCTTAATTGTGAGGTAGAAAATGTGTTTTTCTTAATCGTGTTTGATAGGTGGGCAGGTAAGACAGAGAATACAATTTTTTAATTCTTATATGGAGTGTATTTGAAATTAAGTGAACTGGTACAAATCAGATCATTTCTTTTCATAAGCAGGCGTTGTACAGTGCTCCCAGCCTTACCACTGTGAGGCTGTAATTAATGTTGATAAATGCTCATGTTCTCTCTGTGCAGCTTCAGCCCACAGACAATTGGTTGTACCAGAGCATGTCAAATCTCACATAAAAATATGGCTATAGATCATTGAGTTTAGGGATAGAGTTGAGACAAGTCAATTTATTTCCATTAGTAGCTGAATCTAGATTTAAAACTCTGGGGTCCAATGTTTTGTCCATTATGTTTCCAGTCTTTCTGGTGTGCTTTGCTATGATTTAAGGTATATTTGCTAATCTGTCCCCATCATTGGAATGCAGTCTCAGTTTTCCAAAGCGTCTTGGGGGATATTTAACACATCTTGAGTTAAATGTCTTTTTTAAAACTTTTGAAGGCAGAACTTGTGTACTTTCAGATGGTGTGATGTCTTCTGATAGCTGCCACTTTGTCAGGGGTCCTTATATTGAGATAATGAACTTTCAGCTTTCAAAATGCTTGGGTAGGACAAAATTCAGGGTTTATCCAATGACATTCTTTCTATTTGCTTTGAGAATGGCATCGTCTCATATATCCTTTTCAGTCTTTTTTTTTTTTTCCTACCAAGTTCTGATTAGTTTTAACAATATCATAGAGATCCTGTTTGCATGGATAAGTGTTTTGGTCTTCTGTATATACTTTATGTATCTCAAAGTGGATCACGGTGGAGCTGCTTTTTTTGTTCTATTCCTTTTTGTCTTCTCACATGCAACAGGATATGATTGACATGTTCTATTAAAGCATATCTAGATATTCATTAATTCAATTTTAATGGGCGCAGAGTTTCATTATATATCTGAGTTTACTTTAACAATGCTTTATATTAAAATTTCTGTTGGTGCTGTAGCTCCCTTCTCAGCTAAAGACGACATAAAATTCCTGGGTTTAAAGGCATTTGAGATAAAGACAGTTCCAAGGACTTTAATTTCCAGTTTGGTTCTAGAAGATCTGCTTTGGGGCAGGGAAAGGGTAAGAACTGTCTGTTATAGACCCTTCTGCCAAATCTCTAAGGGTCGTTTCTGGCATGAGGATCCAGGAGGAGAAGGGTCTGGGCTGAGGCAAATGCAGAATTAGCCTGGGTAAGAGAGGAGCTTTCCTGCCTGCCTTTGTCTCACCAGCTCTGTCTTCCTGCTGGCTTTCCCTTGTTCCTCATGTCTGTGTCATTTCAACCCCTACCTCCAGTCACGGAAGTGGTCTTGTGCTCCCAACACTGGACAACAACTAGCAAGGACTAAAACCTGCTTCTCCTGAAAATTTAATCAGGTTCTACCCAGACAGAAGGAGCAGAAGAATCAATAGATCCGGTGTGACAAAAGCAGCCCCATAACATCATTTTCCCATCAGTTACTTTAATTGAAACCTTGCAAAGTAAATAAACATTTAAAATGAGGTGTTCAAGACATCAGACTTTGATTATTTCTTGCTTTCTCTTAACTGAAAGATGTTTTTCATAATTTAAAAGGCTGGTAATTTTAAGGGGAAATCTTTTAGCAATTGCCTGTATCGTGTTTTTTCATAGATCACCTCTGATGTCCAGAAAAGAAGCAGTTCTAACCTCTAATGCCCCTCACTGATAAAGAAAAAAGAAGGGTGGCTTTATCTGTTAAAAAAACAACCCAATGTTTCTACTAAGTAACTGGTTAGAATTAATCTTTGAGTTTGATTTTGTATCTGAAGTCTCCAAAGCACGAAGAAAAGGTTATGACAGTCGATAGTGCCACTGTCTTTGTCTGTTTTCTGCAACTAACTGGATTTTGGTCACTGTTTAAAAGGATGTACCAGGCCACTTGGAGTTTAAAAATCAAGACCAAAGGCAGTGTCAAAGCAATTTTTCATGTTCATTAATAGAGTTTATTAAATGATTCATTAAAAAAACAAAAAAAACAAGGCATTTTCAGAGGCTGTCTTCAAGTGGAAATGTTTATTCAGAAATCTGAGGAGCCTAGCCAGCCTTGCTTTTACTGTCTTTTACCTGTGTGCAAGTTCTGTGCTATCTCTTATGTTCTGGGTTTAATTTCAAAATAAATGTTTTTTAAAATGCCTTTAAAATCACTCTGGTATTTTGTAGAATAGGTATACACTAATCTATGCTTGACAGTAGGCACATGCAGGATGGTGGGGTGGAAAACATACTTGGGAAACACATTTCAACCTCAAACTTGCAATTGTTGTTGTCAGTGAGTGACATGGATTTTAAAGCTCTAACAGGTGGTTTGAGAGTGACATACTGGATTGTATCTGAATAAAAATGTTAAACATGTTTTACATTGGAAGGAAGACCTGAGTTATTCTAGGCTGTGATTTTGATTTTGGAGATTACTGTGTCTTCATTCTGTTTGATTCCAAGAAGCACTTGTTTTTCAGAGCTGTGAAGGGAGAGGGTATGGAGCAAGTCTTCAGAGCTCTCTGTCTTAGACCAAGTGACTTCTCTAAAACCACAGCCTTTATTCTGTGCTTCCCTTTTGATTGTTTACTGGGTACATGCTTGCAGTCAGTTCTTCCTGACTGTGAGAGGTTAATTGAAAGAAACCAGTCTTACAGTTTGCTTTCTCCAATTCTTCTGTCTGGAATGTGTTGACAGCATTTTCTGAGATTTGTTAGAGAGTGTTTTGTGTCCCTTATTTTCTTCCTAACAAATTAGAGAGTGTATTCTGTGCCTTTTTTTCCTCCTGTGTACGGGCAGCTGAAATCCTCTTTTTATCTGCTGAGTCATGTGCTTTTGGTAATTGCCTTAGCTGTTCAACCCAAAGCTGTGTACTGTTAAACCACAGAAACACGGTTAATTCTAAGTCTGGCAAGATCTTTTCCTACAGGACTGTGGGTTTTGCTCAGTATGTTCTTAGTGGTTTTGCTGGGAGCTTTTGCCAAGAGTGTAAATGAGACTCAGAGTGTTGTTTTCTTGAATGTTTTTTGAGTGGTGGATTCCACAGGGAACTCCCAGACACTTCAAGGGTCATGCTGGTGTTTTAGCAAGTACGTGGTCAAATTGTATCAAATTACAGAAGATTAAGTAAGATACCCTGACACTGTATTTTAGTGCCAATTGTTACGATCTGGTAGCAAAAAGACTGAGAATTTTCATCTCCCTATTTCTTCCTACAAAATTCTTTTTCTTTTTGGTTGAATGTACCAGGCTGTGGCAGCTGGAATGGTATAGGAGTAGGAGATGTTCTTTCTTAACTACAGGACTTGCCATTTTCAACTCTGTTCCATTTTATGTTTTTCAGGCATTTTTTGTTTAAGACATCTTCTGGAACTACTCCGCTGTTCAGTAGCTCTTCCCCTGGTTACCCGTTGACCTCAGGAACGGTTTATACTCCACCTCCCAGACTGTTACCTAGAAATACATTCTCCAGGAATGCATTCAAGCTGAAAAAGCCCTCCAAGTACTGTAGCTGGAAATGTGCTGCTTTATCTGCAATTGCTGCTGCAGTCCTGCTTGCCATCTTGCTAGCGTATTTCATAGGTAAGGCTGTGTTTTCTCTGTCAAATCACATAGCTGTGTCAGAAAATGAAAGTTCAGCAGATGAAAGGATGGTCAATGTGTTTCAAAAATGTGTGTTCTCAGTGAGCAAAGAATATTATTATTCGTTCTACTGATTAATAAGGGAAAATAAAATGTTCAAGTCACGTTCATTGTCGTAAGAGCAGTGGAAGCAAGAAATTGATTCGGGATTCTTAATGTGCAATGTTAACTTTAGGTGTCAGATATGCACATCTCAGAGATGGTCCAAACAGAGTGATTTAATGACTTCTTGATGTAGTGCCATATGTTTAAAAAGTATTCAGAAAAAATTGTGATAGGTGGTGAATTCACATGAATAACAGAAGCTAATGGCATTTGAATTCCAATATTACCATCACATGCTGCCTTTAGATAAAATAAAAAAAAAATTTTTGATTGCTAGTTCTCACTCTGTATTGGTCTGTGTGCCTAAATCCTGGTTGTGTTAAATGTGAATCATTATATGGTTCCATTTTGCATGCAGTTATTTTCCAAATTCCACTAATCTTTAGCATTTTGTAAGAAAAAATATAGGAGCTCTGAATGTTGTGTTAATTCCCATGATTCATATTAATAGAGACCACACTGTGTCCTAATCCTTTCTGTGTTTTTTCAAGATGTTTTTAAGATGTTGCTGAGATTTTTTCTTTCTTAATTAATTTCTGATTTCTTCACCATCCCATGGTCCCCTATCATTCTCTATTGTTTTGGAGGGTTTTTAAAGTGTTTGCACAAAGTACCAGTGTATTTTGTACTTTAACTATATGCTGATGACAGTGATGTGCTGCGCCTCTTTAGGTTCTCTGAGTAAATGGCAAAATTATGGTAGCTTGACGATATTTTCTGTTAATACTTTCCAGACCTATTCTTTGTGGGATTTATTTCATCTCTGAAACTATTCTTACATATAGCACTCAAAAGATCTATAAAGATGTGCTGAATTTTCTCTTTTTTTCTTTTTTTGATCCTATATAACCTGACTCTTCAGGATAGACACCGTTTTGTAAGAAAACCCCATTTTTCATACTAAAGAGCTTCCATATGTGATTAATATATACAGTAGTAGGAGAGAGCTGGCTGACTGTTCCTGCGGTCTGTTTAGTCCAGACCTACATCCCAGCATACTGAGTACTACAGATCTCACCATCTTTCTGTATTTCCCCTGTAGAAAGCCTCAGAAGAATAACAAGCTTAGTTTGGTGTATAAATGAAAAGATTTGGAAGCACATGATTCATTGAAGTTGACAGTTATCATACAGCAGCTCCCTGTTAGAGTGATTATGCACATGGGAAATGATATACTGCAAGTTGAACATTTTAATCATGTGCATAACTTTGAAGTGATGGATTATGAAATGTGTTTTTTCCTTGGTATTTAGGTTACTGTAATCTTAAGCAAAGCTTTGCAGTGTGGTTATTGCTTTTTACACTTTCATATATAAGACAAGAGAGGATGTAAGGCAATGTATTGACTCTTAATAATTGATGAATGATCTATCATTACAAGTAACGACATAACCAATCCATTTTGACAGAAGTTTTTTGAGGTCTTCTTTGCTGTTGAAAGAATGATGAGCACAATAGAGTTGGTAGTGAACACAACAAAGCAGGGTTTAGGAGAGAGTGTTGGCTCAAGGTTTAAATAATGAGAAGTTACCTGACAAGCTTCATGCCATACACAGCAAAGAATAAGTATATGTCAAAACCAGAAAATAGCTGAAATTAATCCTATGAATAAATTTGGTAGATCCACCATGATCATAATTTAGAGTGATGGAAGAGAGAGAAAAGAAAAAACAAGAAAGCAGTGGCATAGCCTTAGATGCATGAGAGCTACAGAAAGGTAAGAGCAAAGTGCTTTAGGTAGGCCATTTATTAAATTAATTCCTTCACTCTCAGCAAAAAATCATACAATTCATTGCACATGACAAAGAGCAGGTGTAAGACCATCAGCTATAAACTAATCCTTGCTGTCCTCCAACAGAGGAACTTAAGGTGCTAAATCATCTCCTGATTTGAAAAAAAGGAAAGGCTGTGAAGGTGCTGCTATTGTATTTCTGCCTTAGATGTCCACAGTGAATATTTCTTGGTCTCTGCCATAGCAGAGGGTTCATCACTGGGGTTACATTAGTTAAAAGTAGGAGTTATGGAAAAAGTCATCAACATTTGCAGCAAATGGTTCTGCTACTTATGTTTGTCAGTGAATCTGGGCTGTGTGAATGTGATTGTATCAATGCTCATCAAGACTCTCGCAGTCGTGGCAAATATGAGGTAAATTATAGTGAGAGTACTTAGGAGTTCTCATATACTTCAGGATTTCTAAAAGAATTCTCCTATCACAAAATAGATGGGAAAATTGATATGGATGAATCATTGAAAACATGATGTCTACAGGTTTAAACATGGGACTTTGGGACTGCCAAAGATTGTGGCTGGCATGAAAAAAAATTCTAATTAGGGTGATTTAAAGAGAGAAGCAAAATAAAAAAAATCTTATAACTGATAGAAAAGAAAAAGTACTTTACAAATTATTAGACATTCCTGTTGCCTTTCCTCCAACACACAACTAAAAATACAATGAATGAAATGAAAAGGCAGTATGTTTAATGCTTTAAACATAAATTCATAGTGCATAAATAACCTTTGGAAGTTTTTGCCACACTACATAATTGATGTTAAATATAGCACTAAGATTTTAAGTTAAACATTTGCCAAAATAATGGCAATATGTCTTGAAGGTAACTTTGGGGTTTATTTTATTTTTTAAGATACATATGGATTGATAGTCTGGCTGTTTAGATAGAGTCTTCCTTTTTAGGCCAGTCAGTGCTGCTGTTATCTGAAATTTTCTAAATCTTCCCCTGCAAACTACCCTGACTGATGTCTGGGAAAAATTTCTGCAGGTCTGTGTTGCAGTGGTCCAGTGTGACAGGGCACCTGTTTGTGCAGAATATGTTGGTTCTGAGTGCAGACATTTTCCCATCTCAGACGTACCAGTCTGTCTGAATTCCTTTTCACTGGCAGGGTTTCTGCAGAAATTTGAACACAGATCAAATTCACCAGGTTGAAAATAAATCAAGCGACTTTTGGTCTTCTTGTTAAAGCACTAGACAGAGGAAAAAAGTTCAGATGGAGCATATGAAGGAGCACTTTAAGATGGTCCTATGGCTGATTGTTATACAATTTTTAATAGCAGAGAATAGGAAATAAGTCATTTCAGTTAACTTCTCCCTTACCTGTCTGCACTTTCAAAGCCAGGTTTTTTACTTCTCCCTGTTCCTTCAATAGCCAGATGTGAATGAAATGCAGAGTTTTAGTTGCTAGTATTGCACAACCTTTTGGTGTGCAGCTTGGAAATAAAATTGTCCCACAGTCCTCTCTGAGACTTGAGCCATTTCACAAAGCCCAGGAGTTATTCCTATTATCCAGGGTGACATATGAAGAATGTAGAGGCAGCCATTCAAATTAGGACATCCTGAAGATATTGGGCTCGTGGTAAAACCCAGTTACGAGAAAGTAATTTATAAAGTGTCAAAGGGAAAGCATATACCACACATATTGTCTTTGTCAGAGTGTTCACTTCAGAGGTTAAGGGAGTGATGAAAGCATTTGTCATGTTAAATTAGTTCTTAGCTCTTTTGATTCATGCCAAACTTGGAGGAGAAAAATATAAAAAAAAGAAGAAAGAAGGAGCGTAAAAAGAGTCACCTTGTATTTTTCACAAAGTAATTGCTGCCAAACATAAATACCACATTTTTGTAAGCCCCTACGCTGCTCTGATTTCTGCCAATCTATCTTTGAGCATCAAAGAACATCTGACCATCAACATGTCAGTACATTAAAAATATGGTAATTTAAATATTTAGACTTTCCTGTGAGGGGAAAAGAAAAACAAACAACCTGAACTGTTATTTCCTGTAGAAATTAAAAGCTGTGATGGGTTTAAAGATGATTCACTTGAAAATAATATCCTGATACTCATATTGGAACTTTTAGTATAATATTTTATTTACTATCATGTGCAAGAAGATACAGGAAAAAATAAAGAAAAATGACAGAGACTGTGAAGGCAGCATGCTTTCACCACACCTTTAGTGCCTGAGTTGCACATGAAAATATTATTCATTTATTCCTCAGCGTTCTTTGACCTTCAAGACACATGAGGTTTAAGATAAATTTCAGGTTTCACTTCAGTGCCACAGAAAGGACTGAATGGCTAAAGGGTCTGGCAGTTAATTAAACAAATTGAAATGGCTTTTTTATTATTATTATTTGAAATTATAACCTGAAAAACAGCTATTCACAGAACGTAAGATATAGGGAAATAAATGGTTAATTTATGTAGTTATTCCTCTTGTACCCACAGAAGTATTCATTTATTTGTGACAGGCAAAAAGAACTATAGGGTTTCTTACTTGGAAGTAGAAGTCTCATCTTTACTCTGCATCAAAAATCTGTACATGGTACAGTTTGCAGAAAATTTTATTCTTCCAATGTTGATATCAACTTGAGTTATTTTCTTCCCACAAATGAGTCAGTTTTTTGCTAATGTAAGTGCTTGGATTAAGGTTGTTCATTTGTGTTTGTAAGTTCTTTCACTCCTAAGTCATCTTTTTGACTCTGATTCCATAGGTGAGGATTCATGAAAAGAGGTTGCTGAATTGCCTGTCTTATGTACCCACTGATTTTTTTCTCCCTCTCTGAGTTGTACTTTACAAACAGGAAATTCCGTTTCATTTGATTTTTTTATGTTACATTTGTTTTTTACTTGTGGAGTCATAAAACCCCAGCCTTTGTCTTGTCTTGTCCAAACTTCACTGAAATCAAATACGCTAGACATTTTGGAAAGCAAGGCTGAAAAAGGGAAAATCATGCAAAGCTGGAACCTGTGAGAGGCAGAGGGCATCTGGCTGCCAATCACTGTGATCAGATTCACTTGAAATCAATGTAAGCCGAGGGAACGCTGCAGCTTGCAAGATTAGCTGATGACAGAAGGTTCTGTTCTTAAATTTGCATTGAAAATAGGTGTCAGTTAGGGGCAATAATTAAATTTTGGAATATGCCTGTCATATTTTAAATGTCACACATTCAGTGATTCTTATTGACTGCTATCAGTCAATCTGAGTGAGAAAAGCGTGGTAGTTGCTCAGTAAGCTTGTCTGATGCTACTCTGAGAAGTTTTAGGAAAAAGCATCTGGCTTCATTCCATAAAAAAAACTTGGTGCTAGTGTTGAGAATTTTGGTGCCTGTGCCCAGGAAATTCAGATGTGGCTTTTTAGCCTAGCAAGTGTCCCTTCCCTATTCCACAGTACAAAGGTGTGAGAGATTCATTACATGAATGAGACAGTTTTCCTGGAGACAAGCTGCTCCAGCTGCACTTGGTGCTTAATGCCACAAAGAACAGGAGGACTTTGACAATAGTTACTTGTGTATAGTTTTCCTGGGCTTTTCCTGAGTCTAAAGAGGCAATGTACTGTGGTTTTGCCTAGCAGAGATCTCGGGGAGAAGGGAAGTAGGAGGATTTCAGAGTGTAGGGGCAGTCTTACAGCCTGGTCAGCTCTTTGTCTGTCAGATATTTTCATACCATAAAACTCAGCACTTGAAAATGGAGTCAGACCAATGTTCCCTGTGCTTAGCTTAGCTCTTGCAATTGAAAATCTTTCAGCTACCAGGCTGAATGTACTCTGAAGCCTTGGCAGGGGACAGGTAAGATCATGGAATGTTTTTTTTCATGTATTACTGGAGTTGTGTTTTCAGGGCACGTTTTGGGTTGTTAATGCAAATTGCACAGCACAATCTAGGATGGGTCTGAGGGAATGTTTTTCACACATGCTGGTAGTGCTCCCCAGGAGCTGTTAAAATATATTGCTTTGAGCTTGAGTAAAGAAACACAGCTGTCTGCCTGGTGCTCACTGTCCTGGCTGTGGCTGCACTGCTCAGAACATCTGCTTGGCCAAGGTTGGTGCCTCAGAAATGAGCAGTGATGTGACAGGACAGAAATGTCTAACCCAGACATTACAGGGAGATGCTGTTTACAATTAGTAATTTATTAGTGCAGTTATTATTTATGTAGTAGAAACTCTGGGGTGTTCTAGTCATAGGTGCAAGAATGGCTTCCTCAGAGATGCTTTCTCTCTTTTCTCTCAGTTGTGAAGTACAGGTCGTGTTTCACATGCCCTTGCCATCCTACCATGCACAAACTGGAAAATATGCTGGATTTCATGGTGGCTGTGAGACAGAGTCAATTCTCACTTTCATCATTGCAAATACCTAATATTATGAATTTTTTAGTAGTCTAGGATTTAATCCCAGAATCACAGATATGAAGTCTTATCAAGGCAAAAAGATAGCAGAGATAAGTAGATGCAAAATGAGACTTGCAGGAAGTCAGGGGGAAAAATGATGAAAAAGCACTGAGATATTTTAGTGAGACATGCTTTATAACCCAGCCCAACAAACTGAGATGAGGCCATTTTTCAGGGGAAGGGTAAGCATAAGGGATATTGAAGATTAAATTTTGCTACCATAATGCCAAGTCAGAGATACCTATCAAATAAACCTGAGATCATTCTCTCTGAAAAGTCAATGTTCAATAGCAGTGTAAAATGTCTCATTTCTTCCTAGGGAGACATTGGTCTCTTAGCAGATATTTAGATTGAGATCACCAGTTGATCATTTATAGATTCATTTGTATTGATTATTTGTTACTGTGTTTCTTTGTTGACTCACTGTGTTGTTTTGCACAAAGTGTGCTTATGGATTTTATTTATTTCAGTATAGCAGTACATATTTGTCTTTAGGAGTAGAACTGTTGCTCTGTGGGTTCACAGAGGATTGAAAAATTTGACATGGATTTTGTAAGTGTGGGTAATGTAGCTCTAAAAGCAGCATTATGAATGCCATGAAAAAAACCCACAAATAAAAAAATATTTAAATAAGAGAGAGGAGAATATTCAAGAAATATTCAAGGAAATTGAAGGAAGACAAAATAAAAAAAATTGAAATTAAATTCAATTTGCTAAAATAATAAGACAGGGTGCCAGAGTAGGGAACATATGGAGCAAGAGAAGTTGAACAATGGGAAGAGAAATGACAGAAAACTTTACTCGCCATATAATATAATAGGATTATTTTATCTCAGTGATTTAAAAGCTGTTTAAGAAACGGTTTTCAGGTTCATTTCAGTTTTTGCTTATTCAGGGTTTAATTTTATGTAGTCCTGCTGCATCACACTCTGACCTGCCTTCTCATGTCACTACTCAGATCCCAGCTATCACATATATCCTGTATGTCTAGTAATAAAGTCATTGACTTGCCAAGGGCAGCGAGTTTGAACACCCAATACACCATATTTGTGTGATGTTGTGCCTTGCTATTAATTCCTTACGTGATAGCCTTGTAGCCATAAACAGGAAAAATTACATCTTCTATGACACCCTGTCTGACCCCTGGGACAAATCCTGCACTCCAGATTTGGGGTTGCAAGGTTCTGGGATGATTTGTGTTCGAAGGGACCTCTGGATGTCTCTTCTGCTCCAAATGGGTCATCTCTTCCATCCACTCTGCTCTTGAAGACCTCCAAGGGCAGAGATTGCATGTGGCTTTATCTTCTTCATGACCTGTAGGTTCCAACAGGCTACTTTGAATAGGTAGAGGCAAAGATTATTAAATTTATTAGGGCAATGTGTGTAGGAAGGAGAGGCTCCTTTTTTGGACTGGTGCATGCGTACTTTGTAGTCAGCAAACTCTCTCTTAATTTCTCATAATAGTTTCTGACATCAGAAGCTGGAATTACAATGCCAAAATGAAGAATGCAGTTGGTTAGAAAAATCATGCTTTGACTTATATGTTGAGCAGATTTGATAATGAGAGAATCACTGCTGAACCCCACTGTGTGATTATGAAACACTCTTCATGCCTTTATCTTGGCTATTACTAAATAATTACTAGAAAAGGCAAGCATTTGTATTAATGAAATTCCTGAATGGAAAAGGAATTTTTCTCTAATACTGATCTTACAGAACCTTACCTAAAACTGTAAACATGCTCTAGGTTTAGTTTGTTTTCTTCTCTGGGGTGTCCAGATTTATCCGTCTGTGTCATATTTAATTTTTAAAAGGTATTATACATAATGCATAGCAGTGCTGCAGTTAATTGAATTTTAAGCTTTATTTTAATTTGCTGGTTGGTTGATCAGCTGATTTCCTCCAACATTTTTCTTACTAAATGCTTTCTGAGAAAAGCCAGAGAAGAGAAGATATTTTCACATGGTGGGCAGAGCAGGTTCCCCAAGTGCTGGGTGACAGGGTGTCTCTGTGTCTGAGGCCCCTCACTTGCCTTGAAGGAACCAGCCTGGAGTAGACAAGACTCTTGGGAAGGTCAGAGAGTCTATTGTCTGTGTGCTGCTCATCCCTGCATGTTAGCAGTTGTTTTGTTTAAATTTGGGTGTAATGCCCTATTCCTGCACTTTTTCTTTATATTTGCATCTTCTTCTTTCAAGTAATTTCTTTCTCCTTCAAGAGGCTTCCTACATTCTGCGAGGTGCAGGTGGCTGCAGATCTCTAATGCAGGGAGCAGAGGGTAAGGAATGAGCTGAGGGTGCAGGAGCTGATCAGAGGCCCCAACCTTACTGAGAGCAGCAGAAGGCCAGGGATGCACGGCCGGAGCTCAGGATCCCAACTTCACATTAACTGCTTTAAATGCAGTTGTACCCACAGCAAGTCCAAAGCCATCCTGCTATTATGAAGAGATTTCATTTATCAGTTAGGATTTTTTGCTACAGCTTTGCCTTCTGAGTATGGAAACCATGAAACCCCTCTGTAATTTCAGGGGATCCAGTTCAATCCAAGGCAGGTGAGTTGTTATAAACTCAGGTTTTGCTCCAGACAGTTGGAATTGGAGTTGTGAGGGTGACATTTTCTTTTGCAAAAGGAAGGAGATACTCCTCAGACTGTAGTATCATTAGAGGATTTCTGTGTTCAGTTATTAAAAGCTTTAAAAGAGGGATAAATAGTGCTTGATATGCTGAGAAAATTAATGAAGGCTAGAAAAATGTCAGGAGTACATAGCAAGTATCCCAAGGTAATAAAAGAGCAGATATGAACTTGTGACATCTTTGCTGGTCTGTGGAAAATGCAAAAGAACCTTAAACTGAAAGAGAAGTGAAACAATTTCACAGCAGGCACACTAACAATTACCAGAGATGGGAAATGCAGCACCACAGCCCCAGGTACCTCATGGTGATGGGTTACTCTGCCTTCAGCATCTGAGCCTTTTTCCAAGGAGAGACTTGTGCCTGTTGGTAAGAACGTGGTGCAGAGCTGGGACAGAAAATAGAGCATCCTGTTAAAACTGGCCACAAGGTAGCAGGAAGCAACAGAAAAGAGGTGCAATTTAGGCTCATATGATTTATCGAGCCAAAAATTTATTTCACCTGTTGTTTCTTTCTTCTATATATATCCCCCTTTTACATCTGGAGACTCCATTAGTGTCTGAAATGCAAAACTCCAACCACATGAGAAAAGAGAGACCATAATGGAATCGGCTCATTAAGAAAAGCTCGGGGATCTGATTAGCCTTACTCTTGCAGGGGGAGTTTTAACATTTTTTAAAAATATTTTAATGCAATTTTAACTCTTATCATGTTATTGTCCTCTTGGCCAGAATCCGAATCTTAAAAACATCAAAGTTCTTATACAAGGGTTTAGGGATTTGGTGCTTGGTTCATGAAGAGTATTAGAGTCTTTTCCAACCAGAAGAATTTTTCTGTACCTCTGAAGGCTTCCTGAAAATCCTAAAACAAATAATAGAAAAATAGTGATTTAAAACCTAATTTCTAATACAAACCAGCTCTGGCTGTCTAGATGAAGAATAAGCTTCAATAAATGGGAGACAGACGCAGCCTCTTCAGTATGAAGAGTAGCGAGGATGCAGAAATAGAAATAGGTTTTTCATTACTTGAGGGATTATGCTTGGGCCAGAAATGCCAAATATTCTGTGGACCGCAGCTGCACTTTCAGTCTGCTGTTGTATTAGCTGGTAATAGTAAAACAATGATGTGCTGGTAGAGACAGCTATTTGTTCTCAGAAATACAGAGAAGTGGTTTTCCCTTTCTTTGCTTGGATTGCCATCTTTTCCTCCATGGCATGCCTTAAACTTTTGTCCTATTGCAGTAAATGGGCTGCAAATTAAAATATACATTTTCCTTGAGCACCACCTGAGGATGCTCCTCCAGCTGCTGATGTGCTCCCTTAGCCAATTTTTATTTCTGTCCTTGTGACATCCCTTAGTCAATTCAGGGGCTCGTTATTTCCTTGCACAACTGGGTCAGGGCAATTGCCTGAGCAGCCCTGGGCAAGTGCCATCCATTAGACCTCCAGCAAGGAAGGAAAGGGGTTACTGTCCCCGGGAGCAGGGAATTCAGAGATGTTCAGGAAAACAGCAGGATGCATCCTGCTCCTCAGTTGTTTTTGTCACTTGATCAGCACTGCCCACTCTCATATTAACACAGAGACTGGAAATAGTTTTGTTTTCATGTTGTAGCTGGTGGAGAGTTTCACTCCGTCTCACCTGAGAATATTTGTAAAGGGGAAATTACTTAAGTTGAAAAGCTGTGGTTTTCATCTCTTTAGATTTTTTCTTTTATATCGCTGACAGAATGAGTTTTATCTTTTGCTTTAGGCCAAATAAAGGTTTAACAACATTTAACACTGTTCTCTTCATCTTTAGAATTTTTCCCCCCTGTCAAAAATCTATGCATTTCCTTTCTATAAAAATCCCCATGAAAAGTCGTCTGCTTACCTCTATTTCCCCATGCTATGAAGCATTGTTTTAATATGTTGTTTGACTTTTTCCACTGAGCACTCATAAATCATTCATCTTTTCTCCCATATTTACCATTAGAAAACTGTAAACAGCTAGAACAGAAAACGGCTTTTAAACACAGTGCAATTTGCTTAATGTTGCTTTGGCACTCCTGGAGTACCAAATATACAGCAGGTACCTTAGCAGTGGGAGTTTTCTCTGCTTTGCCTTTTTGTGCATTTCAATGCACAGCTCTCTTGTGTTGCCCATGATTTGAGAAGCCAATATTTAGTATGGAATTCACTGTTTCAATGAATTCAGAATTCCTGGATACCATTTCAAAGCCGTCACCATCTCATTTCAATTGAAGTCTGAAGTAGGAGACCTTTTAGTAGGTGCTGTTAGCAGAGTGGTGGAGTTTTGAGGTGAGTAGTTCTCAATGCAGTGCAGCTGAGGGTTCAGGTCACCAGGCAGAGCAGCCTGCTAGAACGTACCATGCAAGGCTCATTCTGGCACTCTTCTTCCAGGGCTTCAGAGTCACAGGAAAAGCATGAACTGCAGGTTGCTGCGGGTGCTACAAATCCTGCTCTGGCAGAGCTGCTGTTGAGACCTTGGATTTCCAGTTTGCACAGGGTGCCTTTGCCTGGGACCTGAGACCAGTGTGGTCACTGGTAATCAATCATTGTCCAGGGATGGGGCAGCACACGGCCTTGGGTTGCCTTAAAAAAATCCATCTTGTTTTTTTCCTTTTGAGCATGGAACCTTCTTCTGAGCCCAGACCTTTGCTTTTGCTAATAGAAAGGTCCAAACCAAAGCTCAGTGTCCAAAGCTTAGGAATTCCAGTTCTCTTAACATATTTCCATTCTTCAGCTGTAAGCTATCCTTTACATACTTTCAGCAGATTTTGTTTTAAATGCTCTCCATTAAGAGTTTCTGCTGAGTGCTACAACTTGCATATTCTGACAATCCCAGAGCAGTTTGCAAAAGAGGTAATGGCTGCATGTACTGCACACCTTGCTTTTTCTTGTGTGTAGTGGTGACTCTGGAATCGTCAATATTTTTTATAGCTGTAAAAAGCAGTTTCCTTAGTTCAATGTTCAGAGGTTTGACACGCGGGTAAATTACTGCATACAGCAGGTCACCAGTAAGCATCTGTGTGAATTCTTTTAGTCAAAATTTGGGATTCTTTTTTTTATTCAGTTTTACTGTGTGACCCCAAATCTTTCTGTTTTCAGTGACAAAAGATTTTTATAATTTCTCACAAGGCAAACCACCAAATGTTAAGATCTGGGGGTTTGGAGATGGCAGAAATTCAGTCTTTCACTTTGCTTCGTAATGTGGCTCATGAAAATCTTCTGATGAAAGAGTTAATGATCAGACGGCAGGAGAATGGCTTTGAAAGCAAGTTGGTTCTTTTCACCACTCTGTGCTCAGCTGATCTGAATTCCAGTGCTCAGGCCCTCAGTACTGGTATGGAAAGGGCAAGGTTTGCAATTGTGGAAGGCAACAGTGACTGTTGGTTTCCTTTGGCTGGAAACTTAAAACCAGTCATGTCCTGTCTTGGCTGAAGGAACACGCCAATCCTAGACACTTTCTCCTCACCTGCAGGATCTGTGGGACTGTGGGGCTTCTTCCCAGCCTCCTCTGCTGGGGTGTCCCTTGTTAGATGTGGTTTGTGTCAGCGTGCACTGTGCAATGAGTGTTCAGTCTTCAGCAAGTCACGCGATTCCTCAGTGCCAGCTCTGGGCTGGGGAACCTCTGAAACCCGAGCGTGTCACCTCCATGAAAATATCCCCTTTGTCAGCTCAAGAACTGGAAATCCTGCAATCATTAATCCCTGGTTTACAGAGCTATAAATGCCCCACATGCCATTTACGAACAGAGACATTACTGCTGAGCATGAAATGCCATTTCAGCTTGAACTCTCTGACTAGTCTGCCAAGATAAAGATAATGTAATTCTATGGTAGTTTTACCTTTCAAAGTTTTTTCTAAATATAAGCAGTTTTTCCCTAAAGCCTTTTTGTGGGAGTCAAAGGTCTGGATTGAAATGGCAAGATCATAATAGAGTTTGGGCTGCAGATTATGAAAAGGCCAAATTTGTAGTAGACAGAATTATATTTTACATGTCTCTGGCTTGCTTATTGTGTTTATGTGTATCGATATGTACAAATTGAACTGATTTCCCTACAGGTTTTACTGATTTTTTTCACATGCTTTTTTGTTGTGTGCTACTAAATGCTCCTAAGTCATATCCAGATAATACTTTGTGATGTACTAAAAATAAATAATATTACTATGAGCTGATAGAAACTATGAAAATATTTCGCCTACTTTTTAGCTTGCGTATTTCATTTATTTTTTCAGAGTTTTACCCTAGAACAATTCTTGAAAATTGTCCATGTGTACTGTTCTGAAATATTTTAGAAATGCACATGTCAGTGAAGTCAGGAATGGGAAAATTTATCATTGTTTTTCTAAACTTTTCTGCAGCAGGAGAGAAGTTTACAAAAATAGCTGAGACAGTAACTGGAGATAGTTTTTTGTGAAATTTATAGTATCTTGAAGCGTTCAGTATTTTGGAGGAATCTAGTACATATCGCCACCTATACTTGTAATGAATAATAAAATTGTACTCATTTATGAGGAGAAACATTCCTCAGACCCTTTGTTGCTGCAGGCTCAGTGCAGTGCTTTGGATGAGTTTTAGTGTGGTTTGAGGGTGACTGAACACTGAATGCAGACTCTCTCAACAGATGTGCACATCAGCTGGGTCTGCAAAAAGCCACCCTTCCCTGTGCAGGATATTGTGAAGCAAGGAAGGCACCAGGGAAAGTCTTTAAGCACAAGACATTTAGGACAAAGCAGTTTGTCCCTGAAACTCTCTCCTAGACAGAATGCATTTAAAACCAGCCTGTGGCTAAAAGTATTTCAGCCTCCAGCTGAAAGTATTCTTGGACACTTCAACAAGGAGGGAGCAATGCCTTAAGTTTTAACTTTTCTATTTTTCAGATCCTTTACTGCGTTAGTGCATAACTCTGAACTCCATATAGAGTGTTAGTTACTGTCTTCACATTTTGGTCAGACAAAAATATCCCTCTAGGCCTGAGATCCAAGGACACCTCGCAGCCTCAGGCCCTGAAAAGTACAAACAAAAGTGAATTGGGGGGGGAGCAAACCGAGGGAGTGTGACTTCATTACCTGAAGCTGTAATTGGACAATTAACCCTTGATAAGCAAATAGACCAAACTTATCTCTGCCTGAAAAACTCGTGACCATTGCCCATCTTGGGTGTAGCCTCTGCAAGGCTCCTGCACTGATCAAGGTCTATCTGTTAAAGGCCTTTAATAAATACTTATTTTATTCTCTAAGTCTGTCTGGCCTCTGTTCTAGGTAGCCACTCCAAGGCACCACTGAAGCTTTGTAGTTTGCTCTCTGTTCGCTGGCTGAAGGTCAGATGCAGCCTCCCGTGAGCCAGGGTGGGGGGGAGGCAGGAGGCAGAGCAGATTTTTCACTTCCCCATCCCTTAATGCAGGATCATCTGGATGTGACCATCCGCTCCTGCCTGCCCTTGGCAGCGGAGCCGGCGCCACTTCACGGTGTCTCTCTGGCACCATCAATCTGTTGTATGGGCTGGGATGCCATGCTAGGAAAACAAATAGCACTGCTGTCCTAGCCAAGGACTAACAGATGGGGCGAATTCTGCTGTCCTCTCACTACATCTAGCTAGAAAATTGATAACCAGCTTTTCCAACTTAAACTGAAAAAAGCGAGTCCCATACCTACAAAAGGAATTCCATTTACCATTTCATAGCACTTGCCTTAAGGTGGATACATTTCTTTTAATCTTTTTTTTTTCCCTTCTCTACCCCCCAAATTGTATTTCCTTATGGGTATTTTAATTCTTAACAGTCTGGACATCTTCTTGATGACCCAGCTATTGCTATTTCTTTCAAGAAAATGCAGTTTTATTTATACCCTTTGATCTTATTGATCAAAAGCCTACATTCTGTGGTGCTCTCATAATTAAACAAAAGTTTGTGTAGAAGCCAGTAGTGTAAATTTTATTTTCTTCAAGAAAAAAAGAAAAACAGCATTTGATTTAGGAGCAGTAAAAAATATTGTAAGTTTTATTTATTTGTAAAGCGATAGCTGCTGTGATTGAAATTAAACATGGTATCATGCTGCTTCTGATTAATTCTAGCACAGAGGAGCCAAAAAATAACTTGATTTTTCAGTAAATAGGCTAAATTAGCATCTGGTAAATAATGATAGTTGGAGGAATTGAAAAGAAAGACAAAAGTTTTATATTCTGCTCAATGAAATAACTTAGTCATTTTTTAAAAAAACAACGCTTGAAGTTAAGGCTATGATTCACTGTTTTGGAGAAATGAGATGAATAATAGTTAATGCTAATTTAGCTTAGAAGCATTTTGCTGTGGGGAAAGTAAATGTTATTATTCCTGCACTCCAGATGGCTAAACTGAGTTTCAGTAATGTATATATTTTACATTATTGTAAAAAATGGATCTTAGGTCTGCTGGTTTTGAGTGTCTTTTGAGTAGTATCAGGCTCTATATTCTGGTATTTAGAAGCATCATAATAAAAAATCATAATAATGTGAGGAAGAGCACTGGGTTTCAGAAAGATGTCATAGCACAAGGTGGTAAAGGGTGATAGACAATTTGTGCCTATTGAGACAGCAAAGCATGACAGGCAATTCATGCCTGTTCCAGGTAGCTCAGGAGGAGAGATCTGTGTGTGAGTGTTTGTGTGTGTGGAAAATGAAGAGACTTCTTCACCAAGTGTGGAATGATAACGTGAGCTGCACTGTACTCGCTTTCCAAAGAATCCGACACATTCACATCACATTTGGAGCAACATTTTCATGTTGTTTTCCCTTATAATAGGCAAAATAATTTGTTCTGGCTAACATCTCAACACCTTTGCTTGTGAATAGTTAACATTCTATAGTTACTTTACTGAAGAACATCAGTATACTTTTGAGTTCTGACATTCTATTAAAACTTAAGATGAGGGTCAGCAGAAGTTTGGGGATCTGTATGTCAGAGTGCTTTTCCCACTGTCCTGCTCTGCCTAACCACGCATTCCCAGCTCATTTGATTTTCCCAAGTAACTGTGCAAAGAAAGAACTGTGGCCCTGGGTGTTACCAAACCAATTCAAATCTTCCTCAGATATCTCAGGATGCAGGACTTGCTCTCAAGCACACCCTTATCTATCCAGTTTTATTTCAGGATCCCAGGTAACTGCCCCTGTGGGGCAAGGTGTTGCTCTTCAGGCCATTTTCTGGGAAGTTCCGCTTCTTGCGGAAGTGCAGCTGTTACAGCATTGTTTTCCTTCTGGAAGATAAGCAGAAGAGAAGTGGAAAACAGCACTGCCCAGCTCTGAGCAGTTCTGTTGAGGGGAACAAAGCTCGAGGCTTTCAGTGAATTCTTGTTGCTGCCAGAATATCAGGTGTGGCACCCTGGGCCCACATTTAGTGTTAAGTCACTTTTTACTCTTGTTTTAGCTGAGGCATGTCCTTTATAGGTATGAAGGAGCAATTTCTTCAGAGTAGGAGTGAAGCTGGACCACTTGGACCTTTCAGTGCTACTCCTGTTCTGAGAATAAATGACAAAGATCAGGCTCTGGGGCCATCAGTCCAGTCTTTTATTAGCAAAATCGTCAACTTAAAAAAAAAATAAAAGAGTTAAAGTGCAAAATAGTGTGGCAGAAGCTGTAAAATTAATAAAATATTTTTACATTAATGATCTAATCTGAAAGGAAGAAGACAAGCTTTATTCAGTTTCCTGTACAACTTGATGAAAAGAACTTCACTGAACAGAGAATGATGTGTTATTTCTGTTCTCTGGTTTTCTTTTGGATGCAACAGATCCCTACCCTCTAGTAAAGCTTTCAAAATTACTCTGCTTGAACAGTAATCTGCTTTTTCCCACCTCTGGTTTATTCATCCATCTTTTAATGCTGATATTCCACACTCCTCCTTTCAGCACTGACAGGTGTAAGAGTAGTTGTGTTTTATTTGTGTTACTCTTATTGTTGATAACACATTTCCTCATTTAAGAATCTGCAGAAATCTTCATTTGGAATCCAAGGAAAGCAATTTTTACTGGTATCATTATTACTGAATTATTACATGGTACATTATTACTGAAAAAAAAAAAATAGGCCTTGAAAAAGAAAGATTAAATATAATGAGATGTGAGAGCTCGAGTTCCTGTTTGAGTGTGATGTCGACAACTCTGTCAATGTTCCCAAATTGCTTTTAAAATTGTTAATAGTTGTTTTGTGGAGAAGATAGTGAATATTTTGATCTTGACAATACAATTGTGATTTCCTCCAAACCTGATACAAATCAAACTGGAGAGACATTGCAAAGGCGCTTTAAATCATTTGTGTTTCCATGATACAGATTAATAAAACTAGATTTATTTTTCTTGATCACTAGTGTTGTAGAATTTTATTCGGGTTTTGGATATCTTTTTATTATTTCATTTCTCTGTGGAATTAGTGTAAAAATTACATGTTTCCTTGTTGATGTGTATGAATGAAAACACAGCTGGGTATGTCTTATTTTAGTGCTTTGAAGATTGCTCTTTAAGTGCTCATTTTCTGGTGCCACAGCAAAGTTATGCAGGGTATTGTGCTGCTGAAAAATTCAATAGCTTCAATCTACAGCGTTTGTGTGCCTCTGCCTGAGCCTTTCTGCCTGTAGGTCGCATGGATAGTCAGAGTCCTCCTCCTTCCTCTCTGTCCTCATCCTCTCCCCAGGTTCCATATATTTTGTCAGTTGTCACCACAGCAGGTGTCTTACAGCAGATAGAGGCCCAAAAAATGTGAATGAAGTAGCACATAATTTAATGATTGATTTACAAAGCGGGCACTGAAGGGAAAAAATGCTTCTCGCTCTGATACCAGCAGGCAGCCACTAAATCATCAGCCTACACAAAAGTGTAGTACAGCCATCCACAAGGAAAATTTAAGGCAAACTAAGGTGAGCAGCACGCCGTGGCTTGTGCTGGGAGCTGGCAGAGGAGGGTGGTTGAGCAGAGCCAGCTTCTTTGCCAGGAGCAAGCCCAGGGTCTGGGGCAGGACCACATTCAGCCTTCCCTGCCCTCCCCAGCACACTGCCACAGCCACTCTCCTTCACAGTGCTCGTGTCAAGAAAACTTCTTACTAATGGCAAATTCATATTAGTCTTCCAGAAAAACAGGGTTTTCATGCTTTGTTGTATAACTTTCTGCCACCTCAGTCTCCAGGGTGCCAGTGCAGCTGGGCAGTGCTGCCGGGGCTGCTGGAGAACTGTTCAGATTTTTGGCTGCAGCATTTGTCAGTGTTTCTGATGAACCCAACGCCAGGATACTTAACAGGAGCTATTGATAAAGCTGCGTTTTACACATCTGCTGCATTGATCTTTACATTTGCTGAACGTTTGTGCTCCTTCCCAAGTTTGTTGTATGGGATTTGGTTACATTTCTGGAGTGGCAGGACCCACGTGCCTCCTCTTTTTCTTGGGGAAAAGGGAGCCTGTGACAGGGCTTGAGGCAGTGCAGAGCAGCCCCTGCACTGTGCCAGTGTCTTGCCAGGCAGGGGCTGAGCAGAAAAGGAGCAATTTGAGTTACAGCTGCAGGGGTTAACCCCAGAATTCTTATTTCGGTCTCATATCAATTGGACGCAGCCCTGGTGACTCTGTGCTCTCCCTGTGTCCCATAGCTGGCAGTGGCTGTGCCTTCCTGGGCAGAGCTGAGCTGCTGCTTGGCTCTTACATGGGAAAACTGCAGGCTGCTTTGTGTAAACCGGTTCTCCATACAACATTAAGGATTGATTGCCATCTATCTAACACATGGCTAGGGCTGGTGCAGACACAAGAAAACCTTTGCATTTTTTCTGTGAGGATTTAAGTTTCCTTTCCATGTCCTGCAATGCAGCACTGTTCCTGGTTCACACAATCACAGGATCACTGATGTTGGGAAAGGTCTCTAAAATCATCGAGTCCAACCCCTAATCCAGCCCTGCTGTGTCCCCACTAAACCAAGTCCCCAGGTGCCACATCCACACTTCTTTTGTCCACAGGGTGGGAAGGTTTCACATCAGGGTGTGGTCTGTGTGCAGGACTGTTCTGGGCAGGGCTGCTCCCAGAGCATGAAGCTGCTGCTGAGAAGGGAGGACCAATGTCACAGGGCCACAGCACACGTCCTTTCCTGCAGCTCACTTTGGGCACTCTTTGTGAAACCACTGGAAACTGTGAAACGTGACAGGTGGGCATGGAACACTTCAGCTATTGAGGGTTACTTTTATTTTGGTATCTCCTGTGATGAAACCTTAATATCCTTGCCATTGAATTTACATGACAGATCTAGCAAATAGCCTAGAAAATGCTACCATTAATAAAGGAATTCTGTAAGGACTGGGTGCAGATACAGGAAAATGTGCATTATGGCACCATTCAGCAAAATTTATTCTTGCAATTATGGCTCTCAGTGCTGGCACACCTATTCTTAAAAGTCAAGTCTGCATTTGTAGACTTCAGAGGTTTGTTTCCAGCATTCTCATATTGTAAGGGCTGCTAAGTTGCTAAGATACAGGCAGAAAGGTAAGTATTTAATACATTTTGTTGAATAAATTTTATAAAATATTACTGTGATGTGTGGTTCACTAGGTTATATCTGAGGCTCTGCTCAAGTGGAATTGTCATAAAAAATAGTATGGACTTGATTCATGATTGCATTATTCCTCTTCCACACTGATATAGCTACATTGAAAATAATTGACTTAAACCAATGGGGCATGGAAAAGATGCAGGGATGAATTTGGCTCTGTTTCTTGAAATGAAATATGTGCCATTTTCTGTTCGGCGTTTGCTGTACCTTAAGAAAAATCATAAGGCAAATTACATCAAATCACACTATTAAAGGAAGCATTTCCTTGTTCTGTGCAGAAGAACAGATCTGAAACATTTATGCATTCAGAATTTTCTCAAAAATACACTTTTTATCTTTGCCCTGTATTTAAAAATTGATAACCAAGGGGAAAAGCTGTTGAGTTATAAAAACAGGGGGTTTTTCACTGTAATTGTGTCATCTTCTGCTAAAACATAATTGAACTCAAGTTTTGCATTTGCAAATGACCTTGACTAAAGTTTTGCAATTCAAAGAATTCATGCAATGACTTGGACTGTCTAGAATTTCAGAATCCTCTTATGGGGCAAAACCCATGTGGCTCCTAGTGAGGACCCTGTATTTGAGACAGTCTTTCTGTCTCACACAGGATGATTTTAGACTCTGTTCCCAGAGAAACTCAGTACAGGAAAGCAGTTCAGAGAGAGGCTGGATGACCTTAGGAATCTTGTTCTCTCCTATGGCTCAAAGAAATAGCCTCTGAACTCTCTGGGGCTACCTGGCTCACCAGGTACTGCTTTCTGGAACCAGTAGCCCTTTACTGGCCACAGCTTTGGGAATAATCTTCACTTCACTGCTTTCTGCATATGGAGACTGGTTTATATCACGAGGGTAACAGTGCTGGGTTTGTGGATGCTGCACCTTCCAAGCACTGAAATAGTCCCTACAAGGGCAAAGATGGCTGGAGCACATGTGCTTGGGCACAGAATTCCCTGGCTCACACCACTGTGCTGCCTTGGAAAGAATAAATAATGTATTTCTGCCTGTCAGCCCCTTTTGCTCCCGCCTGTCTTCTTTCTCCCTGAAGAGAGGCTGCAGGCTTAGGTCTTCTCCTTTTTTCAAGTTTTTAAACTTCATTGGATATTCCTGAATGCAAGAAGATGGAAAAGAATGAGAGAATGATTACATACCTTTAAGGGCCTGAAGATTAAAATCCTTAGTTTTAATTTCTCACCTTTAAGCCACTATTTATTTGCTTCTTGAGTTAATATTTTCCCAGAAGCATTAGTGACAAAAGCAGCAGCCTGTGTGGATGTCCCCTCCTGTTCCTTGGGTCTCATCCCTGTGGTGCTTACCCAGATGTGCACCATGTGCTGACTCAGGAGAGGGACTGTTCCCTGCACATTTGAAGTACAATCACAAATATATGTTATTCTTTCTAGCCAGTTCTTTAGGAATCTGTTGAAAGGCACAAATCATTGCCTTATGATTGCTATTCAGAATAAGCTACCTGGCTGTGTCTGACAGTGCCCTTCCCCTTTTCTGTCTCCAGCTCTCTCACCAAGCTCTGTGTTCCTGTGAATGTACTCAGGTAGGACAACAGAATGAGGAGATTATAAAAATAATTTCTCTCTTTAAAAATACTGATGCCCAGGTAGGGTAGTTCCTTGTACAAATAGTAAGAAAGCACAAAACCACAGGAAGGAGGAGTCAGCACTGGTTATCTGCTATATCCTTGCTCCAGGAAGGATTGTCCCTACAGACACAGGACAAGGAAAGGAAAGAAGGAGCACAATCACCTGCACAGAGTTCTTGCTTCTGGAGGGCTTTGGCTGTCAGGCTCTGTTTCCTCTGCCTGAGGCTCTGGCTCCTGGTTCCACCCAACCAGGGATATGTACCAGCAGTTTTTCAGCTTGTACCTGTCAGGCATACTTAGATGGACAATGGCTGTGGAAAACTGCTGGATGGGGATTTGCTCTTCTGCCTCTACTTGCTGGAAGAATGTTTGGTAGATGTTTGTTTCTGGGTTTCTTAATACACCCTCTTGTTAAGAGTTCATGTTCGTTAAAGTCTGCTTTTTATCTCCATTCATCTAGATGCTTAAAAATAAATGAAACTCAGTGATCAAATAAATGCTTCATTTTAACATAAAAAAATATACATTATTTTAAAAATAATATAAAATTGAGCTTCCCATTATTCCCAGTGCTATTGTGAGAATTGGGCTGAAAGCCATACAGTTCCTTCCTTGCCAAAATGGGGCATAACCAAGTTTGTTTAGCAGGCTTTTCATGAGAGTCAGTCTTTACACTGAAAGCTCCTATCCTGTCACCTGCTTTTAAATGCTTCAAATGTAGGAAGCCTGCTGCAGGTGGTATCAGTAGTTTTACTGATCTGAGGCCTTGGGCAAATTCATTTGAATTGCTTTGAAACTGCATATTCAAAATTCAATAAAATAAGAGGGTCTGATGGTGCAGCTGCAGCATATCCCCTCCAGCTGGGTTAGCTGAGATGTTTCAAGGCCCTGGACTAGCAAAGCCTGGGTGTGATGTACAGATTATACAGAGAGCTGCCAGGGAAGAGGTTTTGGCAGGCTGGGTACAGCAATACCCCCTGCCAGAAGACTTGGGAGTGAGTAACAGTGGCTTTCATGCTATGTGGCATCTTTTGCTGGCTTTCCTAGACAGAAATTTGTTGGTGCAATAGTGGCAGCAGGCCAGGGGGAGGGGATTGCCTCAAGGGTAAAGGGATGGAATGTAGGAGAAACAATAAACCCAAAAAGCTCCAGTTGTTTTGAAAGCGACTGGCTATCCCGAATGCCTTGGTCTGGCTCCAGAATGAGCTGTTCTGTGGGCGGGTTTTGTTAAATTGCATTCAGAAATCATATTTGCCCTTGGGCAGTTACCCTTGCTTTTATGCACACTAGGCAAGTCACGTGCACCAAAATGGAATTCACATGGTACTTTAGTCAAAAAGCTAATGTCAGTCATCATACCTTTTATGCATATCCAGTCCCTTGGTTCTTTATGCCCATTTAAATATGCAGAAGTGCTTTTTATTATTACATTGCCTGTAAAGGATGGAGATATAGATATATAGGGCATGTAATTTATTGCAGTGGAGACTCTTCTCTGCATATGTATTCATCTCATAAATTAAAATCACAGGCATAAAACATTTTGGTCGGTGGGTTCTGATTTTCTCAGACTTCTGCTGCTAGACAGTGGAAGTAATTCCTTTATGTGCCGTGCATCCACGCTTTCCAAATGACTCCTTCAGTAGCAGTCCATGGCTTATCTTTGTAGCATTGTAATGCTGGTATCCTTGTGAGCATCACAGTGCTGGCACAACCAGCACAGTGCCTAAAGGTGAGATAATCAGAGGATGCACGCAGGGATGTTATTTGAGCACCATATCGTTGGACTGCACAGTATGTCCCTCGTTACTGAAAGGGCTACCATGAAATTTAATTTAGGATTTTACAGACACATTTTGAATTGGAAATCTCTGTAATAACTTTCCCTTTGCTCAGCCTTTTAACTGTGAAATTCAGTTGGGGAGTTTTGAAGCAGCAGGTAGTGTCTCAGCACTCTAGAGGGATTTCACCAGGATTCAGCTAAAGTGCTTGGAAGTGTCATTTCCATATTTAACTAATTTCAGTTTTTAATTAGCTCCATGTGAAAAATGAGAGTTCACGCTGAGCTAAGCTGTCAGCATAGAGGCTTGTTTCCTTTCTAGCCTCTCAGGACAATTACTGCAGCATCCCCTGGTTTTTCAATGAGAGTGCTTAGCCACTGCACGCCCCGTCCCTCCATTGTTCCCTGCCAGGAGCTGGGGAGTGTGTTGTGTCTAGCTTGCTAAAATGGAGAAGATAACTTCTGACAATATTTCAAATGCAAAATTGGTGCAGTAAAGGTTCAAAGAACTTCAGAGGTCTGGCTCTGAACCATCCAGCAGCACGGAGCTCTCAGAGCTCCCTGGCACTGAGCAGTCAGTGCTGTTGTTCTGAGCAGTGTGTGATCCTTCCAGCTCCATTCCTGCTGCACTGGGCAGTGCTGCCTTCCAGCCTGCACACTGGGACAGCAGCTTGTCCTGCTCTTTCCTGCTTTTCCATGGGCTTTCTGCAGCTCACTCTGATCAATGCAGGGCTCCAGAGGCCGAGCATCCCAAAGGCCTGGAGGCCTCCAGGAGGAAAGAGCTGCCTTTGTGTGAAATTCCACCACACAGGATAGGCAGGGAAATGTGGAAATCCTGCATCTCACCTGAAAATTTACCTCTGAGGATCTGAATGCAAATGTTAAATAGTTCTCAAGAACAAAGTGAGAGGTGCAGTTCAGTAAACTCTGCAAAGCCATAGGATATGAACAGATTTCTGGAATAATTTTATGAACTGACAGTTCCATTTACATGCCAGTCATATAATGCTATTGTTATTTTTGAAAGAATGCAGTTCTTAAATTACATATAAGTGGAAAAATTGGTGTAGGTGTTACCTCATGGTTGGTTTTGAGCTGTTTGAGTATTTTTTTAAACCTGTCCTGTAAGGTGAGATTTTTAAAGCTTTATTAATAGGTTTGGTAGTATCTTCATTTTCATTTTGGTTTCTATCTTAGCAAAATAGAGGTTGTTTGTATTTTATTCTTCACTAATTAATATGGACAGCCACTTCCAGTAAGCAGAAGCAAATTTTTTCTATTAGACCATAAAATCAAATGCATCTTTTTCAAATCACAGAGGAAGAAAAAAAATCTTAACTGTGGCACTTTTTGGGTTCTTAATGTTCATAGTGTCATGAAAGAAGGAGGTAAATACATTGCAGAAACTTGTCAGATACAGTGACACTGAGAAGTTCCTAGTAATTTTTCTTTTAAGATACTGAGGAGCTGCTTTGATACCTGCTTTCAAGCTGAAGCAAGTTCTTGAAAGGGAAAAAAAAAGGAAAATAAATTTCATAGTGAAGAGTGAAGCTGAAATGCTAGATAGATTTTCAGTATAGTTTAGGTTTTGGGGTTTCTTTAAAACATGGTATTTACTGTTTCATCCATCAAAGAAAAAAGATATATAATCCTGGTTTGATTGCCAGTCAACTGAGTGCAACAGACATGAAGAAGTAGAACTTGAGTGTTAGCAATGAAGTACCAGGGTGTAGTTCTAGCTACCACATATATATATTATTTTTTGCCCCCTCTAATGTGATTTATCTACTATTTGAAGGATAATTCCTGGTTATTTATTGGCATTACTAAGTAAAGTTGTTACAAATATTAAGAATTATTGTATTAATAATTTAACATAACTCAGTTATGCCTTACAACGTGCATGTAATTGAAGGCAAAGGTTTCTTAGGGTGTGTAATCCAGCTGGTATCTTATTCTATGATTCATTAATTGGTTGTATACACTGATGCATATGTTAATGCATTACAGCTCGTGTCCAGTTCACCCTGCAGTTTAAACCTCTGAGTTTTTGATGGGTTGCATTGCTGTTGCCTGTAGAAAGCCCTGTTTTTTCAGGCATTGTTATGATACTCACAGTCTCAAATACTTAAATCTAAAAGAGGAGTTCAGAAGTGAAGCTCTCTCCTCTGAAGCCAGTGACAATTCTGACCTTGGTTACAATGGGGTTGATTTACTCTAAAGGGGCTGCTGAGGAGCATTTCTGCATTGCTGGCCTGAGACAGCGCAGAGGCTCCTGCAGCATTTCATATGCACGACAGAAAGCTTTCTTAAAGTGACCAGGTATCAGATGCTCTCTACATTAAACTGGCATCATTTTTCTGTTGTGGACAGCAGCTCCATCTGTAGCAGTGACTTCTGCAATCTCTGCAGTGATTACTTTTTTTATACCAAGAAGATTAAATTGAGCTAGTCTTAAAAGGCAATCTTCATCTTCTAAAAGGCAATTTGAGACATAAGAGATAAAGGAAATTAATGCAAATATTAATATTTAAGTGTATATTATGATGTTCCTTAGATTAATCAGGATGTAGGTGTCCAAATTAAATAAAAATATTTATTAATTAAATTATTCATGGTGCACAGTGCTTGAGGTGGACTTAAGCAGACTGGTGAGCTGTCATGGTGTCTCTTGGGACCTCAGATGGATCTGCAAGCTCCCGTTCCGGTATTGGCTGATGAAATTGTGTAACAGATGTTTTGGTGATGCAGCTCATAATCATAAATGAACACACACAAACACACAGAGGAATTCCTTGTGAAATGTCTATTGCTGCAGTCTGCAAACTTGCAACTCTGGCACTTCAGAATAAAGCAGTGATCCGAAATGGGAATCCTGGCACCATGAAACCCTTCACTGATTTATCCTGTGCTTCCATGTTGGTGTGATCACACAGAAATACTGTTCTCACTTGTAGCTTCTATTCCCTTTCCAGCTCTACAATTCTACAGGAGAAAGCTTAGATGCAGGAGGGCCAGCTTTTAGTCTCTGAAAGCCATAACATTTTGCTATAAAACTTGTTTTTTTCCTGTGAAGGCAATATAAGCAAACTTCATAATAAGGCAGGTATAAGGCTGGAAATAATTACATTAAACCCATTATGGGAAATGATTAACAATGGAAAAAAATTCTCAAAAATGTAACTAAAATCCAATTTGATAATTGCTTATTTCTTTCAAAATTACCACTAAAAAACAGCCCACACAAAGAAATATGAGTAACCAGGCTGTAACTGATTGCCTATACAAGATACTTATCAAATCTGTACATTTTGTTTTCATAGGTTTCTATTCTGGCTCAGTACGACATCTAAATCACAATACATTAATAATGTCAGCCTTTCAAGGCTTAGAGAAGGTCTCAATCTGCATAGGCACTAAATATAATCTGTACCTTCATGCCAGTATCAAGATGTGATTTAGGCTAGGTTTATATATACACCTTTTGAAGCACATTGTGAAAGAAATATAAACAGCTTATAGTGTTGAAAATGAATTAGAGGCTTTGGGAGAAGAAATCATATTTGCTTTTCATCTTTGGATTTATTTCCTCTTTATAATGAACTTCTAACTCCAATAATTACTTTGCGTAGAGAGTAAAACCTTAAACTTTATCATTCACACAGTGTTTTAAATTGTGATTTTATCAGGTGATTAAATTAAGCTATTCTGTATCATTTCTATTAAGGGAAGAATATACTTCATGACTGGAAATTACACTTTTTTTTGTACTGTGGACAGAAATTTGGCCATTCATAATAATGCGGTTTCACTTCATTTAGTGTATGCAAAGGAATAATAAAGGTAAAAACTATTTTCTCATCAGTGTGGCTAACAGAGATTGAGTCAAGGTCTGAATGCTTTGGAACAGTGAGATTATGAAATTCTTGTTCAACATGTTTGTAGAAATTAGGGCAGTTGCAGTTTCAGAAGATGAACATAGTTGAATAAATGTTTGACGTGATATCCCTTAGGTTTATGATCAGTATAAAAAGTAAAGCAGTTATTTTAATTCTTGTAAGTTCAGGCCTCAGTGATTTCCAAGAGTATATTTGTGTCTATATTCCTTGAAACACCAGTTTCAAGTCTCATCTAGGTCCTTCCTCCTCTTGGAAACAGAATAAAGACAAGCTGGGTACTTTGTTCATGATAATGGTGTCTTTTAGGTGTGAAATTAAAATTGGATTCAATTTGCTTTGTATTAACATTGAATGCTCACAATTGCTCAAAAATAGAGCAAAATTGAGTTAAGAGCATCCCTTTCTGGTCTTCTAAGCCTGTTTCAAAAGTGGCAGCATTTTGGCAAGACTGGTAAAGTGGATATTATATAATGTGAGTATAATGTCATCTGGGATCGTCTAGGCTGAAAGATGCTGTATTGGGTAAATAAAAATATATACACTTTTCTTATTAGTTACAGCCATCTAGTTCAGATGCAAGACCAAAAAGATTGCAGCCTTGACTCTTGAAATTGCCATAAGAAGTGAGTTCACGTTACACAGTCTCAGGAACTGATTAATTGTGTGCCAGTTCTCCACGCTCTGTACAATCTAAGGCCTGTCATGAGAATAAATGAGCAGTGCACTGTATTCTGCTTCTCTTTTAAGGTCTTTGTCATGAGATTCCAGATTTTGAAGGCAGCACGCAATGCTGTTACCCTTCTTGTGACAAAAAGATTGCTCAAAGTGGCACAAAATCAAAACATTTTGGTAAAGAGGACTGAGAGGAACAAAGCCTGAGCCAGGGATCCTTTCTATCCCAGCATGGTGGGGACTGGGGGACAAACACCCACCCAAGGAACAGCTCCTGTTCCTGGACTGGAACTCTGCTTGCCTGGTGTTTTCCTGGGAATGGGATAACTTCTCTCTATTCCCAAAGGAGCTGCAAGTGTGTGTAAGCTTTTCAACTATTTTTAGAAGTAGAGAAACTGAAGATGGAAATAGAGGAATGAACTTCGAAATCATTGCATGGCAGATAAGCACACAAATCACATTACTCCTAATGGGATTTGTGGGTATATCTTTCATGCTGTGCTTTGAAAATCCATTCCATTCAGTTTATTGACGTGCACAGGGAAAGAAATCAGTCAGCTTGGAGGGGGGAGTGATCAATTAAAAAAAAACTTTTTTGGGTCCCCCTATTTCTTCTGTGTGAACACAGTGACAATGAAGCATCTTACAGCCCTTCTTCCATCTCCTATTCAATCTTTAATAACACTTATTCAAAAGAAAGCAATTAATTCCTAGCAGAATTTTTGCTGCTGCTGACAATACACTCACTCATAGATCCTTTATGGTATTTCTATAAAATGTTTCTTGGGCTGGATGCTTTAAAGCAAACATCTTGTTCTAAACAGTATTGTCTAAAAGAGTTTTCACACTGAGGGTGAAATTATGCCAAAGCATTTCTTTCTTATGTTTGTGTTAAGTCAGCTCTCCTTTCTGTTGAGTTTTCCAATGGTTCTTGCTTTCCCTGGTGAGCAGAGGAGCACGGCTGACACTGAGCTCATCCCTCTTCCACAACAAGACCTGTCCAAAATTGAGGGTCTGCCTCCTTTCCCTTGGCATGTCCCAGAAATTTAGGTGCTGCAATTCATATTTCCCTGTGTTTATAGGAACGCTCTGGGTGAGAGAAGGCTGGAGCTGGATTCTCTCTGCAGCAGTGAGGAGGCCAGCAGCAATGGCAGCCTGACATTCCTTACACTGATTTTTTTATGAACAGTCCTCACAGCTTTCCTCCTGAACCCAGAAAATACACTGACTTTCTCTTTCAAAAGTTACAAAATGTTGCTGTTGTTGTTTTAAGTATAAAATTATTACAGAGCTCAGGCACAATCAACAATAATATAAACCTTTGGCTGGGTAAAATATAGACTCTTCTATGTGAGTAACAATAGGAGCTTAATTCAATTGATAGAGGAGTGAAAAAAACATGCAATGGGATATAAAAATACGTAGCAGTGCCATTATAGTTAATGGAATTTTCCATTTTCAGCATTGTAAACTACAGAAAGTGACTCTGAGAAGTGAGAGGTCTTGTTCAATGTTATGGGCAGGATAAATAAGACAGCAAAATGGTTCTTTATTGTGCTCTCTAGGTGTAATATGGGCAAGCCTATTGTTTCATTGAAAATAGTGGGATCGGTAAATTCTTGAAGTTGTGGATTTCGATAATGCTTTATATGGAGTTCCCAAATGAACTTTTAATTTAAATTTATTACAAAAACGTAGTGCATAGCAAATAGCAAACTGATGATTAAGATGAATTGCTGAGAATGAATGACCTTGAAAGTAAGCCATCTATTTGTTGTTGAGCTTCAATGGTCACAGTCAATAAGCAGGAGTTTTTGCATATATTTCACAAAAGAAGTATTAAATTTACATCAAATTATCTGTTTTTGAAATGCTACTTTAACCTTCCCTACAAACAATCAAATGTCCAAAAGCAGAAGAGGCAATATAATCAGGAATACATCCAAATATTTTATATGAGCTCTGTAGGATTCCAAGTCATTAATATTAAAACACAAGTTCATAAGTACCATAAGTACTGGTAGTCCAGAGAATTATGTAGTTCTTTTGATCTTTGATCTCTGCTATCAACCCTGTAAAAGTTGCATCCTCGTCTGCAGTGTCTCTGAGATCTCAGCAAGATATTTTGAAAATGCATCGCTCATAATTTTAACTGAATCTGCTGTGCTATTAATTAGAGTATTTACCACTGTACTGATGAACAGCTACATTGGGTTGAGACACCTGCACAAACGCTGTGGCATGTCACCAATTGCCATTTATGTACTGCTTTCTCTGCCTAAAGTCCTGCTGCTTCTAGGAAATGTTTTATGGCATAAAAATCCCAGGGTTTGCCTTTGAGGAGTCGTACTAAGCATTCCCTGGATTGCCAGGCCTGGTGGATAGGTAGGGCCATGCTGCATCAACTTGTACCAAACACTTCCAGAATCACTGGGACCAGTGGATGCACTCTGGAGTGCTGTGTATGTGCAGGAACAGCTCCATTGGGTTAGATAAATATCACCTTTGTGTCCAGCACCAAAAAATGGTTATCTTGTAGGGAAAAATCATGTATGTACTTTCCCCTACTCATCCTCCAGCCTCTGGTCATTCTAGGTCTTTTCTGAGAGGAAGGGTAGTAGCATAACAATATTTCTTCCTTTATTTACCCTTCCCGTAATGACTTAATGTTTGACTTACTTGAAATTGTCATCAAGCCCAAAATTTTCCTTCTGCTTGATACTAGCCAGCTCAGAAGTCATTACTTAACATGTGGAGTTAATATTACTCCTCTCCAGCATACATTATTTTATGGGTTTGAACTTCACCTGCCAATTTCTGGCCCAGTTGCTCAGTTATTTTATGTCCTTGTGCAGTTCTCAGTCAGGCCTCTTCTTGAATAATGCATTATCAGCAGCAGACTGTGCCCCCTTCCCAGCATGGCCTGTTTTCCATTTGGAATTATATCATATGTATGATAGGTTTGGACTTTTAAAAATAGACTTTAGACTTTCCTGTATGTAATATATCAAAGGTGGCAGATGTCCACCCAGCAATCCATGTGGCTTTTGCTTTGTTTTAGAAAAAGGCGTGGGAATGTGATCAATTTTTATGGCACCTCTTGGGTACCCTCAGGATCCTTGTCACAGTCACACAAGGTATTCAAGGAAGAATAGAAAGTTCTGACACTTCTGAATTTTCGGAGAGACGTCACTGTTTCTCTAGCAAGGGAAGGTGCTACTTGCTCACATTGTTTATTTTAAGACTGCTTCTTTTAAGTGGCAAGACTCATATTCTTTGGTTATGATATTTCAAGCACTTATATTTAACGGGTGGATTGCAGGTTAGAGCTGCTGGAGACACTGTCCCTTTCTGCCAAGAGCAGAATATGAAAGGACTTCAGTATAATTGTGAGCTTTCTTTGACCCACCTTCATCAGCCCTTGTCAAGGACTCCTATCCCATCCCAGCTCCATCCTGACAATGCATGTACTGCTCCTGCTGCAAATGTGGCTGAAGGCTGGCATACAGATTTATCGAGCAGAGGGTGGTGCCAGCCTCTGTAAATCATCTGTGATTTATTGAAATCTTTGTCTGGCATATTTGTTGCCAAGTCCAGGTTTTGTGGGAGAGGACTTTTACAGATTGTCCCCAGGGCTGACATACCTTGTACACAAAGGAACACTTGCAGTGCTTCCCATCTGACAGAGCCTCCCTGTCTCTTGTGATCAGTGCCTGTTAATTGTAAGATATAGATCTCAACTGAGGTTTAGTTCAGTAAATCCTGATCATTTGTGTGTTTGTGAACTGTCTTCCAGCCTCTTCAGATATAAGAGTAGCTGGGAAAGGCTTCTTACTTCCCTTGTTACAGCGACCAAGGACTGCGCTCCTCAGCAGAGCCCTGAAAGCTCTGGTTAGAATCCAATGGAGTGTTTTTAGGCACTGTGCAAGTTTTTCCCATGCAGTTCCTCCATTGCTCTTTCCTGACTTTCAGCCCCCTGCTATTCCTGTCTTGGGCATCTCTTGAGGAGAGGTTGTCAGCTGTGATGGATTGTGCATTCATTCTGTAATGGGGGCAAGTAATCGCTGGGGACTAGGCCTAATGCACTCATTTCACTTGTGACTTGGGTTGAACTTGAACCCCTTTCTCCAGAGGAATAGTAAAACTTCAAATTACTATGTTTCTAATCTTTTAAGTAACTGTTATTTTATGAATAATAATTGAGATCAGTAAGATCAATTTCTGGTATTACGCAAGTTCTGCTGCTTGATCACGAAGTAGTAACTAATGACCATGAGTCTTAGCTTAGTAACATTTATTACAAGTAAGAATGTAATAATGTTTAAATATTTTTTTTAATTTTGGGGGAAATACATTTATCCTTTTCAGGCTGGTACCCACCTATATGCTTCCAGAAGAGCAAAACACTAAATATCTTTTGCTTCATGCAAGCATTGTGGTGCATTAAAACAATGTTTAGATCATATGAAATAAAAAATAGATGTGCAGATATATCTTTGAATATAGATGCTATGAAATTAACATTATGCTGAGATTTATCAGGTACTTTTTGTTTCGTCATGTCTGTGTTTCATTAGACCTGGCTTGGAAATTAATTTGATGTTGCTGAAAACTACATAATAAATAACAAGAGTTGCATCATCATTCACCCGATGAGTGGATGGAAAGGAGACTTTAAACATTTCTGCTCCTATAGCACAATGGCCTTCGAACAGCAAGTGTGGTTTTAGTGCTTATTTCTTCATGTTGTTCATGATATAGTGGAGTGTTTTCTTGTTCACATGAAAAGAGGTTGGCCTGCTCCAGACAAACACTGGATGTATCCTGACAAAGGGATAGTTTGATGGATTTATTGTGGATTATTATAACTCAGGGGTTAATAAGCATGACTAGCTGGAAATTAAACTATGGAAATATTCTTAATTTTGTTCACTTGTATAATCTTCCCATCTTTTTTAGTTACTTAGAGAATACTGAATTTTCCAATAAGCAAGCAGTGTGTATTTTCCAGATCCTAAATGGGAAAATGCAGTAGGAATGGGGGAAATGATGGATCATTAGTCTGCATATTTCTCTCTTTAAGAAAGGATATCAAGTAAAGGGATAAGAGAAAAATCTTCATTCTGCTCTGCCTATTGGCAGACACTCAGCTGTGCTACAGGGAGATCTCCAGCTCACAAAGACACCAGAGGTCTCTCCTTTGAAAAGTACAAGGTCAAGAGAGACAGGAGCACAAAGACAAGACAGAGAGCTTCCTGAGCCTGGGAACCATTGTCCTTTAGACCAAACTGGATGGAGTGCACAGCGGGTTCATGGCCAGAATGAGAGAAGACCAATGAGAGGCATGTGGGGACACTACTGAGTTTAGAGAATTTCAAGATAATTTGCGGGTAATTTTCTGTGCATTTGTGTACCTTTGGGGACTTCTTAAAATAACATGATTCACTCTAGCACCCTTCACATACAGAGAGCAAAAGCACCTGGAAGCTAAAGCTGCATGCCCAGCAAGAACAAAAGCAGAGACCTGGTTCATCACTCCCGGTGGCAGAGCTGCCAAGGATCAGTCTAAGACTTACAGAAGATAGGGGTTGCTAGAGTCAGAGTGAGAGGTTGATTACTATTTTTTTTACCTAAACCTTAAGGGTGTTACATCAAAAGTTATTGTTTCTGAATTCTCATGGTTTTGAGAATATAAATACACTATTTTGAGTTACTGGATGTTAGTGTTAAATGAACCATATAAATCCTGACAAGCTCAGTGTTTGAAATCAAGTATCAGAGAGAAGAACTTTGAAAATATGCTTAAATGTTTAGGGCAGGAAAAGGCAAACACACAAAAATAATACCTTTAAGTGCTCTGCAAAATATAATTTGTGGATACATAAATTGTTGCTGGGGAAAAAAACAAAGTCAGTTTTAAAATAGAGAAGAAAAACAGAAAAACCAGCAAACAGGCACAAATTGACTAGCCCAAATTTGTCCTCTGAGACAAAGGCACTCAACTTCTGAGTGGATCCCCACATTTCTAATTAAATGGGCTTCTACTTATTCTTTTGCTGGAGGCATTTTGTTTGATTAACAGAACGAAAGGTTAATCATATAAATTTGCCATCTCACAGCGTTGTGAAGCAGCAGAGAGAAGGCATCTCCTTGCTCCCCCTGCTCGGCTGCCAGTCAGCTCTGCTCAGAGCAGTGCAAACACGGAGCTTTCCCCCAGGCCCCTGTGACACACTTTTCTCCACTCATTCTTGCTGGAAAGTAACATTCCTCATGTTTGTGACTGCAGCTGTCTTAGTGCAAGTCTGTACCTCACCTCATAGATGTGTGAGCTGTGCAGGGGAGTCTCAGTGTCTCCTCCAGATCCCTGCCCCGTTAGGAAGGAGCTCTAATTGCTCCTACCTAACGTGCATCCATGATTAAAACACAGAGCAGTGAAGTTATTAATGAAACCATGGTGTGCTTGAAAGCAGATGGATCACAGGGTTTTTTTTAATACCATGTTAATAAGATCTTTTATAATTCCTTGTCTGAATTTACCTGGTAATTATAAGGTAGCAACTATAATTTTCTTGGACAGACTCTTAGTTATGATTTCTTTATCTCTCTGTTGTAAGGACTGGTTTCACACTCGAAACAGCAGGCTTTCATCTCTGCAAATGACCTACATCTGTGGTTAGGCTTGCAATAAAATTTAAAAAATGGCAACTTTGAATAGACACACTGAGAGTATAAAACACAAAATTCTAATTCTCCTCTGTGACTTATTTGCTTTTTGGGGCTTTGAAATTCATTTAATCTTTATGCACTCTTGGCTTTCAGGGCTGGTCCAGCTGAATGTGGTACCTGTGCAGGGTGTGGGAATTGCTGACAGGACAAATACCCTGAGCTGCTCCTCTGCTGTCCCAGCCCTGGCACAGCTCAGTGGGGACAGTTGGGATAAACTGCAGCCTGGTTGGGTTTGAGCTTTGTGAATGATTTTTCAGTTTCATTTGAGTACTTAAAAAAAAAAAAATTGGTTCCTTGAGATTAGATTGAAAAGGCCTTTCAAAATGTTTGTTGTGGAAAGACAAAAAATTTGTAATTTAATAAATCACTCGATCCCACATAAATTTCTTGTATATTTTCCAAGGATTATTAAATATTTTGTAGAAATAAATTTTGAGTAGTTTCTTTGCAAAACATCCTTTTCAGGTTTATGTCTGGTCTTTAACATACTAGAGTCTTTAATAAGGCTTTGGTTTGTTTGTTTGTTTTTGTGAGGTATTTTGACATTATAGAAACAAAATTTGCAAATTCAGCATGAATATGAAATCTGGCGACTGCCATCTTCACAGAAAATGTCTCCTGGTTTTAGTTACTATTCTTAGACATCTGCTTAGTGTATAGGATGTCCGGGGGAAAAAGCTGTCTTGTTCTCCAGATGCTTTTGTCAAAACTACAGAGGTTGAACTCTGCATAGATTGTGCGTTGAGAGATTTCCAAGGGTTGAGATAGATGGATTCTGGGGGAGGGGACTGCTTTTTGTTTTCTTGGGGCTTAGGAATACACATGTGAATCAGTGACATCTAAATGGATTCCCTGCATGCTGAGATTATCGGAGTGGTAGCTCAAGCACTGTAAATGGCAGTTTCTGTGAGAAATGCTTTGCCTCTCCTATCCCTAATGTTTACTCTTCGAACACTTAGTGTGTGGTCACTCCTGGGCCATTCGTGACCACTACAATCACTTGGAAATGGATGCAAAATATCTGATAATCTTGTGTGGATCTGACACTGCAGAGGAGAACAATTCTAAGGGTGCTCACAGTCATATATTTTCCCGCAAATTGACAAAGAATCCTCTCAAACACATTTTGACATAACTGGAAACGCTGTTCTCTGTGGTACATAAGTTTACATACATCCTGGGTAAGCAGGAGGATGCAAAGAAAGAGAAAGAAGCAGCTTGGTGGGCTTTATCCCTCAGCACTGCTCTGTATTGTGAGAGCACCGTGGGGATAATGTGATGAGAGTATGGAGAGGTATGCAGGTAGCTGTGTTTATACAAGGTGAAGATGCACATAAATCCACTGGCTGAATGATTCAGACCTGTCAAGTCTCATGCATTATGCACAGGACTTATTCAATTAGCCCTGCCACAGTGCCTATAACTCAGGCACTTGTGCAGGGCGTGCTTGGCCTTGCTCCCACTGCTCTGCTCGTGTTCCAGGTGCAGCTGCACAGCCTCTGACGTGGCCACACGGACCTTCCTCAGGCACAGGGATGGCTGGAGAGGCCCTGGCTGTGAGCAGGAAAACCTTCCCTGCCCAGGGCTGGGAGGGGCTTGGGATGATGGAGTCAAAAAACTGCGAGGAGAAAGGGTTGGCACAGCCCTGGCTTTGTCAGGGAAACTCAATCTACAGAATAAATACAGAGGCTCTATTATGGCTTCACACCTAAAGAGAGAAGGTTTAGGATGGGTGTTAGGAAGAAATTCATCCTTGTATAGGTGGTGAGGCCCTGGCAAAGGTTACCCAGAGAAATTGGGGATGCTCCAGCCCTGGAAGTGTTCAGAGTGAGGTTGGACAAGGCTTGGAGCAACCTGGTCTAGCTCAGAGCAACCTGGTCTCCTGGAAGGTGTCCCTGCCCATGGCAGGGGATTGGAACTGGATGATCTTTCAGGTTGCTCTCAGCCCAAACCATTCCGTGATTCTATTATTCTAATGTATTGATTTAAATAAGTTGTACTAAACACAAAATAATTGCATTACCAAGTCACTGCTTTACATAGGGCTAAAGCCAATTTTATAATCAACATATAAATTACCACCTATAATTTAAGCTCGGAGCTGATACTTGCAGCAAGTGCTTTGTTTCCCGAGCTGTGTCCCCGCACTGTGTGAGTCGGGAAAGCGGTGCGTGGTGCCCGGCGCTGCCCAGAGTTGCGAGCATTCTGCCTTTTGCATTTCAGTGCCAAAGGATGCGCGTGAGCCACCGGGGCTGCCTTTTATTTATCTGCCATTTAGCGGGGGCGATGGGGTGGCGGTGTTTTGTTGTCGCCGTTGCCGTTTCTTGGAGCACATGCCCATCCCTGCGAGGCGCTCGGGTGTCGGTAGCGCGCTGACCGCTGTCTGTCTCCCCTGTGTCCGCAGCGATGCATCTCCTGGGGCTGAACTGGCAGCTGCAGCCGGCCGAGGCTCCGACCTTCAACAACGGGCAGCGCCCGGCGCGCCCGCCCGCCGAGGACAGCGCG
>JAHLSL010000079.1:1801372-1934808 GCA_025920805.1 Petroica traversi | reverse complement strand
GCGCCCCCTCACACCCGCCCGCCGCGGAACGGCCCCGAACCGCCCCAGAACGGCCCCGAACCGCGCCAAACCACCCTAAAACGGCATCGAACCGCCCCAAAACGGCCCCGACCCAGCCCAGAAGGGCACCGAACCGCCCCAGAAAGGCCCGAACCACCCCAAAACGGCATCGAACCGTCCCAGAACGGCCCCGAACCCCCCAAAACGGCCCCAAACCGGCACCGAACCGCCCAAAACGGCTCCGAACCGGCCCGGAAAGGCACCGAACCGCCCCAAACCGCCCCAAAACAGCACCAAACAGCCCCAAAATGGCACTGAACTAAAACAAACTTCCCCAGAACGCTATCAGGCCCCCACAAACAGCCCAAAAACGCCACAAACTGCCCCAAAACACTACCTGAACTGCCACAAACTGCCCCCAAACACCACCTGAACCGCCACAAACTGCCGCACAATGCTGCACAACCACCCCAAAATGCTGCCTAACTGCCCCAAAACGCTGCTGAACCGCCACGAACCACCCCAAAATACCACCGAACCTCCCCAAAACACCACCAAAATACCGCCAAACCACCCTAAAACACTGCCAAAACGCCCCAAAACTCCATCAAACTGCCTCAAAATGCCATCAAACCACCCCAAAATGCCGCCTATCCTCTCCCTCCCCTGGCTCCCGGCTTGCCCCATGCCAGCCGCATGCTCAGGTGCTTGTGGTGAACTGTGTGGTTTTTGTTTATTGCTGATGAAGTCACGCTGGTGAAGCACTCAGAGAATGTGCTGGGTTTACTGGCTATGGGGCCTTTTTCCAGGGTTAGCTTAAAGATCTCATAGAAAGGGGAGGCTGAGGGAGCTGGGGCTGTTCAGTTTCAAGAGGTGACTCATGAATTGTGTAATTATCATCAAGGAGGAGTAGAGCACTGGCCAGGGTAATCTCAGTGCTGCCAACCACTGAGCCAACAGGAGGCTATGGGCAGGAACTGATGCCCAGGAAGCTCCACCTGAACATGAGGCAGAATGTGTTTCCTGTGCCTTGACTGAGCACTGGATCATTTTGCCCCGGTCTCCCTCACTGGGGGTATTCCAGAAGCTTCAGGACACAATCCTGTGCCCTGTGCTCTGGGATGACCCTGCTGGAACAGAGGGTATGGACCAGATGACCTACTGTGATCCCTTCCCACCTGACCCGTTCTGGGATTCTGTGAAAAGCTTGATTTAGTGGCAGTGCACTGTAGTGCTTGCAAGAAGTCAAGAACTGGCTTGCAGCCAGGACCACTTCCTTGGTTCTTTTTTCTCAGATGAATTCTAATAGCATACAGCAAGGACAGAAGAATTTGACCCATGGTAAACAGTCTGTCCTGTGATATTAATGTGAGAAATACAGACAAATGGTTTCTTTTTCTCTTAAAGAAAAACTGTGTTCCAGTGGAGGATGACAAAGTCATGGGAATGGAAAGAAAAAATGAGTAAAACCTAGAACCAGAAATGCTTTCCTAAACTGAGAAAATGTGTTAAAAATGTGGAGAAGTTACATGTCACAAAAAGGATTTTAGTCATTTAAATGGGATGCTTTTTACTGGTGAGGTTCATGGGTTTTCTTTGCTACAGTAAGGTCTTCTCTGGTTATTACGAAAATTGTGGAGAGAAGGCAGAACAGAATGTTACATTTAGACAAAGCACCTCCCACTCCTTAGTGTGCTGGAATGGTGGATGGCATGACTGGAACAGATGTCTGAGCGCTTGATTTTTGTCAGCTGAAGAGTTCTGTTCGGAGGCTGAGCATTGTCTTGCATTCAGAACCTGTGGCTCATGTTAAACCTGGTAATTGCCAAAGCAAGTGTTAGAAGCAAATGCTGACACAGGATACTTGTATTGGGAAAACAATCAGTTAAAATAGAGCTGGGAAAGGAAGCTGTGTTGTTCTTTTATGAGCTTGATCATTTCGTGGATTTGCTTCTGTTTTCAATAAACAGTGCTGCTGCTGCACCTCAGTTTCTCCACGTGGATCCATGGAGGGTCTAATTTTGACTTCCTCCTTGACATGAAATCCTACATCCCAATGGTGCCAAAAACCTGGAAATTTTTAGACAAGTATTCATTGGTTTGGCTTTCATCTCTGACTGGCTGCAGGTCAAAGTGCATGAGCAGCACATCCCTAAGTGCAAGGCAGAATGTTTGTGTTGCTGCTGAACTGCCTCCAGGTTTTGCACAGGTGAGAGACCCTGTGGTTTTGGGCAGGAACCTGAAGAGCTCAGGTCGGCAATTATGGTCATTTAGCAGACAACTCCAGGGGTTTAACACCTTTCCCAATTCCCTCCCTGCAGCTTTTTGTTGCCATCTCTGTGCAAATATAGGGCAGCAGGACTGCAGAATTGGAATGTGCTCCTCTGCCTGGGGCACTTCAGTGCAAATTCTGGCAGTTTATCCCAGCCCCACTCTAATTAGCTTTGCCCATTTGAAAAGGCTGAGATGCTGTTTTGGGAGTGGTAAGCTCCTGTAGAGGAGACAAGGAGACAAGGAGAACTGCTGGTTATGTCTTAAATTGCTGCAGTTAGCTTTCCTCGGAACATATTGGAAAAGTTTACTTGTTCTGACATTTTGTAGAAGGTTGCTGAAATGCTGATAGCATGGGGGAAGGAGGAAGAACAATATTTAAGCAAGTAATCTTCCACAGTGGAATAAAATGAATGACAGGTTCGGATGAGCACAAGGAATATCAAAAAGACAAATTCTTAGAGCAAGGAAGGGTGAAAAGTTTTTCTACCTCACCTTTCTTTTTATTATGTCCAAGTTAATATTGCTATTCCAGCAGTTTTTAGGAAAGCCTCTGACAGCTTTTAACACAACAACCATTTCAGGGCTCTGGCTGTGGAGAGTGACCTTTCTATAATTGACACAACTCAGGATGAAGCCATTCTTTTCAAAACATGGGTCTCCCAAAGAAACCTTTAACCCCTAGTCTGAGAAGGGCCACTTAAACACAAGCTGTGCCTACTCAGCAAGCAAAGCATTTTAAAGTAGAGCAATTTGAAGGGAGAAAAAAAAGAAAAAGCAGGTATTCAATTTGATCTGCCTGTTCCTTATTAAGAGACTAAATCTGCTAGGAAATAATAAAACTGCAGTTTAAGAGGAATGTAAATTACTTTATTACTTCATTTTCCTATCTGAATGAAAACAAAATTCACTATTAAGATAACACAGTTTCAGGTTTTTGGTAATTACACACTACATCTCACTAATACTGGCTATGTCTGAAAGGAGGAGGCAAGTGCAATGGGCAGAAAAATCCTCAGTGCTGCTGTAAAACTACAAGTGATGTCCACCATGCTGTGAAAGTTGTGTTGAACCAGGGATTTAAATTAGGAGACAGAATTTCCTATCTTCAGAGAAGTCATAATGCAGGATCCCTTTGTAGAGCATAAAACCCCAAAAATTCATACTGCCCTGGAATTTCTACAGGGATGAGGTAGACTGTAATGACATTAAAAAAGTTTTCTGAGAGTGAAGCCCACTTATCACTTACGCATTTCTTACGTTGCTTAAGGATAATGTTAGAATTTTGGTATAATAAATCTAAAACAAGGGGGAAAGTGGGGTGAAAAGAAAAGAGGCATGTTTGGGAATAATTGCTTCTTCACAAAGAAGCAAAACAGGTGACCTTATGGGATTTATCTATGCCTAGGTTCTGTTAATCTATTACAAAAGTTTTTTACATTTAAAATTATGGTGGGCTAGACATGCATTTCCATAAAATCTGTGACTACGTGCTGTTTCCTTTCTAATTGACAGAATATACCATAAATTCCACTTTGAGCATTTCAGAAGACACCTCAGATAACCTATAATTTAAGTGGAAATATCCAAACTAACTCCAGCTGAGAACCTATATAAAGAATGCTTTGGTGTCAACTTTTTTGTTTAGGACATATGATGTACTCCCAAATTTAACAAATTTTCTAGTAATTCAAAATTGTCTTAGTATTTTTTATCTTGATTGTTTGCTATAGTAATGTTCTAGAAAGCAGAAAAACACAGGACGAGACTGTGATCTCTGATTCTAGAAAACCCCAATTTAAGAGACACCAAACGTAAATGTGGACCTGAAAGATTACTTTAGGTACAATAAATCTTCTGACTATTTGGAAAAAAATTGAGATGAACTTGTGTTTTGATACTCACTTAATCCAGGGTTTGCTTCTCTTTGGCAAACAACATGATCCAAGTTCATGCTCAGTTTGAGATATTTCACAAAGTCTACAACAGTGTATGTGGATTTCAGAAAGACTTTTAAAAAAATACTAGTTATTAAATATTTAAGCACTGAAGTGTCATGAAAAATACTTGTTTACAGATATCAAATTCAGAATTGCAAATACAATGGCAATAATGAAACAAAGAAAAGTTTAATTAGCTGTTAAATTTGGCACCATCTCACTTGCTTGAGACGAGAGAGAGGAAAAACAGATTTCTACTGATGTTGCAGAAATTTTCTGTGGATAGATGTGGGAAGCTGAGCTCAGCAGTCATTGTCGGGCTGTACAGGTTGTCTTCAGCTCTCTCCAAATGATGCTGAGAGCTCTGCCAGATGCTGCAGCTGCGAGTCACATTTTGGTTTGCACTCAAACTATTTTCTAATAGTTAAGATATTTTATTACCAATGCAGCACATAGGCAGTTCTAAAGGAGTAACAAAATTTTGAAATGGGAGGATCTGCCACGCTGACAGAGGGGTGAGTTGGGGTTCAGATGCAAACAGAGCAGCTCCTGACTGCCTGAGGCACCAGTGCTGCCCCCGACTGTGCTCCTGCTGAAACCGACCCAGCACATGGTGTAAGGACTGGTAACAGCTGCAGGGAACTCTTTGTCATCTTGTAAAAGATAAACTCATCCCTCATTAACAATGTAAACAACATGAATCTCTTGGTTTCTGCTAGCTCCTTTTAGACGCTTTGAAACAGACAGTCAAAATGTAATAACAGTCAGTGTATTTTAAATGTCACTTCTGTTACCTTCATTCAATTTAATCAAGACAAGCTATCATTTTCCAGGTGGATTAATCTTATTAAGTAGTTATGTGGCTAATGTAATGTAGATCTTAATTAACATGTTAGCAAGCAGAACAATTGTGATGGAGGCTATGAAGGCTTGTAGATGTGGTCTTCTGCAAATGCACCTGACTCAAGGGCTGTCTTAGAAAAGCAAAGGATTTGGCTAAATTCAACAGAAGAGTTTTAGATTTGTGGTATTGTGAATGGTGATAGCATGAGTTGCTCTGTTCAAAGTTAGGTGAAGTTTGGTATATGCCATCAGAAATTATTGTTATCCTGATTTAGAAATCTGTACTAGTATGTGTTTGCTCTTTGTGAAATGCAGTGAACCAACAGATCTTATTTTATTTCAGTTATAATTTGCTTTTGATTCTGAATGTAATAACTCTTATGAAGCTATGCTCACATGAATGTGACGATGTGCCTAAATTTTTAGGTGTATCAGTTGTTTCATGTTTTACTAAAAGCAAGATACTTAATTTCACTGCCACACTGATTGGCTGTAGCTGTGCCAGAGCCCAGGTCTTATGCAGGCATTCGCTTTGGAGATTTTCTTTCCTCCTGCTACAACAGAAATTTAGGATGCTGACCAGACAACCTGAGGTTTTGTTTGTGTACCAGGAGCTGTTTTCCTGGACTTCTGAAAGCTCATCCACTCAGAAGCTTCCTTCCTTCTTCCTTCCCAGGACAGAGCTCATTGGTACCTCAGCATCTGCAGCACAGCTGAAGCTCAGGATGTGCCATGGCAGCTCCCCCAGGCAAACTGTCATTGCCTGGCTTTTTAGCTCATTGCAGCTGAGGGAATTTGTTTTGCAGTAGCAGTCAATCTATTGTACACATTCCAGAAATAATCTGTTCTCACCTGGGTCCTGGAGCACTTACATGGTAGCAGATAATTTGAAGTATAAGTTCATATAGGGAGTTGTCAGTAGGGTAATAGTGCATAGTGCTGATTTTTCCACTGAAGATATTTGTATTGAAAAGGAATTTTCTACTTTATTTTATTTGCCTTTCTGGGACAATGAGACATGACTGGTCACATAAGTAGCAAATTTACCTAAGGAAAAAAGTTAAACTATTGTGGAGAACTACAGTAATTCTCACAACAGTCTTTTTTTTTTTGCAAAAAGTCAGTGGAGTCTATTTTTCTATTGAATGGTTTCCTTTACACAGCTGTAACATAAATTTCTTCAGAATTCCAAGTCATCTGTGAAAATCCCTGGCTATATAAAAAGAACAACAGAAAAATAAGCTAGATAAAAAGATAAGGTAACTTCTGTTTGTAGCAGTGATTTATAAGAAATATAGAACTACAGGAAAAGAAGGTAAAGAGAATTTAACCAACCCTGGTGGTATTCCTTGTATTTAATTGGAGGTTGTTCACATTATCTTGGTAGTTCATTTCTGATCCACTGGAATGGTCATTCCATTGGATATTTTTCAAGAGAGCTATCAAGATGCAATTTGCAGTCATCCCCATGATGGAGACACACAGTCACAGCACTGGAGTTAATTGCTGTTTAAACGTGATGTCTGTAGTGTGACACTGCTGGTAGCCAGATTTCATTTTTATTTTTTAATTTTAGCTACAGCGTGGGATACTGTAGTTATAAATAATCAAGTATATCTGGTTTCAGTGTAAATACAGCTCTGCCTCCATAGCTGACACTGCTTGACATCAGTTAAATTAAAGGCTGACTGGGCATGTCCCATCCACTGCCACCTTGAATCTGACCTCCAGCTCACAGATGAGACCTGCTGACAACTTAACAGGGGAGTTTGCATTGCTGTTGTCATGGGTTGCCTGTCTGATAGCTTCAAAGGCCAATACACTTGAATGCTAAAACAGTCTTTTCAAATGTATATGCCAAAATAGTAATTCAGCTGGGTAAATAAAACAGCAGTTTAAATGAATAAGTGTTATTTAGTTGATGAATATATGTTTGACTGAGTGATTGAAATGGCTCCCCTGGGTAAGATGAAGAAGTATGCTTTTAAAACTCTTTTGTAGATGTTTATAGAGAGAAAATGACGGGGGTAAAAAATCAAGTATCTATGGGGTTATGAGATAAACATGAAACTTTACAACAGTCACCCACAACAGAGTGAGTGATCTTGGGATTCATTTGTTCACAGCAGTGTGAGTAGTTTGGGTTATTCTTTCTTCACAGATTTGTCAGTTTGTCACATCTGTAACTTCACTTAAATGCGGTTGATGCTCTTTGAATGTGATCTGCAGTGGTCCATCAAATGAAAAAGCTTCTAAAAATAGCTGGAGGGGAGTGAGTCAGGTGGCAAGACACATTCTGTGCATGAGGAGGTGAGGACTGAAGAGAGCTAAAAAAAAAGTTTGAGTCTCTGGTGACAGGGTTTGCCAGTGAAGCTGTTAGTGCAGAAAAAGGCACTGCAAATACCAAAGCTAGGATGATGGTCTGCTTTTCAAGTTTAAAAAATAAGCCTAAACCTATTAACTAAGAAAAGAGATTCAGTGGTCTTATCTACTTTGCATTTCCTCTCTGTATTTATATCCTGGGGAGGAAGGAACATGAAGAGGCCAGTGCTGAGACACCTCCTGTAATATTTATACTTACTGCTCTGCCTTCCTCATCTTCAAGGTGAGAATTGTTAATAATTCTGTCATTGTTAATAATTCTGTTTTACACGTAGGAATCTGAGAGCAGCAGGATCATGACCCACCCAGGTGCACTGGCAGTATCAGAGCAAGGAGTAGAACCAAGATAATGTCATAGTTTTGTGTCTCATACCTACAAGGGTAACTCAGCAGGAATTTATGAGAGCATGATTCAGTATCGCATAATCTTTAGAGTTTATTGATGTCTTGCTGGACTTAAAACTTTATAAGTTGTTATCTAAGCTTGCAAATACAAAACCTAGGCTTTAGTATAACTTCAAGCATTGCTAAATGTTGTTATTTCAGCATTGTAATGTAGCTCCATAAAACCAGGATGTCATTAATTAAATTCTTAAAAGCAAAAGGAAAGGATCCTTTCAGCATGCCAGAGGTGAGGCAGCAGCTGTTCCTTGCAGATGTGGCACAGGCAGGCTATAGAGCATGCTGCACTACAGAAATACAGACTGAATGGAGTCACCCACCTGCCCCTTTCTTTGCTGCAGGTTAAATATATCTCCATCACTTGTGAGAGCTGATCATCTAACCCTTAAAATCCTCTGCTGTGTTGACCCTTGTCACAATTCCCTTCCCAGAGAGATTTTCCTAAGATCTTCCAGGAGTGGTTTGGAGAAACCAGGTCATTTGTGTTGTAGAGCATGATAAAAGAGCATCTGTGGGGAGATGCTTCCAAGGATAATATCAAACTGAAATAAATCATTTCAGTATTAGAAATCCAAGTCATGTCTCTAGGCTCACTGATAACTACAAATTCAATTGTGTTATCTGCAGTTTTCACCAATTTTTAACATGATGACTTCAAAATTTTGAAGAGAAATACAAAGGAATGGTCTTCTTCTAGTAATTTTTGGGGGGAAAGTCTGACATCCAATATATTTTTTACCTTTGCATGCTGAAGTAGTATGAAGGTAACGCTGGTTCTCCTGATGCCTGAAATTTTATCATTTTAGCTTAGTTGATGTGTTTGAGAATCCTTGAGTCTTGAAAAATTCCCAGATAGAAAGACAAAGCAGAATTTTGGATATCCAAAGGAAGCTGAGGCTAAATTTATCCAGAAATACTAAAACTTGATCCTCCACTAGAATTAAGTTTATTTACAGAGTTACAATTCTAGAGAATTTATACATAATTAGCAAAAGTCATTGGCAGTTTTGGAATTGCTTTAGTAGCCAATGAAACTCTAACAGCCAACAAAGACTATTGTGGCCTTACCATTTATATGCTCAGTACATTTGCTGCATTGGATAATAAATAATTCCTGGAAAAAGCTTTTCCTTTGACTGGTTGGCTATGCATATATTGTTCCTGAAGAGCAGGCCTCTTTAGAGTGTATCAAGGAGCCTTTGGCAGATTAGATATAGTTGATATTCATTTAAAAATGCTCACTCTTCTTCCAAAGAAATTACTTAGAGCATGCATTTTAAGAATGTTGAAAAAATATTCATCATTTATTTCCATGTCTTGGAATTGTGAAGTAAATGTAATGTTCTCAAAGGAGGTGAAGGAGCCTGCAGTCTTTTGCTGGCTCCTCAGCTCTGTCAGTGATTCCAGTTTCATGCAACAGGTGATCTTTTTGTTTGTTCTCTGCACCTGGTTTTCCTCTCCATGTGGGTGGGTAAGGACTAATTTCCATCTCCAGGGAGATGGAGCCTGCCTTCATTGAGAGGGGAACCTTGAGATATCCTCTGTTGCAGTAACCCATTAGAAGTTAAATCCTGTAGTTTCCATGAAGCAGGATGTGTTTGGATCTGGCTGCTCTCTCTGCTTCTGGTGGCTCTAGGGCACATTGCTTGACACTCTCAGCCACTTTTCCTTTCTTTGCAGCCTCTTGTTGCAGCTTCTTCTGCTTTCTCTTTCTTTGTTAGTGCTGTGATGTTATTGTAGACCCATTAACATAGAAAATGAAAAAACAAACAAGTTGCCAAAAACTGTATAGCAGTTGGTATTCAGAGCATTCTTTTACCATTTCAAAACACTGCCAACATAGTATCTGTTTCATTATGTACAAGTGTAAGTGCTGCTAACATAGATAATTTAGAATCTATAATTGAAACCGTGCTTTTGCAGCTCTCTCAATTAAGGATAGTCAAGACAGAAAAGCTGTTATGTATTTACCTGCTGGAATTATATGTTGTTCTGTGCGATCCCATTACATTCATACAGTGCTGGAATATATTTCAAAAGTAACTTGCCATTTATTGCAAATACATTTCACCACGGCAAAAAACAAGCATGAAGTAAACACTGAGCTTTTTAAAAAAGGTTGTATCAGAGGTATCACTACCATCCAGTGTGTGGTAATAGTGGTATTAGTGATACCTGTAAATTTCTGTTCACAGATATTTTCTGTGGTTTTCTGGTTATTATAGTGTCGTAAGAATTTTAAAATTGATTTCTCACCACATTGTTTTGGAATACAGAACACAGAATCAAACATTGCTGCATATTGTAGCTTAAAAACACTGCTAACTCCATGTTCTGTGCTCCATGTTTAAAACATGTGTAGCTTCAGAACCTGTTCAGCTGAGAGCAGAGGAATTTGCACCAGCTTTAAAAGTTGACTCTTTCATGGGCTGGAAGCTAGAGCACTCAACCAGAAAGGTCTTGAGTCTTGTCTTCAATAATTAATGCTGAAAAACCAACAAATGATGGATTTTAACTAACCACAGGAGAGGGAAAAGGACTTGTAGATAGACCCTGCTTCAGGCAGAGAGAACTTAAAAGGCACTGCACTGAGTTGTGCTAACTTTGTTTCAAGGAGAAGATGCATGTTAGATTACAGAAATTGTCCTCTAAACCCTTTTGTGTGTATTTCATTTCTTCTGTCAACTCTCTTGTCTGTGACCTGAAGTGTATTGGACTAGTTTAGTGAAGAAAACAGTGGTAATAAAAATCTGCAGTCTGTTCATTTAGATTGTGTTACCCTTCAGTTCACCTTTCTGGCAATTCTTTATACCCTGGTTTGTGTACAAGATGCAACTGAAAAGAACACAAGGAGATTCACATGTGGTTAATTGACTTTCTATTGTTGCTATTTGATCAGTGAGAAGCAATCACAGAATTAAAGGGTTTGAGGGATGAGAAGATTGCTGATGTTCCACAGGAAAAAAAAGGGTTTGCAGAACTTTTGCTACAAATGTAAGGGCCAGATTCCTACAGTCTGACTGAAACAGCAGGCAGATTGCATCAGAATAAGAAAGTTACAGTTTGATTTAAGAGGTGTCACTGCCACAGATGTTTATCTGGAATGAATAAAACTACCTGTATTAAAATGAGTTATCTCATTTTATTTATGTTTGCTTTTTTTTATAGGACCATGGGTCACTAGGAATAGCAGCATAGATAGTGGAGAAACAGAAGTTGGCCACAGGGTCACCCAGGAGGTGCCCCCCCGGAGTTTTTTGGAGGTCTCAGATCCATATCAGCCAGCCACAGTTCTTGAAGTTCAACATATCCTTAGGGAAGGACGCTCTTTTTGGAGTTTATATAAGAAGAGGACTCCCACCATCACATGCCCAGGTACTTTATCAATGTGTGTGTTGACTTTGAATGTCAGAATGCAAAAGTCTGGGACATCTTTTTTTAGGTTTGTGTTGGAGTTTACAGAATTCAAGTTTAGGGATTCCTGTGAATTCCTCCATTTCTGGTATTTGACTGAACACCTTGGTGTTAACATTTTTAGGTTGTTACATAATTAGCAATATATTTATAAAAGAAGTAATTATGTCCTTGCTGTTCAAACAGGTTTTAAATATCTGATATAATCTTGTCACAAATTGAGATAAACTATCCAGTTATCTGCAAGACAAAAATGATGAGTTAAGGGCCAAAATCTTTGATCAGAGTTGGGAATAAAGGAGTGAGGAGGTTTACATGCTTCTAAGAATTTGTGAAGAAGGAGCTTTGACTGTGCAAAATCCTTACTGTAGTAAGCTGTTTTCAAATGCTCTGTGAGTTCCTGAATGGGTGTGTTTGACTGGTAATAAATCAGGATCAGCAGTGCCTGTGGAGGGGAGGACATGTAGTCAGTTTTCCATGAGCTACACATTAGCATATGGTGTCCTGAAATTTGATACAAAGGCTAAAAAAACTGGGAAATTGCAGAGGGCTGATGACTGATTTTCAGTCATTTCCAGCCATCCAGGCAACATAAAAAATGTATCTACAGAGAATATGTTCCAGGGTGGGAGCCTTTCTTGAGTGTTTTGATTTTGACTGTAAGGCTTCATTCAATGTTGTCTTGAGGGTGAAATTGTGTCTGTGAATCTTCTGCTGTTCCAATGAGGTCATGGCATCATTCACTGTGCATGCCTCACTTAATTCAGAAGTTTGGTGTTCGCTTTTCCTATTCTATCATGAATAAAATGGTAGTTTAGTTGAGGGTAACAGAAAAAAAATAAATTAAAATTACTTACGGCAGCCAAAGCTCTGAAGCAATCATCAAAATTTGCCGTAAATACAGGTTAATTTTAATTTTTTGACTAAGACATGAGGGAGCCTGTATCTTTAACAAGAAATCCAGTTGGAAGTTGCTGGTAGTAGAAAATATTTTTCTTAATTCAAGATGAACTTTATATTGCTGTATGATCAGATGTATTTGTTCTAGGTTTCATTATGATGTTCTCATCTGAGAAGGCTGTGATCAGGCAGAGTTTTTTTTCTTTCACTCTACCTCCATGGATAGAATAGAAATTTTGTGACCTTTCTGTTCAATTAAATAATGAGAAATATCATCAGTGTTTCCTCTTGAGCTGGATTCGTCCTCAGAGGAGCTGTTTTCCAGTCTTTAGAGGAAGCTGTTCTAAACCTCTTCATAAGTGGGGTTAATGAAATCCACTGCTATAATCTGCAATATAAACTAGTATGCATCTGGTCTGAATCTGCAGTATAAACTGGGATAAGCTTTCCAAAATTCAGGCAGGGTCCTGGTGCTTGTTAATAGGGTGCTACAGCAGGAGACTCTGTGGCATTTTTGCCCAGCAATCAAAATTCAGTTAAGCTGCTACCAAGAGAAATTACTTTAGAATAAGACAGGCAAGCTGTTACAGACCTGAGTTAGTGAAAAGAAGCCTTGTTCTGACAGAAAGGAGCACAGTACTTCTGTATGAATGGAAATAGTCTGAAGTTGACACCAGACGATATTTTAAAATTGAAATTTAAAATCCTTGTTTCTGTAGGTTAGGGACATGAGCTCTAAAGCAGTGAACAGCTTGACAGTTCATCACTGATCAGTGCTCATATGTCAAGCCGAGTAAAATCCTTTGTGGGAACAAGTCAATAATCAGCAAATTAGGTACATGATTAACCTGAGACAACAAGATGCAGTTCCTGTCTGTGAGCCCTGCTGAGATTTAACCTTCTCAGTAGTACTGTTTAGCAAATATTCCAAATGCCTGTTTTAGTCAGTCAAACTGATGTAGCTGTAAACTTGTCTGGATGCAGCCTGTGTGCCGTGCGCATGGGGAGTGGAGCTCTGGAGGAGAGGCAAAAATGCAGTTTTGAGTGGCAAGCAGAGTACAAACAAGAACGCAGAGCTTTTGAGCAAAATCCCTCCAACCTGTGTAGTGTTATGCCGAAACAACAAAATGCACGTTGCAGGCTTGAATGATCAATAGGAATTTAATAGAAGAGGGTCATATTAATAGAATTGATAATGTATAGAAAATGAACTATAAATAACGCATGAAGCGACTCTGCAGAGCTTACAGTAATTATAGTGTTGCTACATGCTGGTAGCACGTTCCAAATGATGCATGAAATGAGGTAACCTGATAGAACTTCACTGGAATGTCTGCAGAAGGCAGTGCATGGAACTGTATTGTTTTCATTTCCAGCAGCGTGGTTTACATTTACAAATTCTTCATGTCAAAATGAAAACTCTTTTCATTCAGAGTAGGAAGTGGCTTTATTTGAAGCAAACTTGGAGAGCAGAGTGGCATCAGTGTTCCCTTGGTTTTTAGCAGGTGCTCAAACAATTTTAGATGCTCTGAGCACCTCAGAGTTGCCTGATGGCCACAGGGCTGGCCTGAACTGGCTGGCTTGTTACACATCCAAAATTGGGAACAAACCGGTTGGTTGGCTGCCATCGTGGGTGTCAGATGTTTCGTGGCTGTATTTTAATGAATAATTACCAACTGGATTTTATGAAGAACTAATTTTAGAGCACTTTGCAAACAAGTTTCCCAGCCATATGTTTTCCTGGCTGCTTAGATCCTACAGGGCTTTGGCATAAAGGCAAATGCCCGCCACAGTGCCAAGCGTGCTCCCCCTCTCCTCTTGAATATGCATCCCTTATTGTGACAAGAGCTCTAAGAGACCTTTCTTTTAAATTCCTAATCTCAAAAACTCTTAGGCATTTTGTGGAGGCATGCAAATTGTTTCAAACCGAATAAAATCCCTGAGGATTATGGCAGCTCTCTGCATTCCCAGTCCTGAGCCCTGCCAGCTCTCTCTGCTTTGCAGAGGTCACAAGTGGTTCCCTTCCTCTGGGTGTGACTGGGCTGGGTGGATCTGTGCAGTGGTGGAGTCACAACCATAGGTGTAAAGTTCCCAGTTTTGCTGACTCCCCATGGTTACTGGGAAAAGAAAGTCCTTATTAGCCTATGAATAAAATGCATCAGAGGATAGAAAGCCCTGAATGGAGAAATTATAAAAACAAATTGCCCGGAAAGAACTTAGCATGAGATTTTAGGTTTGTAAATAAAAGCAAGCAGTAGGATTTCAGTATGCTGGGTAGTAAAAATAAACAAACTCACCGAGAGAGTGAATTTGGAATTTGTTTAGCGATGTAGGCTGGCAAGTCACTTGCTTATATGAGCTTTAATCATAGTAAGTACTCCCTGCTGCAAAATTGAACTCTGATGATGTAGTCATTTGGGATTTCTGCTGCATGTTGTTCCTGAGCAGTTTTAGCCATTTTTATGAGGCTTTTGGTATGAAGCCATGAAATATAAAGGATCATAAAGAAAGAAAACAAAAAAGCCAAAAGTCAGTGAAACTGACTTCAGAGATTTAGTTTGGTTTAGTTTGGTTTCACATGTCCATTCCCTAATTCATGTGATTTAGTGGCCTCTTCCTTAGAAGTTGTGTGTGTGTGTGCGTGTTAGATTAAAAATTCCACAGTTGCTTTTTAATGATCATGAAATTACTTGCCTCCTTTTCCTAGATGGGTTTTCTAATCTATTCATATATGCCAATAAGCAGCTTTAAAGCAAGAGTGATACTTCAGCACATTATGTAAAAGTAATTAATCATGCAGGGGTGGTAAATCAGAAAATCAACAGGGCCATGAAAAGCAAAATGATGATTCAGCCAAGCATGTGAGGAAATCGTATCTGCTTATGAGTTCACAGTGTCATCCTTCAGTCAGGGATTTTTGATTTTTGGGGCACATATACCTAGTCCTTACTAACATATTAAGATTCATACACCTAGGGAACCACCAGCGGATATATTAACTTCCTTCTCTTTCTTCCCTCAGTCCTGAGAAATACAAAGAGAAAAAAGGATGCAATGTTGTTCTCTGTATCACTTTGCACTGGTACTTCAGCATTCTTAGAGTTACCCAGATTCAGTCATTTTGCTTTTGCCGGAGCATTAAATCATTTTTCATAGTTTGATTAAAGAGGGGCAATAGCGGCCTTAACTGTACCAATTTAAAATCATTGTGCCAAGGGACCTGCTCGCACTAGGTCACACCCCATCATCGTGAAAAGAGATTCTGCAGCTAAAACTACTTCAAGCAGTTTCAGGCGGAAAACTCTTCCCCTTCGATCTGGCCAACTGCTGAGCCTTCTCCACTATATGAGGTAGAATCAGCATCAAACAGAGGGAGGCAGAGGAACCTGCCAGCACAAGCAGAGACGAACAGCGTGTTGCCAGTGAGAAATGTCAGCTTTTATTGCTGCTTCCTTCGTTGACCCTTTGTGAACAATTGTTCTGAAGAGCACAATTTCTTTTTCCCAAGATGTTGCCCAAGTAATAACATTTCCTAAGGAGGTGATGAGCCTGTCCTTAACCTCTGACTGTTAGACAATAGGCTTTAGCAATCTTTCCAAATGCCATTGAATTCAGATATAGATATATGTGTGTTTGCTACCTCACATATGCTGGAAATTACTGGCATGCCAGAATTCTCTACATCTCTGGCATGCTTTGCCTGAATTTTACTAATTTATCTGATTTACCTTTCCCTGTAAAAATCACATGTGGAAAAAGGCTGAAGTGGATGACAATCTGATATTGAGTGAACTTTTTATTCCATTTCCCTTACTTTGTTCCTCCTTTAAAAGCATAGGATAATAGAGTGGATAAGATAATGCACTCACTGTAATGATAGCTCTCAGCATTAGTAGTTTTAGGCTCAAATTCCTCCCTGCCATGTGTTTCCTTTGTGGAAAGGCTGCAGGTCGGTGTCACTTCCGCATATTTACCAGGAAGTCAACAGTTCTTCCAGACATTTCCCTCTGTTGTAGGGCTGAGCATACCAGGGCTCTATATTGCTAGTACATAAGGAGTTTCCAGCTAGAAAGGTGAGATTTTATACTCCAGTTTTACATGGATGTAATGGCACTAAAGTCTTAAATTTGTCTCTTCCACTAGAAAGGAGAATCTTCATTATTTTCTAGCATATAGTGAATTATTTACTAGGACTCACAGTTAATGAGTGGAATACAGTGTGCAAGGCAGCCCTCTCTGGGTGTTTATTCTATTTAGGAGGTAAGATCACAATTTTCTATTTGAACTGAAAGCAAAGGAAGGTGGATGTTTTCTTGTAGTTGTTGCAAGCACAGCCTGGAAGTGTTAGAGATAAGGGAGGGAAATGTAATGAAGCCACTGGCAAGCAAGCACATGCTATTACTGTATTTTATTGAACACATACATCTTTCTTTAGACATGTCTATCTATCTCTATCTACTCTTACACAGATAAATGTGTCTAAAACAAGATGTGTTTTCATAGGGGACTTGTTATACAGCTATCAAAAGATTAGATATATTGTTTTTGTTGTTTCTTAAGGGCTTCCCTTAGATAGGGACTATGAGATCTACTCAGCTGAGCTTGTGAGCTTCAGAATCACAGACATTAAAGACAGAAAAAAAAGCCTATTAGGACAACTAGTCCAGCTGCTTTGTTATGCAGAGTTATTCCCTGTTGTAGACTAACCAATATTTCTTCCAGTCCTGTTTAATTGTGGCGTCTCCATTGGGAGGCTATTTACTGAGCTTAATAGATGAGAAGCTTATCTGACATTCATCTTAAATTTCTTTCTTTCTTTTTTTAGTTTCATGCCATTAATGGTGCCATCGCTCTTATACTCTAAATAATCTCTTGCTCTGTTTGATCCCTTTTCCGAAGATTAATGCAATGTTCTACCTTACTTGGAAACCATCCAAACAGAAATTCTCAGTTTTCCTTAATGCAAGTTCAGTTCCCTTATTTGTGTTATTCCTTTCCATGCTCCCTCTGGTTTTTGTGTCACACTTGTCCCGATGGTTCCTCATACAACCTCAGGTAAGCAACTTTTACTCTGTGATGTAAAAATTTTTGGTTTTTTACCTGGTGATGAGTTACATTAGACAAACACATTTCCTGTCTGTGCTATTCCTATGTCACATTCTGGGGCTACCATTCGATGATAAGTCTGGAGTCACATCTCAGATGTCAGTTCCTGTTGCAAAAAGAATTTATTGAAGGTGATTGCCTAGAAAAGGGTGTGGGACTCCTGGGTCTCTGAAAGCTATGTAGGAATCTAAAATTAATGGGTCAAATAATAGATTTAAAATAATTTCTCAAAAAACATCCTGTCAATTTGTCCATTTTATGATCACTATGCAGAGGAAAGATGCTTAATTCTATGTCAGTGTTTAAGAAAATAAAAGTCACTGAATCTCTGTATGTTCCATGTACAGCTAGTAGATGTTAGATTCACATTTCTTCCAGAATTACCATTTTATGGCAAGGTGGAGAAGAAAATAGAGGGTCAGATTTTGAGCTGAAATACTCTGTATTCAGGTCTGTTTGTCTGGGGGTTTGTTTGTTTGTGTTCTCTTTTTTTCCCCCCTTTTATTTTTTCCTACCCTGCAGTATGATTTCATGGAACGTTTGGATGGAAAGGAGAAGTGGAGTGTGGTGGAGTCCCCCCGGGAGCGTCGGAGCATCCAGACCCTTGTGCAGAACGAGGCTGTGTTTGTTCAGTACTTGGATGTGGGTTTGTGGCACCTGGCGTTCTACAACGATGGCAAGGACAAGGAAGTGGTCTCCTTCAGCACAGTCATTTTGGGTAGGTGTTTCCACAAGCTGGGCATTTTTCCTCTCTCTTTATATCCTCCCTTACTGAAAGTTGTAATATTTTCCTGCAGTCCTCAGTATTTCACCTGTTTCTTCTTATGTTATGCTCAGCATTTTTTTTTTCCTCAACATTGCTCTGGCAAAGAGTCAGTAATGGAGAGTGTGCTGAATTTAATTCACTCATTCTTCTCTTAATATTTTAGCATTCCCATAGATCTCGAGTTTAGTTTTGGAAAACAAGGCTCTGAAAAGTTCAGTATGGTCCCCGGCTAATATTCCTCTCCCTTATCTCTGTCATTTTGATACTTTTTATTTGCTTCTCTGAAGAAGCTTCTTTACACCCAGGTGGAATAATTTTCAACAGGAGAGACGTTTAATCTTGGTGGAAAGACAGCTCAAGAAACTGATACCTGCAAATGAGATTATTGTTTGCAGCCACACTAGAGATTAATTGAGCCAGTTAATTAGCTGTATGTTGTTTTACAGCTTACTACTCACCTAATCGTGAGTCATCTCCTCAACGTGGTGGAAGAACATCCAGCTGCAGTTTTGTTAGAATAGGATTACATTCAGTTGAAATCAAACCAAGTCTGAATGCTCCAAGCTTTATTAGTTTTGTTGACTCTTGAAGCACTTAATGAACTTTGCTGAGCATCTTCTCGCAGTGGTATAACAAATTCTGAGGTATCCTATGTGATATTCTCTCCTGGCTGGTGAAGTGTTAAATGACACTGTGTTGTACAAATCTGTAATTCCTGTTAGTTTAGGGAAAGAGAAACTGTTAAAAGTACAAGTGAGTTTTTAGATTTGATGAAAAATAGTCAGAGATGTTTTCAAGCCTTGCCTGATTAATAATATGCAGCTTAGGTTTTTTTCCTTTTACATTTACATAACATTGAGTTTGTTGACCCAAGTCCCAAAGGGCATAGGTGGATAATCAATACTTTCATTAAGTACAAACATAATTGTTTCTGTTAACCTGAATTAAGATGAAAAAATATTTTTCTATGAATGTTGAAAAAAAATCATATTTCCCCATAGAAGGCTTTTCCCGCTTCCCTAAAAACAAGAATATTTGTGCTTCTCACTTGTTATGCCCCTGTTGTGCTTAGAAAACCTTAGGATATTATAAGCTGCCCTCTAAAGAGTTGCCTGGTCAAGGCTATAGCTTTCAAGAGCATCAAAGGTCTAATAGCCAGGTAGGCTACTTGATAGTGCAATGATAGTAATTGAAATGAAATCTGGAGAAAAGTATAGTGTTTTATCCTGTTCTTCACACACCTTGTATCAGATGCTTCATAATGAAAGGCTCTGAGACAGCCAAACATTTCTCTGGTGTGGGAGAGGAGGAAGAATAACAGAAATTATGTTAACTCCCAGACAATAGTAAACTTACCATGATTTTGAATACACAGAAAATGCTTTTGTGTGCCATGAAGCAAAATAATGAATCAATCTATAAACAAGCTTCTTCATGAGACAAATTGATATCTTTGAGCATTGCATTTCAATTTTTCTTCTCATTGTTTACATGAATCATTTCAAGAGGCCAAGCTAATGACATCTCTTTGAAAATTTGATTTAGACTTTCTGTATTTGGTGTCCTGCAACTGTGAAATTAGATTTAAAGTTCTACTTGAATCCTGTTCTTCTTTGCAGTTTAATTTGACAAACAAAAATAGTCTCTGTAGTTCTGCTAGTTCCAAATCCAAATTCTATTTTCTGTGTTTTACAGCAACTTGGTTTGATGCCTGGGGCTGACAGAACCATTTAGTTTGGAACCACAGGTTCCCACAACAAAGGGCAGTGATATTGAAAAGTAGTATTCCAATTAGATTTTTGTTCCAATAATTCAGTGTTGAAAATATGTTCTGCTGAAATCTAACAGCTTTCAAATTAAAATAATCTTAAGAATTAATTTGAAAAACGGAATTTTATTTTTAGGTTGTTATTATGCAAAGTAGCGCGTGCATTATCCAAATGATAACAGAAATTGTGGAAAATAAGTATTTTGGTACAGTGAAATGTTATCAGGCTGATGTGTCTTCTCATATTATTGAAGTCATCAACATTGCAGTCAGTCACTCAAACTCTGATATTAAACTTTGTCCTCTGTTTCCACAGAATTCTTCTTCATCCTCTTGCACAGCCACTTGTTTTTTAATTCGTTTTTTAAAGGATTGAGTCGATTTGCCAGAGCCAAAGAGCTCCTCTTTGTCATGTTCAGCAGATATTTTTGTCAGCTTAATTAATGAGGTTTTAAATGCCTGTAGAAGGAAAAGAAGACACAGTCCTTGGGATAATCAGTTTCCCGTGGGGGAGTGGTTGTGCAAGAACAAAGTCTCATTGCAAAGAGGGAGAGTGTTGATTTTCCTAATGAAGCATTATGTTTGCTACATAATATAAACTCAGATGTGGCTGTTGGGGTCTTAAGAGGTCCTGCCTGTTTTTGGAACAGAGGATTTGAGCACTATCAGAAGATTTGGGTTCTAATAAAGCCCAGAATTTAAAATGCGACTTTAGTCTGTCACTAAATCTCTACACTCACTCACGCTGCCATGAAACTCAGTGCATTCTGCTTCACCTGAACCTTATGGTCTTAATATTGTTAGGGGTTGTTCTTCTAAGTATTGAAGACAAATTAAAATGGAGAAAAATTAAACAAAAAATCTGTAGCCTAAATAGGAACCAACCAATTAATGTGCCTGTGATGCTTTAATTTCAGACTCAGTGCAGGACTGCCCACGTCATTGCCATGGGAATGGCGAGTGTGTATCAGGTGTCTGCCACTGTTTTCCAGGATTTCATGGAGCAGATTGTGCTAAAGGTATCATTTTCCCTATATTTACAAATAACTACAGTGTGTGTTTGAAATCTATTGATCAACAGTGCCTGCAAGCTAGCATGGGTATGAGCTAGATTCAAATAGAACAATTTGCTTTTTTCATTCTTAGATCTCAAGTTAAATATGATCAAGAGGAACTATTGCCACATTGCTAATGAGCTTGCATAGCTACAGCTTTTTTTGTGGCAAAGGCAATAGGTAGAAATGGCAGCAAATATTTATTTTCTGGAAAAGTGGATGAATTATCAATGCTTTCTGATAATCATTAGCTGGTCTACAAGACAAGACTGATTGTCTTCATTGACAGAGTGTAGTACATATTCTGGTTTGCCTGAGCCTTACTTCTAGTACAAAGCATCTTTCTTGCATATAAAATTACTCTTTGACCAAAGGAACTTTGCCTTTTGTAGAAAAATAGGTAGGACCTGATCAAATCTTTAAAAAAACATTTTCTGAAATGTCAATTGTAAATTTTAAGAACTGAAACTGGGAAATACATTGCTATCAAGGATTAAGCAGAAATCTAAATTACATCTACGGATTGGCAGTATGTGTTTATTAAGTTTTTCTGAAAGTTTTGGATAGCAGTCTTAAGGAAAAGGTTCATAAAGGAAGGCCTCTTTAGTTTGTACAGCCAGTAGCAGAAGTGTTGTCTAAAGTCAATGGCTTGGTTGTATTCCCCTGAGCATGCGCAGAACATTTTACAGTTTGCTTCCTTTTTAGTTGGTGTGAGATTTAGGCACACTATTAATGTCATGCTTACAATTATTTTCTACGGGGTTATTAGTATTCCCAAGGGGAAAGCCTGGTGTTTGAAAGCTTCTTGAAATTGAAGGGCCTTAGAAATTTGCTCATTTCTTCTTAGACTCCTGATGCAGTCGTGAGGAGTGCTCGTTATGCCCCACCCCTCTCACTGCTGTACCTAATCCATGTGTCTATGAAATACTCCTTGAGTAGCTGCTATAGTTGTAAGGGAGTGAGCAATTTCTGGGTTTTTTTCTCCTCATTTGGCTCTTGAAGGTGCCCCAGTACAGAAAAAAAAAAAAAAAAAAGAAAAAATAGAGACCCTAAGGGCCTTGAAAAGCTAAGGCTAATGTTTCAGTTCTCATTTTACAGAACACTTCAAATACAGCGTGCATGTTGTTTGATTACCTGAGAAATTAAGACAGCTGGTAAATCTAGAGAGGAGATATCTGTATTGCACAAAGTAAATGGTGTGATAATGTGAGCTATAAATACAGAGTGACAGCTCTGTGCATTTCTGTGGTGTTAACCTGTGAAAGTGTGCATGCAGTGACTGTGTGCTTCACTGCCACCCTTCACACATACATGGCCATTATATCAACTCATTTGCATTTTGAGTTGTGGAGCAATCCTGCACTGTCTACTGAACCTCTGTGTAACACAGTATGCCATGTTAGTGCTAGAAAATACTTTGTTCAGGCTGTGACAGATAAATAGCATTTTTTATAGGGTGCTTGTCAAACTGTATTTGTCAGGCTTCTCCTGCCCCTCAGTGCCTTCCCTCTGCTTCCTGCTTTGTCCTTTCTGTGTTGTCTCTTTCCCCTCAAAAACAGAAATGGTTTCATGGAAGCTTCCTTCAACTCTCCTACTGTTTTCTTGTCAGATATCATGGTATTTCTAAAGAACAAAGAAGCTTGAAAAACTACACAAAATGAGAACATGGGTGTGCTGACAGAAGTCGTGTTCCTGTGTGGGCACGGCTGCACAGCATTACCCTGGAGTTGGGTGTAAGGGCTTTTTGCCTCACCTGTTTCATGCCTGTTCTCACAGCCACAGATTTTTCTCCTTACTTGAATGCTCTTCATATGTGAGAGCAGTTCCAGAAGACAGAAATCAAAACTGGGATTCTATGCAGGGTAAAGCACAGTAAAATCAGATAGAGAATTACATCTCTTCCAGCATATTACATATATGAACACATTACATGTATGTTTAATATGTTTAATGTACATTTACCATAATGTTACATTTATATTTAAATTGTCACAAGTAAGGAAGGATAATAATTTTTTTCAATTTTATTTTTCCTGAATTATTATTTCCCTAGCAATGCATCTTTCAGTAAAATAATTGAGGCAAGACTCAAATAGAAAAATGTGGAGAAAATGTGAACAAGCTCCTCAGACGGCTTGTAGAACTTGGTCCGTGTAGTAACAGCAGTCTGAGAGCTTCCCTTTGAGAGAACTCCAAGTCGGACAGATAGAAAACACAATCCTTTATCCCACAAATACCCTGTTCCAGGGCTGACCCTGAGGCCATCAGAAGCAGTGAGACATCAGAGGTGTCTCTGCAAACCATTTGCAGGCAGTGCACAGGAACCTCTCCATCACATGGTTCTAAAAGATAAAAAGGAAGGAAAGCTGTGAGAGATAGCATAGACTTTACTTCAGATCCATTAGCTTCAAGAAAATACTATGAAAATTATTGGAAAGAGGTGAACTTTTGGCCCAACCCACAGGCTGTAACATACTTTCATACCCTGATTGAAATGGAACAAATTTCACCCTCTCAAACACTCCTGCAAAACACTGTGTGGGGTATTTCTCACTCTCATTCTGTGGAAATAGCTTATTATCAGGTATTTAGTATAAGCAGATTTACTCCATTCTTGCTTAGGCAAGATTCCCTTTGTAGTTTAGCCTTATTAAGGTTAAAGAATTTCATCTAACATACAAAAAAGGTAATGATACATTTTGATCTCATGTGGATAAGATATGGCATTCAAAGAAAAATAAAATCTGATAATCAAAGGATAATTCCATGCGGAGATGTGTCCTGCTAAAGCAAGTGTGTACAGTTAAAGCCAGTGGAAGATTTGCTGTGAATTGAACTGCACTGAGAGTAACCTCTTGTCCACAATTACGTGTAGGAGTTATTAGTGAAAAGTGATGCTCTGGCCAAGGATCAATTAAAGAATCAGACTTGCAGCTGTGATTATCTTACTTTTTGGTGTGTTGTCACCTTTTCCTATTCATCCTTGTTTTTCTGTAACCTATGATATAACCACTGAAATCAAGAAGTCCTTCTTGCTTAAAATTCTTGCTGTTTATGTCTGATCATAGTTTGGATTTTCAAGGTCTGTGGTAAACCTGCATCCTGTGGTGAAGCAGGCATCCTTCATCATGTCCTGCCTCTCACCACTTGGCAACGGAGTTCAGTGTTACAATGAGTTGAGTTCCTAGAAGTGACTCAGAGTTGGCTATAATTTCATTTCATCTCCTAAGATATTTGAAGGGCATGCAACTCTTCCACTCCTTTAACAAAACCACTTCCAAAGACACTGTCAAATACTGTTTTGCAACTGTGAGCAGAGCCTCCTTTAATTTTGCATTTTAAAATACTTGGATTTGCATCATAAGCGTCTTTAACTAATCTGAAAAGGTGAATAATGCACCATCACATGGGATTTCTACATTGATATGATGAGCATAGCCTGCTAAGAGATGGTGTCCAATTTGTGAAAGAAGGACAAAAATGGAGTCAAGAGGCTTATGTCAACTGCCATGAAGTTGCCATTTAGCAGATACTTCTAGTTGATTATGCAATGTAATAAGAAACATGTTTAATATTTTAATCTAAATGAAATGAAGGCTTTTGGATTTTTTAAAACCAGAAATTTATGTGATGTTTGATCAGTTGACTTTTTAATCTGATTTTAAGAACTCTAATTATTCAGATTTATGTTATTCGCAATTTCTTTTCCTGTTCTCCTTGTGTGGGTTTTTCATTATTTTATTTTCATTCTGTTTGTTTTTGGCTTACTGGCAAAGGACGGCGCCACTTTAATAAGTATAAAAAGAAGGGTAGGTTTTTTTAAATTTCTTTTAATTTCTTTTACAACATCTATTTAGTTTGAAATAGTTACTGAGCTGTAAAGTGTAGTCTCTCTCTAAATTTATTCTAATGGATTTGCTGTTTGCACCACAGGAAGAGTTCCTACCTTGCCATTTTCTTTGTTATGTGTGGGCTATAAATCTCTGTATAAAAAAATGTTAAAAGCTGTCAATTATTAGGTAAGTAAGGTATAATTGCTAGAAGTAGAAACTCTTGCTTTTTTGGTTTGTTTTGTAATATCAGTTGTTTGAGATTAATCTTGCTCTGAGGCTTTTCAAGAGCAAGAGGCTTCTTGCTTGGACAACAGTGCATAAAGTGGTGTTTTTTCATCCATTGAATACATTGCTCAAAACTGCTCTCTTTGTGCCATGTTCAGAATGCTCCCAGTGGCACACGGTGTTCTGGGAGTGATTGCAGTGGGGAAAACACAAAATTTGGGGTACATCCTGCAGAATAACTCAGTACTTGATTCACTGCTGTAGAGCACACGTCCCACAGGAATGAATGATGTCCAGCACATGCTGGTAATGTATAGGAGAATGTGTTTCCTCCTTATGTGAGTCAGAGAAACAGAATTTGTCTTCATAACTTGGCTCAAAATTCTAGGAACTGGAAATAGCTTAAGCAGAAGCTCCCTGGATTCTGAAGGGAAAGGGGAGTGAATTCCATTTTTCCTTTTCCTGTCCTGCACATGGCCATGGCCTCACAGGAGATGGGACCTGAGGTGAGGCAGCACTTTGGGCCTTCCATGGCACAATCAAACTGGGAAATGTGCCTTGAACTGTTCAAGTGACTCCCTGCAAATGCAATAGCAGGTTATAGATCAGACAAGTGAAGGAGGGTGGATCAAACATGGTGATGTCATCACCAGATGGGTTTGCAGAGCCAAGAGCTGGAGAGGAACAGCAGTGTTGTAATAATGCCAGGTTTGTGGCATTTTTAAGACTTGTCCTGAGCAATATTGTAAGTTAAAGCTGATCCATTGTGCTTAATCTTTTTCATGCAAAACATATAAATAAAAGCAGCACCTGACTCCGGGGATGTACCACCTCAATACAAGTTAAAAGGGAGTGAATGGGAACCAACTGACAGATATGAAGATATAGATAAAATGGTGATAATGCAGTGTTATAAACACAGCAGCAGTGTGACTTTTGTCAGCTTGGGGGAACACTGTGGTAAAGGCAGTTTAAAGAGAAGTAATGGGGCAGATAACATCTTGTGGATACTGGAGAGCAAATGGGGCCTTCAGAGGGGAGACCGAGCATAGGAACAGCTCTAAATAAATAAATAAATAAATAAAAGTTCCAAAATTTGACTTTCAAAAGCATCCTCTCCTGAGTCCAAGAAAGGTTGTAGTCAGAATTCAAGCAGTGAGCAGTGTGGGGTGAATAGGTCTGGAAATGAAGTTGGAGGACGAATTCTTGTTCCATGAGATAAAAGATCTGAAACAAGACTGTGAAAGTGGAGCCACACAGCTGAAGGTTAGATTAATAAATTAACAGTATGATTATTGAAGCACTGTTGCAACATGACTGAAGAATGAATTTATCAATGTGGAGGAAAAGGTGTGTATTTAATGTAGATTTTGTTTACTGGAAGCTAGGGCAGAATTCTGAAGAAGAGGGGCAATGCAGGAAAAAGTCTGTAAAACTTTGTCAAAGCCTGAATGCGAGGTGAGAAATTAAGTCCAAAAAAAAATCCAGATTAGCAACCTTAATGAAAGGTAGAATGGTGGTATTTTCCACTTTGATAGAGCAAGAATGAAGGGTAGGGCTGAGAAGAAGTGAGATAGAGAAAAAAAGATAAATCAAAGAAGAAATAACCGTTAAGCATTTTAGATGTTCATAATCATAGCATGTATCATCTTAACTTACCCTGTACTGTTGAAGGAAGAAAAATGTGTGCTTTTCTTTGGAAATGCTGCATTCCTGACTTGTCACCCACACATATCTCACATCCTTTCTTGCAGTTGACAGAATTCAGCATGTTCAGCTTCTCTCTTTGTATCTCTTCTGGGTGGGTTTGTTTTTGGGTTTTGTGTGTTTATGTGTGTATGTGTGCCAACTTCTGTGCGTGCTGCAGCAGCAGCACAGCCCTGGCTTGTCACTCAAATCTTCACTCACAGTGGGTGGAAGCATCATTTTGATACTTGAACAGGCAAGGCTGTCTTTGGCAGTGTTCTCCTCCAGCAGTTCCCACCTCTCTGACTCAGTACCTTAAAATGCCTTTGTTATAAATTTTCTCTTCATTTTCCCAGTCTCACTTTTTATTAGCAGGCTATTTTTATTTCTTGCAAACTGGTCATGTCCTCAGTTGCCTTCCAGTGATTTTTATGTGCAGGGCAGTGATTGCCTGCCTGCCCGCCCTTGTTTTTCTTAGTTTTATAGAACTGCCTAACACTCTAAAAAGGGGTTTGTGCCTTTAACTCTGCCTAAAATTAATTACAGAATAAATAAATAGACATGTAGCCTGTTTTGACTATGACTGACAGCCGCTGCTGTCTATCAGCTGCTGGCTTGCCTGCATGAAATGAGATAGCAGCTTTGATCCAGTGTCAGGTACACAAGGAGAGCCAATACAAAATCCATCACTGCAACACTTTCTAATTGGCAATTTAAACAGGAGCCAAGGGCTGGAGGGGTCACAGGCTGAATTCTTTCAGGTTGTTAGTGGCCGTGGCTCCAGAAGGGCCTCGGGGCACACAGACAATGGGAGCCATGGTGTCTGGTCTGCAGCTTCCCTCATCAATCCTCATGGATCCTCTTGGAGATGAGAAGTAAGAACAGGGGGCTGGAGGGGCTGGACTCCAGAATTCTGCAATAGATACCTTGTTAAGTTTCTGATACAACACAAGACATTTAACAGCCTAACATTTCACTGCTGTTTAGGAATATGTGCCTGTCCCTATAGAATGGTGTGGATTGAACAGGAGGATTAGCAGCACTCAGATTGCTCCCTTTTCTGCACCAGGCTGGAACTGGTGCTCCTACACTTTGCATTCTTTGTAAAAGAATATTTGCAAAGTTGGAATAAAACCCAAGAGCTACTTGTAGCATTGGGAATACTTGAGAAAACAGACCTCGGGAATATAGGTTTCCACATGCAAAATATTAACTTCTCACTGTTCTTAAAGTTTTTATGGCTTCTGCTGATTCCAGCATTGAATTTAGAATTATAAAGAATTTACCTACAAAATATCTTGTCTGGAATCATTTTAAGTGTGGATTCTCCTGTTGTTTAGAAGCACGTCCTTACTTCTTTTTGTTATAGCTGGGCCTCCACTAGGCAACACAAATGTTTTACATTTTTTTAATATATGTATTAGTATTATTAAACATATCTAATAGTTGCATCTAGTGTACAATTTATTAGCATGTTTAATGTACTAAACCACCTGTAAATATACAGGCAAATTTGTGCATGTGAAATACATTGTCCTTTCATGTTTTTCTGAATTCATGCTGCAGCCTATGAACTTGAAATTATGTATTATTCTTTTTCCCAAAGAGCTTGAAGGATAGTGGTGCAGCTAAGAAGGCAGATTAATTCTGCAGAGCAAAGTTTCAAAGATAAAACTAAAAAGATTAAGGAAAAAAATGGGGAATACTGAGGAATTTGGTAATGAAGGAAGAAGAAAATAATTGACAGATGTCACTAATGCCACTGATGGACAAAACATGATAGGTAAAAAGTGGACATGTAAGGCATTAAGAGTCTGTGATTTCAGCAAACACTTGGGTATCTTTATGTGATCATTCACTACCCCACTTGGAGAAACTCAGAGAACAAAGAGAGCCACAGGCAGTACTGGAACTGAGCTGGAACCAAATTTTATTGGCTTAGTGGGATAAGAAAGTTTGCATTGCTTATGTCCAAGATGGGAAGCACATGGAAACCCGAAAAATCTTATTAATGGATTTTTCTTCAACAGCATTATGTAATATTTTCATACTTAATAAAAACTGGGCACGTTCATTTGATCTCTCCCAGCTGCCTTTGAAGATTGCTGTATTATCAGTTGCTTCTCTTGCTTCCCTTCTTACACATGTGCAGAACAAACACACCTATTTGCACAAATATTTTCTGTTTCAATGGAGTTCTGATAAGTAGAATATTTCAAAAGGTTCTGAGTGCAGCAAGGAAGTGGACATTCATATAAATATATGCAGGACACAAACCATTGTGCAGCTTAGTTCTGGCAAGCCAAAAATCTCTTTTCCTTCATAATTCCATTGGTGGCCAAGAATTTCTCTGTTCCAACTCTGCTCTGCTGAGCTGAATTGTGCTTGCTGTGCTGTATGCTTTGTAATTTGTTTTTGTGTTTAATTGGTTAGCTTATCTAATTGTGTTGCAATCTACATATTGGTTTTACTTTGCTTTGTCTCCCTGGAATTGTACTGGTGTTTGTTTATTTCATTAAGTTCTAAGGGTTCATCTTTGCAGTTGTGTTGGGATAATCTTGGAGTCCTTGGGATGGCAAATGTCTAAGGATGTCTGAAAACAGCTGTATTTCTATAATGTGATTTACAATACTACTTAATCAGAGCTGCTTGAATGACATTTACCATCCCTGAATAACAGAAACAGACCTGAATCATAGCTTCACATTTCAGCATGCATGACTTTTTTCACACCTACACTATATCTGGATTTGAACCTGTAATTTAGATACGTTTCTATATTTAGTCTCTGTTTCAGTGAGATTATTCAGTTAACTGTCATCCCTCTTCACTTTCTCAAACAAACAAAAAATCTCTAATTCAAATGTAGAAAAATGTTTAAATATCTGCAGCTAATGTGAAACTGTGCAGTTAAACATGTTATGATTTAACTTTTTTGGTAAATTTAACAAGGCAAATAATAGTAACTAAAATGAGACCAAACCAGCCTGCAATTTAAATACCTTGGACGCTGCAGCCTGTGGGTACAGACCTGCATCTACTGCACTGCTGTATAGCCAGGGCTAAGCCATTAGCTTAAAAGCAATGGTTTTTACAGCATTCACTGGGGAGGGTGTAAAACTTACCAAAATATTTGAAGAAATATTTCACTTTTTTTGTTCCTTCTTCTAGAAGCAGAAGTGACTTTGTTCTGTTAGTGATTCTCTGTTGTGGATCACAACACATGTGTTTGGAAGGGAATTTCTGGTATTTGGTGTTTGTCATTACCGCTGCTTTTTGTGAGCTTGAAGCATCAGCTCTTTGATTCCTCACTGACTCTTTCCACTGAGATAGCAACTGAAACCTCTGAAACAGTTTAGTTTTCCTTTCCTCCACAGTTTTTCTAGTGATGAAGTTATCAAAACATACGAATTAAGATCTACAGGCTTGTCTATGACAGTAGCCGATTTCAACATCTGTTGGTTTCCATCTGTTGGTAGGAAGTAAAACTTGTATCTCTGCGTGGTCTTGTATCAACTTCACTTCTTATATCTATTGCAGGAATTTCACAGCTCTCATTCTGTGTTACTCACAGAAAAAGAGTTGGTTTGGTTGGTTTGAGTTTTTTTCCTTTCTTTTCAAAGGCATAAAATGAGTGGTGAACTGATCAGTCTCATTTTTCTGTGGTAAATCAGAACCAGAGCAAGGGGACTTCCATTTCCTTGAATGCACTGATGCATGTGAAAAAGAGATTGAACTGTGCTGCTCTTTAACCATGTAGCAGAGAGGAAGGACCTGACCTGGACTGGCTGCAAATCACATCCATGTGCTGAGTGGGGACCTGCAGGCTTCCCTTAGCACAGGCAGCAACAGTGGCAGAGTTTCTGTAGTGGTGGAGAAAGAAACTACCAGGGTGACCAAGAGTGGAATCCAGAATGTACCGACAAAGTCCTCAAGGCATTTGACTCCTGGCACAGCTACCTGATTTATCAAGTGTCAGCACACTCAAATGTTCTCCTTTGTCTCCGTCTCAAATTTTTAGTTTCTTTTCTGCCACTTGACATTCTTTTTTTATGTGCAGCTGTGAATTTTCCAGTGAGACAGTACAGTGGTCTCTTTCTCTCCCCCAGGGCACTCCAATATCTTTATCTAAGATCTTTCTTGGTGGTTAGAGAGGTTGTCTAAACACAAATTCACAAAAGCAGTAATGGGGCTTCAGTCCTTTAAATCCACCATTAAAATAGTTCTGAAGTATTTGATATTGCTTAGTTTTGATTTCCCTATTCCCCATTTCTCTGTGGACTGCATTGTTATTGTTATTGAAAATATTATAGGGGTTAAATAATCAAGCAAAATTTACCAAGTGAGCAACCTCAGAGAGATTGTTTTAAATGGTTGTTTCTGGAAATTGGGGCTAGTATGGGAAGACACGTTTTTATTTCTTACATAGATTTTTTTGTAACAGTTGTTAAGCAGAGCAATTATCTAATGGAAATAGATACTTTGTACAATGGTAGAGGAGGAAACAGCTAGTGTTTTCTTTTTGACAGATAGGCTCACACTGGAGGCGTGAGAAAAAATACAACCTTTGTGATAAATTTGGGCCACAGCAAAAGTTTGCTGAGTGTTCAGAAGAATGTAAATATTAATTGTGCAGTTAATGCTTCCAGTCACTTCTATAAAAATCATGCCATTTTTTCTGTAGAACAGCTTAAGTACTTATCGATTGAGAACTTCTATAACTCCCAAAATGGAGGCATCCCCATATCTCTACAGGTATTTTAAATGAATTGAATTAATCATAGGCTTAAAAGTCTCTAGTGATCTTCGTTAAGTTTCCTGGGTTTAATTAAAACATCTGTGCAGTTTTAATTTATCGATTCATCCAACTCATATGTCATGTTTTTAACACACCCCAGCATGCTCTGCATCATTTTTAACCCGATTTCCACTTAACTAAAGCAATTAAATTCACCCCGGATTAATTAAAGCATCCATACTTTAGTGCTTAAGTCAGCGTGTGCTGCTTTCCCCAAATGGTTTCTGAATGTCAGAGATTTGACACACCTGATGGGTTTTTTGTCCTTCTGGAAATTCTTCTGTGGGTTTGTTCTTGCCTGCTAATGTGCAGTTTGGCAGAGCTTGGGAGCTTGGTAAGGCTGGGCTTGGGCGACTGAAGTGGGGAGAGCAGAGCCTGGCTGCTGTGAGAGACATCCCCTCTCAATGCTGACCTGGTGCCTGCCAGGGCAGAGCAGCTCTGGTGTTAAACTATTCCAGGGAGCTCTGTGTTCTGTAGTCAAAGCAAACAGTTTCATGCAGGAATTACTAAACCTCATGTCAGTGAGAGCTTTTCACAGTTGTCCATTCTCCTGCTGCTGGGTGAATTTCTAGATGACTTCTGCTTAGAGCACAAGCTTAGAGCTTAGAGCAACCTAAAGGATGTTGTAGATCTTTCTGATTGTCACTGTTCTTAAGAACGTTTCAGCCTGATGGGAGTTAGTGAATTTAGTGATATCAGAAGAGCTGCCAGACCAGTCAAACATTATTCTTCTCGACCATGCAAATAGCAGGTTTGTGAGGCACAAAGAGCAGGTGAGAGAAAACAGTCTTGGATTCATTCACTCTCCCATTCCAAAATTATTTTCTTGGGCCTGATTTTGCTAGGGGTGGAGTAGCTTCTCTCAAGGAAAGTAGCACAAAAATACCTTAAACTAGCAAAAGACACAACATAAACCGTGAAGTGGTCTTGGAAGTTATTTCAGAATTTCATATCCACAAATGAAATGCAGTAAAAACTAATAGGTTTGCACACAAGTAGTGAAATTGCAGCCAACTGATTAAAAGAGGTTTAATCAGAAAATATGAAAGAAAGTGTTGTCAAATAAAACCATTGTATTTTCAGGCTACAATTAAGTAGATTTATATGTCTTCTAATTTTTAGAAATGTCTTGTGGGCAAATGCTTGATGTAACAAGGGATGTGATAATTAAGGGCAAATATTTGGTGTAATAAGGGATGTAATAAAACAAGAGATATCTCAGTATTTTTTTGTTTGTAATATTAGTGTAAAGACTAGAGCTAACATTTTGAATCAAGCTGACATCAATTAATGTTTTTAATAACTGGACTGGTTTTCTAAAATACAAATGCTTTCAATTCCTTTAGGGGTAATGATTTTGTGAATTTTAAGCCATTTAGCTTAAGATTGTTCATGTATAAATAAGTATGTCTTTGTCCTGGTTTAGGGCAAATATTTAGGAGGAAACCTCTGGGGGGGTCTCCTCTAGGAAGAGCCGATTCCAATCGCCCCTCCCCCTACCGGTCCGGGAAGAATTTCCTTAGAGAAAAGTGGAAAAAACTATTTATTTAACACATAGAATATTTACAAGTATAGGGAAAAATTGGATAATATGAAAACAATGAAACCTCTCCTTCCTCTGAAGAGATGGTAGATTCAGAGTCCGTCTGAGTCCGGTTCAGTTCTCCAGTGGGGGGGACGATTGCCGGGCCCGGCTGTAGAAGTCGGCGAGGATGGGGGGGGGGGGGGGCCCCCCAGGGGTTCCCTGGTGTCCTGGGCCCACGCGATGCCAGCCAGTCCCAAGAAGAGGAAAAAAAGAAAAAATATCCAGCAAAAGAAACAAAGTCTCTCCCTGCAAAAAGCCGGGAAAAATCCGAGGAAAAGCCCTCCGCTCTGAGCTAGGGCCAGCACCCCCACAACAGTGAGAGTAAAAAAAAAAAAAAGAAAAAGAGATAACGCTGTCTGCTGGAATGCAGCCTCTCCGCTCTCTTGACCTTGGTTCGTAGTATCCTGCAGACAAACGGCGAGTGGTTTTTTTTTTCCTCCACCTTCACTTTCACTGTCTTCCTTAGACCAACTTAAAGCTGCAGAACTTAATGTCCAGCATAAGCCAGGGGACGATTGGGGATACAAACAGGCCATATGGCTAACCCAGGACAGTCTTAGAACAGGAACTTGATTGTAGCTTTTGCAGTAAATCTAAAATTATTCAGGGCTTTGGTAGACAGTTGTAGGATTCAACTCTAGCATCAGTAAAACACATCTTCACCTGCTTACTTATTAATCTAATTTGTCTGTTGAAGAGAAATTAACTGGGTATTCTAAATGCTGCATCTGCATCACCAGCATAAAGACCAAAAAGGGAAAAATGCCAGTACAGTGTGACTTTACTCTCATCTATCAGGTCAGGAACCAGGTGATTGTACACACCATTTGTCTTGGATCTTTCCTCTGTTGCTACTCCAGTTTGGAGCTGACCTGGAGTGCATTTATAGGCTTCAGATTAGGCTGTCAAAAACTGGAATCCATCTTCTTTATATATTGGCAAAGTCATGCATAATCTCTCAGCAGTAGCAGCTTAATCTCTGCTAAAAGGAAGTCCAAGTGTGAGGTATTACGGAGTCTGAATTAATTATCCCCTAGAGGAACTGCACCCAGAAGGGTCGCCGCTAGGGCTCAATGCTAAGAAGTTTGACCTACATCTGTCTTCAGTTCAATTCCTGGTGGTCAGTGGAAAAAAAGAACAACTTTAGTTTCATTATGCACATATGGATTTCACTTCTTTATATAACTAGGAATTTGTGCAGCTCTATGTCCAAAGAGCCCAGTCAGTTCAGTGAATTTTTATTACTGAAATTCACTTCCTCCTCCTAAACAGGAGCACCTACAGATAAAAATAATTTTTTTTTTAGGTGTGGCAAAATTCTGTACCATTCAACAAGGGCTGAACATATCTTACATGGGAATATAAACAGTGTCTCTTAAGAATGTTTTTTCTGAATGTGTTTGTTTGTTTTTTTAGAGGGAAGTAAAGCTGTAATGCCTGTGACCAAAATTCCATTTCAGCCAGGATTTCAGCTATGATGGTGGCATACAGCAGATAACTGAGAGAGAGTAAAAATGTTATTTGTCTTTGTTGCTTCTCCATTAATTTTTTCTGGTTCCAGAGATAAAGTGTGTTAGGACTTCCTACAATACATGAAGCCTCTTTGTGTTCAGTAGCCTTTGCAGATTTTCATTCCATGAATTTGTCTAATTCTGTGATCAGTCACAGAGTGTTCTTCCATGAGTTTTAACTTGTCAATTAATCTTGTTACAATTGTTTGATGGAACAGGCAGCAGTACACAGACACTGTAGATGATTTCCAAGGGCTGTCTAAATTCCATCTTAAGCTCACACTTGAACACTCAGTCCTGATTTTCCATACTATTTACATGGTGAACAAACATCCAAGCTCATCTTTTTTGCACACCAGCTTGTGGTAAGAAGAATGAGGTTTATATGCAAGGCTGGGATTTGCAAACATTATGGATGTAACCATTCTGGCCCTTTACCCAATTACCACGTCTTGGAGAAGTTTAGTCATGGGCGTCTCACCACAAAATTCTGTGGTATGCATTAAAAATTAGATGGCACCAAAAATTATATTCTTCCTCTTCCTCCAAATGTTTGAAAATTTACATTTGAATGTAAAGCTGAGCTGCTTGCAAAATAAGAGTAATATAAGGGCATTGCTTTTGACCTGGTCTAGGACAGGGAAGCATTGTAGATGCAAATTTAAAAACCTTTCCAGTCTCTGTGCCCAGAGACTCAAATAAATTTGAAGAGAAATATACCAATTTGTCTGTTTTATGAGGAGGAACTGAGAAAAGTCTGCAGTAGAGAACTGATAGCCTAGATCCTAGTGGTAGAGGACTCTCTCTGCACCAGGGTAATGGTGGCTCTACAGCAAGAGAAAGAACTCTGCCTTCACATCCTGTTTGGAGCTTCAAGTAGCAGGGGAAGGCCTCTCAACCCAGAAGCTGTGTAACTAATCCAAGTTCTTCAACAGCCTCCAAGAGTTTATCTCCTCAGATATCCTTTGCTGGTTTCTTGCCATGCTCTAGAAGAACTGCTTTGGTGAGTATAAGTGTGTGGAAGGGGGGTGCAAGGAGTGTGTACACTGACTGCAGCTGGCTTGTCACTGGACAAAATGGGGGCTTTTGGTGCCAGACGCTTTGGGCATTATCCCTGGTCATCTCCTCTCCTCATCCATGTGTTAATAGGCTGTTACCAAATCACTTTTCTTCATGCTTCATGGAATATAAACGTTACTCCAAAATAACCTTTAGAGAGAGAACTTTTAGAGGGATGTTTGGCTTGTCTTTCCTGCTCAGCTGATGTTCTCAAATATGTGCAGCACACAGCACTCAGAGGTCTGTAGTGTCAGTTCATCAGCTGAGTCCCATGCTGGAAACTTAGTCTGATTTTGTTCAAATACCAGTGAAGGGCATAATCCCATAACCAAAGACATGTTTAGGGTTAATAGGTGTTGTGCTTATCCAGACTCCACTCAGGATACCCGTGGGCCTCAGTTGCTTGAGTGTTGCCATAATTACTCCTCAAGACCTCTGTACCCTTTTTACTAGTGCTGGTGTGAGATATGCAATCTCTTCATAGAAATGAGATGGAATTTGGTTATTCCATTACATAAAACACCTTCCTTCACATTGCTTCAGCAGACTTTGAGCAACCAGTTCTGTCCTGGACCAGGGGCCATCAGCTACACATGGGGAAACACAAGCAGTCCTAGATAACGACACCTCCAGAAGATTTTTGAGGAGTTTGCACATCAGCTGAAGCTGCCAGGATGTAAAAGGAGAGTGGACGGGTTTGGGTCTCATCCTGCAGCAATATAATCTAGCAAATAGGCACAGCAGAACTCTTTTTAGGCTACCTGCTCTTGTTCTCTGTAGAAAAACAGCTTGATTCTCTCTCTTCCTCATGCAGGACAGAATATAAACCCATAGCAAAAACAGTCATGAAGAACTATTCATTACAGCACTGACAAGCCAGCTTCTTATAATAACCCTGACCTTCCTGCATTCTTGCTTACATGTTTCTTCTGCAATCTTAGAGTCTTGGAAATGCTGAAATTTTTGCCAGAATCTCTGACATTTTTCTTGTTCTCAAAGTGATTTTCCTGTTATATAGTTTGTAGAATAACTCCTGCACAGGGTTGTAGATTAAACTGTGGTTTTAAGTTGCAAGTGTCTTAATCTTAACTGTATCCACTTCATCCTGTAGGTTAAGTGACAGATTCTTTGTTTGTCCAAAGTCAGTTCTGGTGTCACTGGCGTTGTGACCGCCCTGGCAAACCCCTGAAGGCAGATTGCTGTTCAGCTTACAGACAGGCTTCTCAAGGACTGAAGAGATTCATGAACCACAGCAAGACCTCTGACCTGATAGAAACATGAACACAGGGATGAAAAGCTGTGACATGGCATTCAGCTTTTCTTAAATTCCTGAAGCACCATAGCAGAGTCAGGGAGCACTTAAAACCTGCTGTGGGAGCTCTTTAGCCCAAGACCAGCACCCTTCAGTAACCTTTCTTCTGCCTTTCCAGGCTCTGATATCCCAGAAGCTGAACTCTGCAAATCCAGGTCAAAAGCAGGAGCCAAGAATGGCTTTCCCACAGACAAGTTCTAAACAGCAGATCCACATCACCTTTAGCTGGGCAGCAGTTACTCATTGCTTAATGAGACTTAGGGGCAAAGCAAGCAAAGAAGTCATCTTACAGCAGGGGTCTGGCACAGAATTAGTGGTTCAGCTAGTCTAGCTAGGTCTAGACTGGTCGCAGGCTTGGAGGTTCTTGTTGGTTTTGTTTTCTCTTTTTATTTATTTTAGTAATGGTTTACTTCTGCTCAGTCCCTCTTTCAAGGCACTGTGCTGTAAATAGAGTTGTCTTTATTTGAGTTTTCACTCCAGGGGAGATATTTGCAGAACAGAAATCCTTTTAGGAGTTGAGTGATATGTTGATCTATAAAACAACAAAACAAAAAGAGCTGTTCCTGACTTGTGTCCAGCTTGTGAGTCAGCTTTATGTTTTTGTCTGTAAAACTACTTGAACAAATGTGGTTTGTCCAGAGAAACTGCCTAATGTCCATGGATTCATTTAGCCTCCTTGGGACCTCTTCTTTCCATGCATCTTCATCACAGCGTGGTGAAGAGTTGGGTGGGCAGAAGCAAGTGTGTCCCAGTGCAGCTGGGGAATCCTCGCTGAGCAACCATCAGTAGTGACAACTCAGAGCCCCTGCAGTGGCATGGAACCAAGTAGAGAATTTACATCCAGCAATATTCCTTCTTTCTCTGGTGGACTGGACCAAAGGGACTGCAGGACCACCATGTAGAAGAGCTGAGGGGTGCCTTGTCCTAGAGAGAGAGATTTATGTGTTAAAGTGAGTTCCACATAAAAGACCAGGGTCTGTACAGTGCTTCAGGATGTGCAAGATGACACCAAGAAACTTGACACTCATGATTACTGCAGGTCTTCAGGACAGGCTGTCTTCTGAACACTTGCCCAACATCCTCTACAGCATGGCAAATAAAGAGAGTAGGACAGAAATTATTGCCTTTCTTACACTGATTTGAGAAATGTATCAGTGTCAGCCCAAAACAAGCCTTTAAATTGCAGTGAAATGGAGAGTTATGGAATTCTGCCCCCACGTCTTTATAGCTAAAAAGTGGAAGTGGTGCCAGGTTGATCCCTTTCTTCCTGGCTCACGTGGTGCCTTGCAGGAGCAGTAGCTGGGAGCTGGGCTGGACTCCTCAGTGGAGCAGGCAGGCAGAAGGAGCAGTCACACATCATCCAAGCTGCTCTGAGTTCAGCGTGTGTACATCATGGAAAGGTGCACAAAGATGTAAGATAGGCTGTCCAGGAGTGCAGTGTGGGGTCAATTTGTCTGTGTGCTATTCCAGTACAGCTGGCTCAGTAAACTTAGTTCTGAAATCAGCTGCTGAAAGCAAAACCAGTAGAAACTCAGCATAAACTTATTCACTGAACTCAGTAAAGTACTTGTGAGTGTATATCACATCTGAAATGAAAATGTTGCGGATGGAAATTATATTTTATTCTAATTTCTGTTCATTTTTGCAGTGCATAGGGAAGCAACTGGACAAAACTTATAGTAAGAGAGAATGCCAGGAATGCAGTAGAATAAAGTCCTCTTGCTTCCAAAGCATAGATAATATGGATTTAAGATACAGGAGCAGTAGCAGTAGCTTCAGCATACTGACTTTGATACTGTTTTACTGTAGAAGAAAAATAGGGAAAAAAAAATTATACATAATATATGACACGTGGCCCATGAATCTGTAATCTTTGTTGAAATAATGCTCAGTACTCTAAATTTTAGCTAATATTTTAGGTTAGAAATCTGTATTTTATTTTTTCTAATCAATTTTTTCCCATATAAAATAAGAAAATTCATTTAAAAATCTATCCTGAGTTGTGTTTTTGCAGCAGATCAATGGGACAGCTAAGATTAATAAGGTTTGCAAGACTGAACAATGGAGAAGTTGGATAACTGGACCATTGCACATTTCTTTGTAGGAAATCAATTACTTGGGTTCTTCTTGATCATTCGGGTTAAACGGATAATAGAAGCCAAGAAGACATTAGGACCTTTTAATGATTAATAGTAGCTTTTGAGTATATTTTTGGCACTGTAAAACTGGGTGTTCATTTCTAATTACTTTGAAGAGGGAAAAGACAGGGAAATAGTTTTCTGTCTTTATCAAACTGCAACAGAGAGAAGATCACAGAAGCGCTCCAAGCTTTTCTCAGGCTCACTTCATTACTCCCATTTTCTGTTATTTCTCTATTTTTTCCATTTCTCTGGCCAGTGACCACACATCCAGTCTTTGACAGACACAGAAGTTCACAGATTGCTGTGTTCACAAGGGAGACATGAGCACATAGGAGTGAATTTGACTTAGTGAAACATTTATATGCACCTGGGTTTTAATCAACCACTTGTTTCCTTCCACTGCTCTGCATATGTACAACATCTGATTCCTGGCACCCAAGACCTACTGATGACTTTTATTATTCATAGGCTTCACTTCATTTGCATAAATGAATATTTGCTCAGAATGTCTTACCCCCTTAATAATGCAATACTGAGGGGTAAGGGTATAATGGTGCTTTCCTGCCAATACATACAGGGTAAAAGTTGTCACTGGGATTCAGGGAAACAAGTTTCAACAGGGACAGTGGGGACAAGGTGCACTTGCAGTAGCTGAAAGCTTGTGTCATTCTTGTGTTCAAGATTCTTACACTGAAAACCAAAGGGTCTAAAAAAAGTTTGGGGACATTGCATTAAAGAAGTGTTATGGAAGAAAGATGCCATATAATAAGCTGTTGTGGGGACTGAATGTTTTGTGTTCTAGCTGTGAAAATTGGATATTACCTAGAGAAACAAAGCAGGGTAATGTCAAACTCAAATCTGTTCACATTACCTTGTTAGTTATGCCAAACATTATCAGCATTCTCTAAAGAACAGGAGTTGTATTCTCTGAATGCCCAACACATATGTGCTTTATTAAATAGCAATCAAATTATTCTTTGGGAAATGAAGAACTCAACCACTACGAATTATCTCAGATTTTTTTTTCCCAGTAAATGAATGTATTTGAGTATAAGTGTTTGATAGTGGATTTCTAATACACTTTTACATGACTACATGCATGACCCTGTGTGCTGTTTTTCTTTCATTCCATTTTCCAGCTGCCTGCCCAGTTCTGTGCAGTGGCAATGGTCAGTACTCCAAAGGCACCTGCTTGTGCTACAGTGGCTGGAAAGGTCCAGAGTGTGATGTGCCCATCAGCCAGTGTATTGACCCCTCCTGTGGAGGTCATGGTTCCTGCATCGAAGGGAACTGTGTCTGTTCTGTGGGCTATAAAGGAGAAAACTGTGAGGAAGGTAGGATATTTATTTTCTCTGTTGTTAGTTTGTTTTCTGGGTTTGAGAGCTATTTAATGGGTAGGGGGGAAAGGGAAAGAACAGAATAAATCTAAGCATAAAACTTTTTATTGCAAAAGAGGGTGAAAATATAGTCCATCACAATTTTACAGAGTTCAGAAAAAACCTCAGGACTTGGGTATACATTGCTTTGCAGTATTAAGTGTGTCTGCCACAAGGAAACCCGAATAATTCTTTTCTTAGTTGAAGAGCAAAGAAAAATCTTTTCTTATGGATTATGTTTACAGAAGAATTTAGATATGAAGTGCAGAGGAAAAAGGAGCAGTGGTAGACAAAATTGTATAGCTTCAACTTCGCACAAAGCACATATCAATCACTATTAAGACAGAAACTGATGAAAAATATTTGAAAGACTTAGATATCCGTGTTACTTACAGAGTTAATGTGGGGCAAATTACTCCTGTTGGCTGCAATCATATGAAGTTAAGGAAAGGTGGATGGCACACACAAGTGCTAACTGTCCTTTAAATGCAGAAAAGCTTTTGGAGTTGAAAGTGTCCAATTCCTTGAGTATGTAGAATGAGCACATTTTTTTAAATAATCATGCAAAATGTGGTCATAGATTAAGCTCAATACTGCTTCTATTCACAGAGTTTTCTGTTAGAATGCAACACGTAAATTGGACTGCTTTTATTTTTACAATATGTTACTGTACTCCAGAGTTTATTAATCCTCCAAACAGAGAAGTAGCTTGAATACTGAAGTGATAGGGCTGGGATGTCCTGCTGTTAGGACTGATGAGTGTCTCTGGATTATTCTGGATGGGTTGCAGAGCTGTATTGATACTGTGTGTATAGATTTTTGTCTTACCCTATAGTAAACAACTGTCCCTCTCATCAGAAAACAAAGGGAAGAAAAACTGTGGATAAACAAACTATTCAGGGTTTTATTTTCAGGACCACAGTCATCACTTTTTGGACAAGATCTTGCATTACTCTGAGTGAATTTGTGGTAAAAGGGAAAAAAAAACCAAACCAAGGATCCTCACTGGGGGACTGCAATTGTTTGCTTAATTCATTCCTGTTGTCTCCCTTCACTAAATCCTCTCAACATCGGTTATTAGAGTTTTTCTCCAGAGTTCAGTTGAAGCCAAGAGTTTTTGCATTGTTTTTAATGGGTTACATTTTAAACTGTGTGCAGAAAGTGCTGTGATGTCCTTTTCTTTCTCCTTAAAATTGATAGTTCTCAGTTCACTCTGAGTGTATGATACTGGGAGATATTAAAAATTTTCTGAATTGCCTTGCTTTAACTATCACTTTCATTAAAGTCAAGGATGGAAAAGACTGTCTTTAACATGCTCTACAACACCCAATCTAGTCCCCAGGAATTCAGATCCTCTCTTTCTGGTACTAACTGCAATTGTTTGTTTGATCACATTGAGCTTTATGCATTTCATTATGTATTCTGTTGTTGTATAAATGCTTATATTATTATAGAGGTCATGGTAGACGGCCTAAAATGATCTTTGTGTCATTTAATTCTGGTAATTTCACCTTGCAAGCCGTTCTTCCCTTGCTTTGGTTCTGATTTCCAGCTCCTTGCATGGAATTCTCTGTTTTCAGTTCTCCGGAGTGGCTGTGGTCTGTCTGGGCCAGGCACTTTGGATCCCCAAACTCCTGTAAGAGAAATAGGCTCCTGTAGGGCTTAATCCATCTTCTCCTTAGGTCAGTGTTTGGAATGGTGAAGCAAAGGCAGCAGCAGCTACAGAGAAGTTTATAGAACCAGTGCAGACCTTTTTGCAAAGGTGTTAACTCCAACCAAAACTGGGAACAAAACAAAACTGGCAGTCAACAGAACTTTCTGGGAGGTGGATTGCTATGTGAGAGGAAAGGATATACATTATTTAATCAACACTGTGCTTGGAAGGACACGTTTCTTCTTTAAAAGATAAATGGGTTACAAAGGCAGGAGGTATTGATTGCAAACTTGGAAGGGGCCAATAACATGACAAGAAAGGTTAAAGTAACCTTTTGCATATATGATTGGGCAATAAATAAGTCAATAAATTAATTTTCAAATAAATAAAAATCAACCACCATGTTTCTACTCCAAAATTTATTTCTTTTGTACATATTTCTTACATTAATTTGAATGCTATGGGAGAAAGGGTATATTGTGAAGTGGTATCTCTCTAATTAATCATCTAGTCTTAGTTAAAGTTTTTGCATTAATTGAAATTTTAGACATTTAATGGTAGAATGATAGAAATAATATTTCTGTATATATTATATATAATATATGAAATCTCCTCTATTGATTTGAACTTCCAAAAGGAATGGCAAAGGTTGATTCATTTGCCATTTTCCAACTAGGATATTGAATTAGAATAAGTGGGTCAGCATTTTTTTTTTCTTCCCAATACCTTTTTATTTCTGATATTCATCATGGTTATATTGTTCAAACAATTTACCTGAAATGAAAGTGACACCAAAATCAATATTTTTGATGCACAATTTTTGCAGCATAAACACTGTTTTTCTATTAACAAATTTGCACAGAGGATGAAGTGGGGTATTTGTCAAGCTTCATTCAGTCTGCTCTGGGGGGGGGACACAAGTGAAATTGCCAAATTAGGTTAAGTTAAGGGTGGTTTTCTTGTCACTTTCCCGGTCGAGTCATTTTTCAATGACATTTAACTTCATAAGTGTAATTCATGGCTCCTTGGGGACTTCATGGTACATATTGTTCAGAAAACTCCTTGACCTCCTTTTTTGTCCTTAAGGATATAAATTGCTTTCAGTACCTTTTTTTGTCAAATCTACAGAGGGCCCAATGCTAAATGAGCTCTAATGATCTGAGCTGCCAGGGGGGCTGTGAGTTCCAAGCATAAACGCTCGCTAAGGTGCATTCTCCTTTGTTTAAACACCAAAGATGGTCCAGTTATAAATCCTGATTAAATACAACTGTAAACCCTGCTACACCTCTGGGCCAGATCCTCGGTTGTTGAAATTAGCATAATGTGATTACCTGCAGTCGAACTGCACTGACTTGTGTTGCAGAGGTTCTGGCCCTGGATGATAACTCTGAGCATGTATTAAAATAGAACAAGATTGGAGCTCAGAGTGAAAACTCTCCTCAGCTTAAACTTTGAAAGCTACTACTTACCCAGATGATAGAACAAAACAGGTGTAAAGCACATTTGTCTAGAACAAAGGACAAAGGTGTTTAGTGTGTTATCCTGTAAAACAAGGGAGATTGGGGGCTTAGGGACATTGGTAGGCTGGTTCTGTAGAAATAAATCAAAGCTGCATGAGCACTGTAATTCAGGACAGAGGGAAGACAGTTAATTTATTTAGCAGAAGGTGGTGTTTTTCAATGCTCCACATTCCTTTCATTAGTGCTTTCATTTGAGCAGGAAGATGATACATTCCTGACAAGGAAAGTACACGATGACTTATCATTATCTCCTAAAGTTAGCTGTCCTATAACGATGTTATGCAAGTATTACCCTTCTGCATTTTCTGTTAAAATATATATTTAAAAAAATAAAAAACAGAGTGGATCAAATGTAGGGGAAAAGTAACCTTCATCCTAAAAGTAAATTGTCCTAAGTTTTTACGTACTTTACTTCTTCAACCCGACTGTTTTATCATAGTTCTGTGTCCACTGGGCTCAACAGAAATTGTATAAAAGCTGTATTGTAAACTTCAGACAGGTTATAATTTGGCTAAGCACAAAGAAGGAGTAACAATACAGGACAAGCACTCTGTGTAATTTAAAACAGTTTACAAATTTATCAACTTTGAGGTTAACCACAAACCAATCTTGGTCTTCCTATAAGTATGAAATTCCACTGTGAAATTTTCATGTGTGATTAACTTAGCTTTAAATCTTAATGAAAAAAAATAAAAGAAAAAAACAAACACAAAGCTATAAAATTAAAATCTTGTAAGAAATTTTACAGTAATTTATTCCTATGCTACTTTATTCTGAATTCTATACTCCTGTGTTCTGATAACTAATGGTATTGCATCTCTAAATGTGCCTGTCTCAATCCTCTGCCTGTATCTAATCTATATACTTGCTTTAAATGTTCTGCAACTAAATAAAATAGTTTGGCAAGGCTCTCTGTTTATAGAAAAGTTGAGATTTGAAAGATCAAGTATTGTTCACATCAGGTAGAGTGAAAATGTCTCTGCCTTAATTTAGAAGGATCAATTTGGAAAAGATGAGAGATAAATCACTTTCATTATAAACTCAGATCTTCCTGGAGCAGCGAGAGAGAATGCCAATCATTCTTGGTCCTACTGTTGTGAGCTAATATATACCAGTCATGAGATGAATTCAAGTTATTTAAGACATGAATTTGACCTTGGCCTTCAATTCCACAGCAAAAGGCACCTGGTAAAGTCTCCATGTGGGGATTGGCAGTAAAGCATATTATTCTTATACAGATTCATGATAAAAGATAAAAATTTGGGAACTTATAATGTCACTGATAAAGTTTATTTGAAAGACAGATTGTAACATTCCTTTATAGGACTGAAAAAGGAACTGAAATTTCATTGCATCATTTTCTATCATGACTGTTTTCACTCTGTTGTTTCTAGGTTGAGATCCATATCTGTGTCCAGTTTTACTTCTTTAAGGGAAATAATCTGCTGGTTTGGAATATGGGTTGAAGTAACCAGGGCTCTCAGTTTCACAGCTCAGCTACTGATGGATCATGGATCAAATATTTCAGAAGTGCCTGAATATTTAGGAGTCTAAATGAAGCTGAAATCCACTGATATTTTGACTTCTGTGTACTTGAAGTGGCTGTCCTAATGTTCTCACAATGCTCTAACATTTCAATAGTAATAATAGCAGTTTTTATAAAGATACTCCAAATAAAAAAATCTTTTAAAACTTCAAATTATGAACTTATTTTGTAATTTAAATACAGTACATGAGTCATTGGAGCTTCAGTGTATTTCAGAAGAAATGTCTCCAGGTTTATGTGTGGAACTCTGACTATATATATTTAATGCTATTTTTAAGTCTTCATGCTTCTCCACCACAGCATTCCTGCAATAAACTGTCATTGCACAGTCAAACTGTGCTTGATTTATTTAATGTAAAATGTAAATTACTTCACTTTCCCATTCTCAGACCAGGTTTTAACATGACTTGAAGAACTATCTCAAGTTGCTTTATTTATCACTGTGGTACAAACTTTTCTGAGCACGTTCTCCAAAAACCCCCTTGAGTGGAGTGACCCTTCTCTACATGACTTTTGTTTTCTCCTGCAGTGGATTGCTTGGACCCAACGTGCTCCAACCATGGGGTGTGTGTGAATGGGGAGTGTCTGTGCAGCCCAGGCTGGGGCGGAGTGAACTGTGAGCTGCCCAGAGCCCAGTGCCCTGACCAGTGCAGTGGGCACGGCTCCTACGTGGCTGACACGGGGCTGTGCAGCTGTGACCCCAACTGGATGGGCCCCGACTGCTCTGTTGGTAAGAAACACAATTCTTCCTGATTTTGCACTCATGTTGCTGTTCTGTTAAAACATTAATATCTATGACAAGTTTTAAACTCAGTGATAACTGAGAAAGTTGTCTTTGTTACACGTTTGGTCTTGTTTAATTTTGTTGGGGAGAAGTGTGTGTATATCTCTCTATATATTCTTGTGACATTTTAAATTTGGGGCTGTCAGCTGAGGATGAAGTGGGTGCAGGTTAGGAGTTTGTGTTTTGTTCTAACACTGATTCTCTTTTAGACTGAAAAAGTTACATAAGTGTACTTCTGTTTCTCAACTGTAAAGGAAAATGTCCATCATTTATGGAAAAAAAAATACAGGGAATTTAGCTTTTTCAGTTGAACCTTGAGATGGTACTGTAGGTCAAAACCACATCTCTCAAAACAAAATTTTTCACAGTTACTCAGTTATTTCCTAAGATTAATCACCCTGGAATACCCCACCAATGACATGAATATCAAGATTTGTTTTCTGCTTCATAGATAAGCAGTCAGAAAAATTAATGAATGAGAGTTTCTTTGCCACTTTCTTTGGTGATGCAGGGGGCAAAAGACCCTTCTGCTTATCTGCAATTTCAGCTGGCAGAGAGCAGTAGAGTTTTTGGAGTGAAAGACTGGATAACTGGCCGTGTCAGTAATAGGAATCCAAAATCTCTCCTTGGAAAGTGACTTTTACCCATCATTCTAAATGACCCTGAATTGCTGCCATTCTCTGCCAAATGAGTTTTAGGTGAGTTTCAGTCTCAATTCTTAGCAAATCAATATCTGTCAAAATCACCCGAGGTCCAGTTTGAGTAAAGCAGAGCCAGCTGCTCCCCTTCTTTGCTGTTGGGGACACCACCTGTGACACTTGTTTGTATCTGTGTGGAGGGTGTAGCTCTGCAGGTCTGCCCAGCATACATTAGCAGATTTTTTTAAACTGAGGCCTTGGAGCGGCTACCTAGAGCAGAGGCCAGACAAGGTTGAGAGGAAAAAGTGAGTATTTATTAAAGGCCTTCAATAGATATGCCTTGGGCAGCCAAAGGCCTTCCAGAGGCTACACCCAAGATGGACACGAGTTTTTCAGACAGATAAGTTTGGTCCATTTGCATATCAGGGGTTAATTGTCCAATTACAGCTTCAGGTAACGAAGTCATTTACCCCCAGTTTGCTTTCCCCCCAATTCAGTTTTGTTTGTACTTTTCAGGGCCTGAGGCTGAGGTGTCCTTGCACCACAGGCCCGGAGGGATTGTTTTGTCTGACCAAAATGTGTAGGCAGTAGCTAACACTCTATATGGAGTTCAGAGTTATGCACTAACACAGTGCAGGATTTGTAAAATATAACGGCTAAAATCTTAAGGCGTCAAGACGACTTTTAAATCAGTTTGCTTTTATACAAAAATTAAACTCCAGTTTGCATCCAGATAGGAGCAGGCGAGCTTTTGAGTGGCTGCCATGCCTGCTCTGCCCCGGGGCTGGCTGTGACTGCTGTTCTCTCTCCTAGAAGTGTGCTCCGTGGACTGCGGCACCCACGGCGTGTGCATCGGCGGGGCCTGTCGCTGCGAGGAGGGCTGGACAGGAGCGGGCTGTGACCAGCGAGTGTGCCACCCCCGCTGCACAGAGCACGGGACTTGTAAAGATGGGAAGTGTGAATGCAGAGAGGGCTGGAATGGGGAGCACTGCACCATTGGTAGGCAAACGACAGGCACCGAAACAGGCACATATTGCTTTCTTTTCATAAATCGTAGAGACATAGTTGCTGTCGTGGACTGTAATGGGCTGTTCCCTTAAGGACCCAAGTGCTCTCAGATGTTAATCCTGACTCAAAATATGTTGGGAGAAATGCAGATAGGCTCTTAGAACCATTTCACATCAGTAACAAATCAGTTTGTAGAGGGGAATAAAACAAAAAAACCCACAAAAACCTCAACAACAAATTCCACATTAGTAAGTAAAGATGTAACAAATGGTACCATGTGAGATATCAACAAAAGCAACAAAAGGTACCATGAATGATATCTCAGTATCGTCCGAGCCTGAATGATTTTCAAACTTACCTAAGCATTCCTCTGTGTGAATTGCCTCTTTCTTAACTTCCTGGTCTGATACATCAGTGCTCTCCTGTTAATCAGATCAGAGACACATCCCCACCAGCACCAGCCAGAGCAGGGATGAGTGCTGTAGGAATATGTGTTCCTGTTGGTACAGAAGCAGCTCCGTGGAATTGTCCCATGCTGTGCTGGGACAGTGGCTGTGCTGTTTGAGGCAGTGCCAGCATGGGAGGGCCTGGGAGCTGCAGTGAGCTCCTTCCCTGAGACCTTGCTGCTCACTGCAGCACCAGCAAAACCATCTCAGCTGGGCTCTGTCAGCCTGGGAAGTTCAAAAAGGTCATCCTTACACAAAGCGATGATGTTCTGTACTCTCAGTTATCATGCTTGAAAATTTACTCTGAAGAGGAATTAATTGTTCCTAAGTGAAGTTGTTTATTTTGTCTCTACAAGCAGTCAGGCAGTCTATTTGGAATGTTTTGAGAACTTACTCAAAACAAGGGAGAAAACTTTTATTTTCCCTGAGCTATAATCAAAAACAGGAAATTCTCAGTGATCACTTGCCTTCTGAGGAGTCTGAGCAAATTTATCTGGAACAAGAGTAGCCCATCTACTGAGACTGTGAGGTTCAAGCAATTGTGCTTTTCTCCAGAGAATTTTTGGAGACCTGTGAAGTATACCTTACAAGAAATCTGGTGAGTCCAAATCCAAAGTCATGTTGTTTTCATTATCTTAAGGTGGTGAATTTAACCAAGAAAAGAGTAGGTCACTTGAGATTTTTGTGGCAATCAGGGACCCTAATGGGACAGTCCTATTACAAGTGAATTGTTATTTCTTTACTTAAACGTATGGTGAGATTCTTGCATCCCTCAAGCTGTTTTTTCTTTTTCATTTCCTTCTGATTTTTCTTTGGATATACAAACCATTTCAAATAAACACGTGATCTGGAAACTAAAAGTATACTCTTATTGAAGAGTTAAAAAAAAAGAAAAATCAATACACATTTTCAGGCCATATCCTTTGATGTTGTGATGCTGCATGCTCCTACCACACTGTGCTAATATGATTTAAATCAAAGCTTTTATGACTGAACACTTTGTGACCAGCACAGATGCAGAGTGTTTTTTTTCATAATTGTTTTCAAACTTCCATCATATCAACATACCTCTGCTAGATTAATTCAGGCATTTTGTTTTCAAAGTTCTTCCCAGATCTTTACAAAATGCCTAGTATATAATTTTTTCAATAAATTCTGTAATAATTGCTTATTTCAGAAGTTGATGCTTCGCACAGAATTTGTTTTGCTTTCTAATCTCTTATTAATGTGCCGATGTTTAGAAGTAATTAGTGTATGTAAAGTCTTCATTACTGTGCAGACAAAAAGATGCCTTTTACCAAGATCTCAAAAGTATTCTGAAAACTGCAAGCTGAACTAGTGAACTCTGAAGTGAGATTTTAGGTCTCATTTTCAGAGCTTTGAACTAGATATCTTGCTTATTATTGATGTATATAATCAATTTTTTCCAGAGGAATAGTGATACTTCTAAAGTGATTAAAATATGCATAAACTTTTTTAGTTTGGTATGTATTAGAAAGATTTCCTTGAAACTTAACATGGTCCTGCCTGTGGCAAAGACGAGACTAGTGCAGAAAAATTCAGGAATGCCCTTCTAGTTATCCCGGGTGAAATTTGTGCAGTCAGAGGTTGTCTGTTGCATGCAGATAGATATTCTTGTGACAGGCTTGTTAGGGAGAATTTTCACATGGTGATATCCTGAGGCCATTTGCTAAAGCACAAAGGTTGATGCCAGGAATGGGAGTGAGTTCAGAGAGACAACTCAGTGTGACCACACGGGACTGAAACACAGAGTTCAGAGGATGAGGATGGGAAAAGTGAATTTTGTCAGTATTGGTACAAAAAAATTGTGCTTAGGGTGAATTGATATTTTGGTACAACGATGAGTTGCTCAAGATGTTTTAAACATTGGTGTGAAGAACTAAAGTGCACTTAAATTTTACAGGAACTCACAGTCATTTAGAGTACTGCCTTTATGGTTTAATTTTCAGCTGAAAGTTTGACATACCATATAATGTCAGAATTACTGAGGAGTGTCCACCTAAAAAGATGCCACAAATTTGTCCTTTCTGGAAGGTACCTGGGAAGCTCCACAATCTGTTTGTCCTAAGGCAGAAAATGCAAATCCTGTGGGAGAGGTTATTTACTCTGAATTTCCATTTTTGCTACACCCAGTCTGAAATCTGAAGTCAGCAGAAAAACTTGCTTTGATTTCTGCAACTTTAGGCCAAGTCCACCTAGAACAAATTGATCTGTGAGGAAGGAGTTTTCTATATACAAATAATTTTCTTTTGTTTGCATTTCTTTACCAGTTTCTTTGCACTAAATTTACATGGCAGTGGAAAAGAATCATCATAGCAACCTGCAGCAGCAATCCAAGTTCATTCAGGATATTTTATTCTATTTAATATCAAATTAGGCTTTAATAGATGCTTGACAGAATGCACACTCCTTGTCATTTCATTGTTGAGTATCTAAGCTCAAAAGTTTTAACAGAACTGCATTTTTTCTGTCTGAATTACCTGGTTTAAGAAAAGCACTCAGAAAATCCTCCCAGAAGAGCAGTGTGAGCTCAGCGTTAGCACAGTGTTTGTGCAAAGCAGCTTTTGCCTGTGTGCAATAGAATTATGTGTAAGAATCAATGCAAATAAAAATGCATGCGTGTTCCAAGTTACACAGATTTTGATAAATCTATATCCAAATAATATAACAGTGAAAGGAGTGGGTGTCTGGTCTTGCTCAGCTGCTGTTCGTAGCAGAGCTTCAGTTCACTTTGCTCCTTCAGGTAAGAAAAGAAATTGCTTACTGGAGTGGTGATAAAGAAAATTAATCTTTTCCCTGTGCAAAAATAGACCTGTCAGGATATGTTTATTAAGTGATTACTATTCATTGATTGCAATTATGGAGGAAGTTATAACTAAATAATAGAGGCTAATCTAGATGAGGAAAAAAATATTGGAAAACTAATAACAAAGTAAAAGAAAGGTATAGAAGTTGTTAATCTTGAACTCATTCCATGACAGAGATTTAAGATGGAGGATTTAGCTTTTCCTTGAATCATCTGAATGTTGTTAAAGCTTGCTATTATAAAACAGATCTGTTACTTTTACTGAAAATAATATCTGGATGTTCAAAACTGTTGTTTTTAAATGCTTGCAGAGGGTGTTCTGCATGTAAACTGTCAAGAGAGTATTCCAAGGACAGTGTGATATATATGGAGATCTTATGAAACAGTTAGAAATACCATTTGAAAAGTGTCATTCCATCTGTAATTCATACCCCTGCAGCATGGATTCTTATTAAGTTATTGGTAAAAATCTCACTGGGAGACCAGAGAAACCAATATTTAATCCTAAATATTTACAAGTAAAATTTAAATGTCTGCAAATGGATCTTTTAAGGTGAGCTCTGACCAGGAGGGTTTCTTTGTGGCTGCCTGTCATATTCCCAAGCCTTGCTCTTGTCTGCCCATGTCCTCCATTAGATGTAGGTTTAGCTCTCCTTTTCAGACAGAAAGTGGGAAAAGATTGTACTCAAGGCTGTTTGGTGGTATGGATACTCTGCTGCAGATTTGATCCAGCCAGTTCTTATATTTTATGATATTTTTTATTATTTTTCAATGCAAATGAGCTATACCCCTGGTGCAGACATTGAAGCTGAACCTCACCCTGCCTGACAAAACACAAACAGGAGATGTGTCCATCTCTGCAGGCTCTGCTTAGTTTGGAAAAGACCCCTAAGATCGAGTCCAGCCAGAAACCTCACTCTGTTCCGGCCTTGGTACTGCTTTCTGCAGCCTAACTCCAAAGGTGGGCAGCAGCCACTCCCGTTCCCCCACTGAGATCTTGGCCTCTGGGCTAAAACTGTCAAAACTGTCGGACAAGTGCCTGAGTAGAGAAGGGGTTTGAGACTTTGTATTAGCCCTGTATCTTCTATGTTTTCAGGGCCTTGAATAAAGAAGAAAGATTTGAAAAAGCTGGATTCAGTCACCTACATGGTGGAAAATAACCTAATATTTTCAGATACATAAAAATGTACAGGGAAAAAAAAAAAAAGGACTCTGTGTCCAAGATGATTAAGAAGTTTAAGTTACAGTACAAGATATTTGTGTTAGGAAAAAACACCAGTAAATGAAAAACTGAAGGAGGTTGTCCAAGAAAGTTGTGAATTCCTCATCAATGCAGGTTTTTGCAACCGTTTAGACAAACGGAATAGCAGGTAATCCATCCTTTCCTGGGGCAGCAGGCTCACCAGAAAGCATTGAAGTCTATGAGCTCTCTTCCAGTCTCCTCTTAAATGAACTTAAAAGGAAGCATTCCTTGTAAGAACTTTATTTTATAATTTCGTAATGGCCAACCTTAAGAGTTGGACTGTCATTCCCTGTAAGAATCCAATGCCACTGCTGGAAATAGAATTGATAATTTATCCAGCCAGGGAGACTATGTGTTCTGAATTTGCAGAACAGTGGGTTGTCAATGTGGACATTGAGCCACTCTGAAACATCCCAACAAACTTACACACAGTCGGTAAATACTTAAAATACTCTCTCTTTAAAGGTGAACACTGTGTTGACCATTTTCCACCTCTGGTTTTAATATAAAATTGTTTACTAAAAACTTTTCCCCCTTGAGTGCTTTGGGATGACCTTGCCAGCTATTAGACATGTTTATATTTTCTATCAGCAGGATGGAATGCCACAAGTGTAAAGATTTAGTTCTTTGCCTTATCATGGACTCAATAATCAATAGAAACATTAATAATGCGGCATTGTGTTATCTTTGGATATAGCAAGATATTTTTGTCCTGTGATAATGTTCTTTGTGTCAAAGATTTCTTTCTTTCCTCTACTACTGATTTCTCTTGTTGTAATTACAATGGTAATGATTCAAAGATGAGGCAATTTTCAGGAGAGATGGAAAGTGTGTGGGAGGAGGCAGTGGAAAGCCATCGTATCTGACAAAGTGCAATTTAGAAGGAGCTGGATATATTAGACTTCTCCAATGCATTTCCAACTTAAAACTAATCTTAACAGTTTATAACCTATCAAGGTATAAAAAACCCTCTAACAGCGATGACAGGAATTTAGATTGCACGCTCTATGGAGGGAGGAACACTTTTTTTATTTTATTTGAAAAATGCATAGAATATTTAGGTCATGACCACTTTTAATTGCTGCTGATATAGAAATCTGTAGGTAATATATATATGATGACATGACTAAAAATGTTTGAGATGTTGGCTGTTCCTGAATGTGCAGATTCAAGATCATCACCTGTATCACACAGTTTTTATCACACTGCTTTTACACCTGGAAGCAGATTTCTTCTGATGAAGCTTTTTAGGAACGTGGTGCCAAGCTTTTACTGGAGTTAAAGGGCTGTTCCCCCTGTGCCTCTTCAGCAAAGCAGAGGAGCAGCAGGTACCTCATGAGGCAACCTGGGAGATTCTCAATGATTTCTGTCACTCACTGCACATCATTCACATTTTCACTTCTGCCATTCAAACACAGACAGACTCAAAAAGTAGAAATTTTCCTCATAGGGTGGAATTTTGGTACCATATGTTATGTCCTTTTATAAACAAAGCCAAGGAAATGTACTCACTTAGATTAATAAATGATCATCTAGTCCAACATCTCTGTGCTTCAGTAAAGGGGCAATTTCCTGTAAATAAATATCTGATAAATAAATTTCTTCCTGGAAAATGGATGCTTTTTATCTATCCCAGTTACATTTGCTATTGAGGTGCTTTGTTGGTTGACTCATCTTTGTAATCTTTTAATTCACCTCCAGAACTTTTGAATAAAATCTCTTGGTTGTAGAGTCCCCAAGTTCTATACTATGTATCTTGCTTGGGATTTGTGGTTCTGATTTGTAACTTTGCAAATTCCTGTGCTGAGAACTGAAATATACTGGCACTTCTGTGGATCAAGGATGAGTAAACTTTCTAAACAATTTCTGTAGCACAAGGGAAACCAGAACTACAATATGCATCCACTTAATTTTATAATTGCTGAGCAAGGTAGCTGATTATCAGTACTTGGAATGAAACATTCTGTGCGGAGATTTATATATAATGAGAGTGGTTTGACTTTCAAGGAGTTAAGAAATAGAATTCCTTTTCGTTTGCAGAATTTACAGGGGGCAGCTGGGGATCTTTTTTGGCTGAAAGGCAAGCTTATTCATGAGGAAGAACTTTCCTGTTTGCATTCTTTGCTGAGGGCTTCCTGTAAATGATTGAAACATGTCACAGCTCAGTGTCAGAACAGTTGAGTGGCTTTTTTCATTCTCTTTTTACAGGATATTTGCAGAACATGACCTTATTTCTTTCCTTTCTAGCCCAAAAAATTTAATGAGTATGTTTTCAGCAAAACTTCCTGCATTTTGTCTGGTACTTCAAAGGTGCACCCAGAAGATACTGGTGAATAGTTTCCCAAACTAAAACCACATTTCTTTTTTCTCCTTTTGGAGGGGCTTCTACATGAGTTATATTGATTTTCTGACCAATTCTTGAACTCTTAAAAGACCACAAAAAGGGAGGCAGGGCAATCAATCAGGGAGCTGATCTAACTTTTGAAAGGACAGAGCCGATTATGCTGTTCATAGCAGTATTGCCAGAGCCAGACAATCTTCTCTTCTCCTCCAGATAATAATTCTGTATTATTTTGTGCCCTGTGGTGTCCAGCAGATCTTCAGCAAGTGAGTGAATTACACGGTGTTGCTGGAAACAAAACAACAAAGGCAGAGGATGCTTGTGAGAGGTCAGTGGTGTGGATTGTATAGAGATAGAAAGGTACAACTGGATCTTGAGAAACAGACATGTATATATAGATATATAATATTTATACTTACTAAGAAAGAAATACAAAAGAGAACAATACCTGCCCATCCTTTTGAGACCTGCTGTTCATGTTCCTGTTAAAGATACCTTTTGCTTGATCACTTCCATTCTTGCTTACACACTCTCAAGGTATCATTCTTGCATCTTCAGTATCAGTTTCACATAATCTTTCATGCTTGAAGATGCAAATAAAGCCAAATGTGTTTTGCCTGACTGCTGCAAACCCTGTGGAATAATATTTCAGATGCAAAGCCTTGCAAAGGTTTGTTGTTTTTTTTTTTTAGCTTCCTGCCAATTTAGTATCAAATTAACAGTAGGATGCATTAGAAGTTAGAGACTTGTCTTCCTAAGATATTTGATGCTTTTGAAATTCTCTACTCAATATTTTCTTAGTTTAATGTTGTATTAAAAATATTAATGTCAGAAATAAAAAGGAAAAAATGGTCTCTGTATCACCTCAGAGGTGTCAGTTCAGGATTTTGCTGTGTGATCTATTTAGGGCTTCAGGGAAAAATGAAACTATTGAAAGCCTTCTTTTTAGGCTGTCAGTTCTCTCTTGTGCAGTAACTACTCACTGAGGATGAATACACACTGATGCTGAATATTGATACATCCTTCTTTCACTAAAAGCCCTTACTTAGACAGTTTTTTAACAGATCTTAAGGAATGAATATGGGGACTTGTTCAGAGCACAAGTTATGAGGTATCATGAGCCATTCTTATTGAAGAAAGTTTTTACAAAATTTATGTTATCCAGCTCTTTTCTCTTGTTCCTTCTTTCTTTCCATCCCTGTTCTGACCTGCTTATGAAACGCTCAATAGAATAATGACTTCTGCAGATTATTCCTGTGTGTAGCCTCAGCCTATTTCATTTTACATATAGTTTTTCTATACATATAAAAAAGAGGCAAAGTTTGCTGTCCAACAGAAATCATCATGTAATGAAATATATCTCATTTGCCCGAAGAAATTACAAACATGATTTGGTTTACTGAAATTTAAGTGCTAAAAACAAACCTGAGTATTCTTAAAGGCATCTGGGTCTGATGTTTTAGTCTGTGTTCCTCTCTTCATGTTGAAAGTGAAAATAATTGGAATAATCCTGAGGCCGCTATTACCTGATTTATAGCTGCCAAGAAATTGTGGCCAACTGTGCAGATTTCTACAATTTCCAGCACATTCTGCTGTCACGTTTTCTGTGATGTAGTGTTGATTGACACATAAGTGTCCATCTCAGGCTGTCAGCTGTCTTCAAAACACAGCCATGCTGGGATAGATGGAGACAAAGCAGTGCTGGTGTCTCATTAATCAGCAGTTCACAGTCGTGCTGCTGAAAGCCAAAGGAAAAGCAGGACATGAAATATGAAGGTTGCTGTGTTTGTCGTCATCCCTTCTTCATTCACTAACGGGGTTAGAGCAGAAAGGATTCATGGCCCAGCTGTTCCTGAGGATTTTCAACTCTGAGAGCTCACCCTGAGCACTGCACACTTAAATATTTCACTCGAGAAAAGTACCTCTCTTAAACAGTTAAGCAGTTTTCATGGAAAAGTAGCGGGTTTGCTTTCACAGAGGCTTCAGTGTGACATGGATCAAAACATTATCCTTAATGAAAATTTAGGCAGAGGAGTAGTGGCTGTCTGCTTATCCATGTAAAGCTTTTCTCCCTCTTGCACTACTACCCTTAAAAGATATTTTTGCTCCTGCCTTACTGAGATCAACCAGTGGTGTGGCCCAGGAGTGGTGTCTGACATCTGGGATGGATTTTCTTGTGGTGGCTCTCTGGTTTTTGGGAGCTGTGCAGCAATTCCAGATGTTCAAGTGTCAAACAGTCTCTGGGTTCTCTCAAAGCAGCCCCCAAGTCCTGCCCACCTCACCTGCACTTCCTCAGTTCCTCGATGCCTTTCAAAGGCCAGGGGTGTCCTGCATGCTGGAAATAGGGAGCCATAATTTTGACAAACAACCATCTAAATTTATTGTTTTTTTCCTAACCCACTGCTTTTTTAGTTTCTATTTGCAGTTTTTAACAGTCCAGTGGAAGGCAGGCTGATCAAACTCAGCATCAATAGAATGTGGCCTGCTTTTAAAGTGCTGTAAAATAAGATACCATCAAAACAGCTGCTAGAAAATGTTTGGGTGTTTATTTTTTAAATCTTCTGGCTTGATTGGGGTAGATTGAACTACATGAGCTAATAGTTGTGTTCATATATTTGAAAAGTATAAACACTTCTTACATTTCAGTATATTTTTACATGAACCCATATAAAGATTAATTTCTTCTCCGTTTAATTATAAAATTTCAGGTGAGGTTTTTTTTCAGGTAGATGTTGGAAGACTAAAGTTATTCAAGAATTTAAAAAACAAGATTCATAATTCATTTAGACCATATATGTTTTAATTTTCCTTCAAATAGTTTTTCATAGCATTGAACAACTGAGCTAAAGAACCACAATCATCAAGGTGCAGTCCCAGAATTAGTAGGGATAATAACTTTGGTATCTAAGAAGTAATTTAATGGTGTAATTGTAATAAAAACCATTCATTTTAATTAAGAACTAAATCAGTTTGTAGTGAAAAATATTGCTAGATTGCTAGTTGTGATTTTAGGTTAGAAACATTACTAAAAGGACAATTATCCAAAAGCACAAATTAACAAAAAAATCCATTTAGGAATAGCAGTTTTTGCCTAGATCATGGTGGGTTATTGATTTTAAAAGTGGAGTTGCTTCAAATACTGTGATTTTCCAATTGTTAGGAATCAAAAGGCACTGCTGAGTTTCTTGGGGAAGGAGTTCCTCGAGAATACCAGTGAAGCTATTTTTGTACATTCAGCATGTACAAACACAAACCCCTCAATGTCCCAGAAGATGCTGATTCTCCTAAAAACAGAGATACATTATTACAGATGAGAGAACTGACTTTTTGTTTTAACCACTGGGAATTCCAGAGAGTAGAACTCAGTCCCTAATGCAGCATGTTGCCATCCACCTTTCAGCACAGTTTAAATATAAACTGATCTGTCTGCTTTCCATTTCAGAAATGAAGGGAAAATGTGTGTGTGCTGGGTTACTGATCACTTCTCTCTCAAACTAATAGAGGAATTGGCATTATAGCACTCAGTCTCACAATGAAGACGGTGTGTTCAGAATTAAGTAGCTCTATTATAAAAGGGTGTTTCTCTTCCCCTCCCCTATTTTATTTTGAAATTGTAGAATCCCTTGCATTTGAACCATAAAGGTACTGCTGTAAGCAGGAAGCCATGAATCATTATTTATTGTTGAAAAGTGACAGCGCAGTATGAATTTGTTAACATGTTTACAGATTCTGATAAATCCTTTTTGGTTTCATAAGAGTAGTTTGATAACAGAACAGGAAAAGCAATAGCAATTTGCCTTTTCTTGTTTCAAAAACAACTGAAATGATGGTTTAGATTTTAGACAGAAAATCACTGCATAGGAGTTTGTTAGGATTCTGAAATGAAGGTTAACATTGGTCCCATGTGGCATTGCTAATAGCTGAATCAGGGTGGGGGGAGTGTAGTGACACAGATTTTTAGATACGATTCATCTATTTGTTGGCTTTGGAAACCAGGGGTAAAACTTCTTTTTTGTTACTGTCTCCCTCAGATCATTATTAATTGATTCTTTATCATTTAACCAATCCATATATATCTTCATGGTGCCCTGTGACTGTTTAAAACCTTTTTTTCCCAAAATAAGTCAGAAATATTGATTTTGAATGGAGAAAGTTTCCCATATTTAGAGAAAGGGGGTATCAAAGTCAAAGTCACCCTGTTGGTGAAGGCTGAAGGAACAACAGACGCATGAAGGGGATAGTGGGTGAGTTCCACAGCCAATGCTGAATTTCACAGCCAGTGATGAGTTCCACAGTCAGTGTTGAGCCTGTGAAATGGCTCCTTGTCCCTGCAAAATCCCTCACAGAGGTGGTCATGGACCAGAAACCCAAACAGCTCACAGATCGTGCTGTTCTTTAATAGAAGGGGGAATTAAAAAAATCTATATAGATATCTAAGCATTAGCTTGTTGTTGCAGTTTTCCCTAATTTAGATCCAGAGGCCCTAGAGGTGTTATCAACTTTATGATTTTTCATTGGTATATTTTGTTGTATATTCCATAAGGATTTTTATTGCTTGTATGCTGACTAAAAAAGTGAATCAAAATCAGACCCATCCTTAATTACAAACAGTAGTTCATATACTTAATAAAAAGTGTTAATTTTCATTGAAATATCTCTCAGTAGACTTTTTGGATACACTGAAATGTCTCCTGAAATTGCTAATTTTTGCATACCACATGAAAGTTTTTTTTTTTAAATACAATTACGAGAATGCCTATTACAATCTAATTATATTCCCATTCCTTTTAATCTTTCAATCTTCCATACACAAAGAATTTGCTAAGTATAATCCATCATCTTTGACCAGTGTTTGTGTTTCTAGTTACCATAAAATTCCTAAGATTCTCATTAACTAATATAAAAGCATTACTGCATGGACAGTTTAAAGTATGAGATGCTTTGTAAAGGGAAATATTTATTCAGCAGAATTGTGGGAATTTAACATGTGTGCCTTCCATTGAAGACTGCATTTATTTACTTAATTTTTATAGTTACAGTTTCTCCTACTCTATTAAGGATTTTTGTCAGAATTTCTGAAATGAAGCACTTCAGTTTTAAAAATTCCTAGCAGGTTGTATATAATGTTTTTGATTTCTGAAGTGAGCATTCCTATGATACTAAATGGGAAATTTCATAGTTATTTGCAGAGTATGTCCCCAGATCTTAATTACTTCGTTTATTTTCTGTATTTTAATGCTTGAGATAAAGATGTTATGAAATGTGAGGAGAGATGTCACTCAAATGACAGTGAATGGGTAAGGAAAATATTGGTTCACTTCAGTATTGCATCTGATTTTTTGTCCTGTGACTAAAGATTATAGGTTTATTAAAGATGGACTTTCACAGAACTACTGCTACTGATCCCTTACTTGAATTAGGTAACTTCAGTCCAGCCTAGAAAATAATTACAGTTAGTGAGTGGTTTCCTTCAGAGTGAGAAGCAGGTGTGCGTGCTGGAGAGAAGTCTTGTGTTGGCACATTTGTACCTTGAGGAGAAAGGCTCTGTCACTGACCCACAGTGCTCAAATAAAATCCTAATTTAGGCTACCTCACTCAGCCTAATTTAGGCTACCCCTTCAGGGCAATCTCATATTCTGGTACTTGTCCCCTGAAACTTTTCTAAGATAAGTAATAACCTGGATAAAAAAAGAAAAATTTCTTTGACATCTGTTTGTTATGTTTAGAGATACTATGAGCTACTCACATTGTATTTTCAGCATTGCAAAGAAAGTTAATGACACAAAACTGTAGCAAATTTTCTTTTAGATGTCCCTTGCATTGACCTTAGATTTTTTTAATTTTTAATATTATTTGTTATTGGAAATTCCTTTTAACTGGTCTTTTTTCTACTTTTCCTTGTTTGGTTGTTTGGGGTTTTTTTTTAAACTAAAGCAAATATCTTGACAATACATAGCTGTGCACCTTTCTGCTTGACATGAATCAGTGAATGAAGTTTATTAATTCGATATACTGATTGTCCTGGTCACACAATCCTATCGTAGCTGAGGTGGAGTGGATTTCGTGGCTGCATCTCCCACTCCTTTGCCTTGTGCTTCTCTTCCTGAGTGCTCCTGGAAAACAGTCCCAGGGCAAGAAGCGACAACCAGCCTGCCCTGGGGTGGCTTAAAAACTGGCAAATACAGATGCAAGTTTACAAATACAGTCAAGTGAAAAGACTCATTGGTGCTTCTGATGGCTTCTACAGAGAAATGGAAAATAAATGTTCTTCCCAGCAGCAGAAAGACTTAAGTATTCGTTCCAGAGAATTAAGGCCACTTCTGGTGAGGTGAGGGGAGGAGCAGAGCCATCAGTTGCCTGGTAGTAAATATGTTTAATGTAAAGCAAGCAGAGCTTAAAGAGCTCATTTATTTTTCCAAATTTCTTCCAAGTGCAGATTAAATACTCTTGGCTTTCTTGGGAGTGAGATGGAGAAGATGATCTCCATTGTAGAATAAAATCACTTTCACAAATTTATTTAGTGTTTAAATATCAAAGTAACTGGCTATATCTGAAGGATTATGAGGTTTCTTCCTTCACCACATAGACAGATTAAAAAAAAGAACAAAAAGAGAACTGTTTTATGCATGCAGAATTTAAGCCAGTTCATTTGTGAACACTATGTTTTTACTTTTGTAGCTTTTATTAGTTATTTGTGCAGTTGGTAGATATAAAAATTGGAAAATGGCATGATATTCATGAGGCTTATGTATATTGACAAGGGATGCAGAATGGTGGCTTGCACTTTAGAATTAAGGGGATGTTTGTAAAGTATATTTTACGTACTGAAATATTCATCCTCTATCCTATATCTGCCAAACAACTCAGCATACACAAATACTCTCATAACTCAGAATGCATTGCTTATCTATTTTAATTTGTTTGCATACATTGCCTATGTGGTAGAATACTGCTCCTAGGTCATGAGCATTATTTCATACTTTACATTTGTGTATATTCAAACTCCATAAATACTAGCCTTAAAAAACATGTGAGGTACATTTATTTTAATTTTCAGTAAATGTATTTATTTTAATATTCAAATTTATCCATTATTTTTGGTTACTTGTAATCATATTTTAATGTCATGAAGATTTAGGATTGCTGCAAGCCAGAAGTCATATGAGAAGCATTTCATGTATTGCTACTATTTTTCATTCCAAACCATTCCACAATACTTCATAAAAACTTCTGTTTTTTTCTCTGGCACTTCCTTTGGATTTTTCTTTGGGAAAGTTGGAATGTTGGAACTCTGATGTTCAAACCCATGCAGTGTGCAGCCATTTAATGGAATCGATGTGATTAATACTTTTAAGAAGATCAGCTGAAAAATATAATGCACATGTCTATATAGTGCTTTTCATCCTGAAGGGATTCCAAAGTTCTGGACCAAATTTAAGGGACAGGTCATACTAATCTGCCACACAGTAATAGGGGAAACTGTCTACTTATGTTAAGGCTTGTATTTATTCTTCTGTTAGAGATAACCTGCACACTTACACGGGATCAGCATTTGCATACCTGAAAGTTAATTGCTAAATTATAAATTCTATGCAGGCATTAATATCTAATGAATAGCAAGCAATTATATTTTAATAATGCCTGAGAAAACTGGGATTCCCTGCCCTGAGAATTATGAAATATAAAGCTCTAAAACCGAAGGGATCATAGATAATTCCATTCAGAAGGGATGTCAGGAAGTCAACTGGTCCAACCTGTCCTTCAAAGCAGGGTTGTTGTGAGGTCAACCAGACTCAGGCCCGTGGATTTTAGGGAGGCTCCCCAGAACCTCCCTGTGCCACTGGACAGGCTTTCACCTCTCTGTGCCCTTGCTGTGCATCTTCTGCTGGGTACTGAGCTGCTTAAGCACTTTATAACATCTACTTGTGTACTCCTGTGTGTGTGCACAAATCCCATTCCCCCACACCACTGAATTCAAACTGAATTTGAAACACTGATGAAAGCCACTGTTAAGTAGCACTGACAGAAGGGGAGCAGTTCTGTTTGTTAACTTGGCTTATTGGGCATTTTGATTGACTTAAACTCCTCAATTTGGTGAAGTTTTTTGTATGTTAAAGGAGTTACAGTCGAAGAAATGCAATTAGCATTTGGAGAAAAAGTGTGTAACGTGATTTTTATTTTTTATCTTATGTGGAGGTTCTCATCTAAGGAAGAAAGGAATTCTTTCCTCCTCTCTACCATATGTGGAGGATTTGTGAAGTGAAAAAAAGTATTCTGAAGCTAATGACTGAACTGACAATGTCTTCCTCAAAAATCCTAAATTGCATTAAGTCTATATTACACTGTAATTAGGTTACATATTATTTTAAACATGAAGTCAGTGTTTTGCTTGTTGCCCTTCAATTGACTGAATTTACACATCCTGTCTGATAGGTCACTTTATCGTTACATTACCACAAAACTATTTAAACAGACATTATTTGAGAGATAAATCCAGCTTGAGAAGGCTTCTTTCTCAGAAAGGATATTACATATTACAAAGGATGATGCCAGTGCTTGTATGTGATATCAGAAACATTATTACAATAAAAGATTATGTTTGTGGTAGTAGTTTTATGAATGCAATTTCACCTGGAATTATATTCTAAATGGATTTTGTTACAGTAAGATTAATTTGAAAGACCTAGCTATCTTAAATACAAATTTTACTGCATCTTTTATATATCATTTTATTGGGTATATGAATAGGAGTTGGATATGAGTCTTGTTTTAAAAGAATACACTGTGTAACTCAGATGTGCTGGTAGGGTCAAATTTTAGCTCCTGCTCAAAATTTCAGCAAATAACCTGCTTGGCCTCTGGAAGGAACTGTGTGGCTCTGCTGCAGCAGTTTCTTAACTCATATTTCACATAACTTCTTTGTTTATGCCGGTGCTCATTGGAACTTGTCACCTGATCCTGGTAAAGCCATGAGGTGCAGTGTTGGGTTCTGTGCAGGAGCTGAGGTGTCCTTGTGCCCACATTAACAATTTTGGGGTGCTGAGAGAGCCTTGCCTGGCTGTCACAGAGCACCTGGACTTCAGCAGTCTGATGACTGAATTTCCCATATGGCAGACTTCCTTCCTTCTGGAAACTCTTTTCATGTATAAGAAGCCCAAATTCTGGGCTCAGCTGAAGCTCTGTGTAAACTCAATGTTCTGAGCAGACACGGATTTTTTGATTATTGATCTGTCTGTTTTCCTCAAATCTCAGGACTGTGTAGCACAAACTGTCCCTCTCTTGTCCCTGCCCAGGTGTTGGCAGCCTGGAGAGGGTCACACCAAAAACTGGTGACTGAGAACTCTGTTGTTTGTGCACAGGATGGAGATCGCGAGGGTGTCTCTCCCCTCCAGGTCACAGGAGCCCCTCTGCTTGAGTCATTTAATGTGAAGTTGGATAACAGGGAATGTTCTGCTGGGGAAAATCCCTTGTGAAGCTCTTGCACCCCTGGGGTTTTCTTCAGTCTCAAATTTTCATGACCTGTACTGCAACATGAGCTTCCCTCTCATTTTATTTGTGTGCATGTATCTCTGTATCTTATTGTTCTTTTTCTTCAGAATGATGTAAGTGACTTTTCTTGACACTTACTTTGTCATACCAGCAGTCCTCTTTCGTGTGAGCTTTACTTCTCTTCTAAACAGCCACATGGTTTTTCTCCTATTTCTCTGTATTGTTTGCAAATTTTAATGTTCCCTGAGTTTGTAAAAGACTGGAATTGCATTTAGGGGGAAATTCTGTTGTGGCATACATATCCCAGGCAATTTAGGGAATCTTACTTAAAATTCCTATTTGTCTATCTGCACAGGAGGTACAACAGTGGAGGATTTCAGGGCTCTTTAAACATAATTTTTTGCCTTTTTTTTTTTTCAGCCTGTTCAATAAATAAAATTGTAGCTGGACCAACATGTAGTTCTAACTGTATTCATCTGCACAGCACATCTGCAAGTAGATACATCTTTTTTTTACTTCTTTGTTTGATGTGTAGTTTAAAGAAATCTTTAGAGTGTTGAGTAGTTTTAAACAAAAGCTTTTCTCTAAAAAATAAAAAAGGAAAAAAAGAAGCAGCAAGGTAGCCAGTCAGAGCATGCTGGTGACAAACACTTGAGTGCCATGTACAAGCTCCTGCTCCATGTGAGCCCTCTCTGGAAAGCAGCAGCTCTGCTGTGGTTTGTGAGCAGGGACACTGAGCTTTGTGCTGCACTGAGAGCCAGGGTTCATTCTGAGCAATTTGTCAATCAGTGTCACTGCCCTGCTTCACAGACCTGGGCTGGGGTCTCTGCATGGCTCCAGCCTGTTCTGGAACTATCCAAACTCACTTAGAGGGGCCTCACCTCTCACTCAACCAACTCTCTATTTCGTTGACATGTGTTTAGTTCTGTGTTTGGGGTTTGAGTTTATTTCAGTTGAAGGATTACTCTATAGAAAATGACTTGTGCTTGTGCCTGCCATAACATGATGTGTCGTTTTTATTTGTATGCCCTTTCTTTGGCTTTAACTAAGCCCTGCAGGCTTCAGAATTGAAGGATTAAAAAATAACAATAGCAAATAAAAAGCATAATTTTATTTTCAATGTTGCTAGGTACCTCATTCTATGTACCTCATTTATTATTTGCTAGATAGCTGTAGGCATACCAGCAGCTCACTGAAGGAATGAACAGAAAATATGAAAACAGTGGTTATCCTCTAAAATCCAAATTAAACAGGCTATTGTCATTACTGCTTTTATGTCATTTCTCTAAATTCTTTAGGTACCATCATATCCCAGACCACTTTTATTTGCTACAGTTCTGTAGTTAACAGCTGTAATGAGAAGAGGAGGATTGAAATGTAATTTAAATGTTCCCCTTGAAATTCATGTGCATCCTATGAGTGAGGAAACACTGCTGTAGAACATACTCTTCACTGCAGGGCTTCTTTACCCACAGGACCACCTGGTCCAGCCTCAGCTGGAGTCACTGGAAAGGCTCCAGTGACTGCCAGCAGGCTTGGGATCAGGATGTACGAAATGAGGTCATGTGGAAGGATAAACAGGAGGTATCATATTGCAGATTGTAGCTGTGCACATGTGCACAGCCGCTGGGAGCTCACTCTGCTGGAAGATGCCATTTGGAGAATAAATGGCCAATGGCATAGGATCAGGAAGACTCAAAAGACACCATATCTTGATTTAGTTCTATTTTTCCATGTACAAACTGAGCAGAGGCTAAAAGCATCATCCTTTTCTCTAAGTGGTTCTGAGATACTACTTAGATTTTTTTCCTTCATCTCTCCTATTCTCTTTTTTTGTTTTTTTTTTTTTTTAATTATACTGAGAGGCTACCTCTTCCATCAGGGTTTGGAAACTTTAAAAAGAGCAAATTTTCTCTAACTTGTCTTTCCCTGGCTGCCCTTTCCTTTTTTCTTTTTTTTTTTTTCAGAAAGATTTGCCCCACCATAAGTGGGAGTTCTGATGATTCTGACTGAAACCAAAAATTAGTTGGGCAGACTATATGTTTTAGTTTACTTAAAATGATTGGTTTGGAGTTTAAAGTAGTTTAGGCAATGGAAAATCTATATATGTGTGGGAAGCTGGACATGCATATTTGTACACCTGAAGTTTGGGAGTACTAGAGTGAAAAGAATTTATCAAAAATTGGATTAGAATTCTTGATGTACTGCCTAGATACTCAGAATTAATATTTGCTGAGTTCAAAAATGAACTAATCACCTTGCAATTTAATCTCAGAATAATTTCACTGTGTTGAAACCTGGGAGTAGTCTCGTGTAAATATAGCCAGCACTCTCCCTTTTTGAACCAAGCACAGTCGATATGATGGTTTTCGCTATTCATAGTGATTCTGACTCTGATATCTCTCATATGCTCATCACAGATTTCCTGCTGCAGCATTGGAAAATGTACTGAAATCTTTCTTGCTGTTTTAATTGTAAATTCAGATGTACCTGTAGTAAAGCTCCCAACTTCCAATCCCACAGGCAAGCTGGAGATGGAGAGGAGGGAGGCTGCATTAGTGTTTCACCTTTAGCAGCAGCTAGAAAAGTGTGAGACACTCGAACTGCTGTTGCCTGTACTCTGCCTGCTCTGTGAATAAATAGGTTGTCAATCTAGCACTTTAAACAAGCACTTTCTTCTTTTTTAACCTTGCTTCTTGACATTTTCCATTAAGCATAGTGTAATGGAAAAGATGAGGAGAATTTCTCTACACACCAGGAATAGCAACCTGTCTGCTTAGCACGAAGGGCCCTTTTCTGTGCGGTGACTGAGAGCTCCATCCCACGCTGGATTGCTTCTGGAGATGAGGTGCTGATAGCCCTTCCCTGTGTGGCTGTGCCTGCCTGGCTCTGGGAGATGCCCCAGCCAGCCAGGAGGGAGCACACTGAGTGTGGCAGCAGAGTGAAGGCAGGCTCTGACAGAGTGCTGGGTGTGCTTCCTGCAGTGAGCCTGTCCGTCTGTCCAGCTGTGCCACTGAGCCTCGCCTGAGGCTCTGGAGGCTCCTCAGGAAGCCTCGTCACCTTTGTCACTTTGTCCACTCTCCAAACCCCTTGATGGCCACCAAGTCCATGAGATTCGTGAAAATTCTGTGTGTGCAGAGGATGTTCATGAGTTCTAATCATTCCTCACATGCACAGGTAGGAAGAGTCAGTGCAATTCCTAAATGTAAAACTTTTTTAGAAGAATACTGGTTATTACTACATCGCAGAAGCTCAGTTTTCTGTTTGATCTAACAGATTAGAATGCTGTATGGATATGTGCTTGAAGAAAGGCAAAACCAGAAATCCATATATGCACGTAGGCATGTACAGAGACATAACCATGCAAAATACCTAATTAGTTGTCCATCACTTAAAGCTATTTACAAACTAATTCATCATTAGCTTAATAGATCTTTTAAGGGACACATTATTGTCCAAGCACTTGGATTTTATTGTAGTCTACGGCTGTTCATTCCCTTCCTTCTGATATTTGTGCTACTCAAGCACCAAGCCTGTCTGTGGAAGGCTGCAGTTAAATAAGCTCAGTGGAGGTAGCATCGTGTTTCCTAGCAACACCATGTCTGTGGCAGTGATGCTGCCTTCCCTCTCTTCACTAAACGCAAAGTCATGTCCATTAATCCCCAGCTGCACTTAAAACTTTTCAGGGATTTTGCCAGCTCCCTACTGTTCATGTTTTCATCTTGCTCATACGCTGCAAGGCAAACTGCTGCAGTGATTTAATTCTCATTGGTGCCTCGGTATAAACCAACCGTGTGTGTATATTCACAATTACTGTTTGTTTTTCCTTTAAAACAAATAATTTTTCCTACATCGTGATGCCTCCCCTCAAAGATTATCATTTTGGTCATTTAAACAACCTGACAAATGAAAGAGATAAACTAAATGTCTTGAAAATCTATTACCTGTGCTGCAAAAGTAACTGTATTTTTTTAAGCTAAGATATGTAGTGGCAAAATAACCCTAAATTTAAGTGAAAGGAGCATTTTACTTTTTAATACACAAAAACATTGAAAAAAACTTACAGGACTCGTTTCTAGCTACTGACAGCTTTCTGTGTAAAATGAACTGAATAGTCTTTGAACTTTTGTGATACCAGCTGTGTGAGTTCCAAGGATATCACTTTGTTGTATGGGAAACTCCTACAGCATTGTGAGAATGAGTCTGGGGTCAGAGAAAATGCTCTCTGACTTCACCTGGCTACAGCCGAGGCAGTTGGGAGGAGCAGGAGCAGACAAACTTAGAGCTGTGGCTTTCTGAACAGGTTTATAAAAGCACACGCCTACTGTCAGGTAACACAGCCTTCTCCCCCTGCTCAGACTCATGAGGAGGTGCTGTGAGGTTGCTGCAAGCCTCAAATCTTCTGTCACCCCATAGACAAATAGTCATGCTTGTGTGCATTGGGTGTCGATGGATTTGATTGTCTATACCAAGGCTGCAGTTTGATTTTCTTGCCCTTTTTCATAATGAATATTCAGTAAGATGCAATAGTGTCTCTAGAGACTCATTTTCTTCCAGGAAAAATGAGTTGAGGTATTCTATCACCTATGGACATTTGATGAACATGTAAGGAGCTTAGCTAGTTAATATGTTTGTTCCTAACTTGGCTCTTGCTGCACAAAAAGTCATGTCATATTCGTAGTCAATTCAAAACATACTTCTTTGGAGGGTTATCTCTACTGATATTTTTTAGAAAGTGTAAGATGTGAAACCAAAATATAAGTAAACTTAATGTTAAATAAGTAGGTATTCTAAAATTACCATTAATGAGGGAAAATATTTTCAAAAGTATTTTTTTAAACTTTGTATGTAGACACATTCTGGAGGATGATGCAATGGTCAGTACAAAAAGTCCTCTGAGCACTGATGAACTTGTTGAAGAAGATGTTCTCCCTCGTGTGTGCACACACATGCAGTGGAAAAAAAATAAGAGACAGATCTTCTGTCAGCAGACTGTCATTTCTATCAGCTCAAGGTCTGGACCTTTACAGGTTCTTAAAACGTGTTACAGCAGGTAGGGCTCGTCCTCCCTTCGGCTTGAGCTAGAGCCCCACTCTGCAGGATGTCCCCTTCCTTCACCGCGTTCCTGCCAGTGGCGGGACGGAGCCTTTTTGTCTGCACAGTAACTCGGCCTGAGCGCAGCGGGGTGGGAGTGCCCGGGGCTCACCTTGTCCGTTTGTCCTCCCAGATGGCTGTCCGGACCTGTGCAATGGCAACGGGAGGTGCACGCTGGGCCAGAACAGCTGGCAGTGCGTCTGCCAGAGCGGCTGGAGGGGCCCGGGATGCAGCGTCGCCATGGAAACCGCCTGTGCCGACAGCAAGGACAACGAGGGAGGTGAGCGCAGCCCCCAGACACGGCGAGTCACTGTCCTGCACAGGGCCGGCACTGCTGGCACTGTCGCCCTTCTCTCCAGCAATGACAGGGAGCTGTGGCAGTGCGGGACACGCGGGGACCCCGGCGGGCAGAGCATCCTGCGGGCTCCCTGTGCCCCCGGAGCCGCTGTCAGAGCCACCGTGCTGGCCCCGTCCTGCCCGTGCCGGGCCGTGCTGCCCCTCGCTGTCTCACAGCCCCATCAGGCTGTCTCTGATTGTCACACAGCCCCTACCAGGCTGTCCCTGATTGTCACACAGTCCCATCAGGCTGTCCCTCGCTGTCTCACAGCCCCATCAGGCTGTCCCTGATTGTCACACAGCCCCTACCAGGCTGTCCCTGACTGTCACACTGCACAGTTCACATGCCAGGCTCTGAAGGGCTGGGTGAGGTGTACTCAATGGGCATCTATGACAACGAGGGGCTGACATCCCTGCTCTATTTTCCCTGCCCTTTACCAGGTGTATCCCTATTAAATATAAGATGTGACCTGTGTTTCCCTATTAAATATAGGATGTGTCCTGTGTTTCCCCTCAAATGTGTTTTCCGGGTTTTGTAGCACTTTCTCTGGTGGCCTGAAAGCAGTTGTGAGATATTGTGCTTTATAAATAAGATTGGTTAATTTGCTCTTTCATTTAAAGGAACTTTCTTATTCCTTTCAATGTAAGTTTTCAGTAAGTCATGTAGGTTCTTTTTCATGTGCTTCTGCTCTGTGTTCTAAACCAAACATCAGACACAGCTTTCTTCCCTGAGACTCTTTCCCTTTTCTTTGGCCAGTAATTAATCTAAAGAAAACATCTGCTGTTAGATGATTAATAAATATTTTATGAATGTATTTCCTAAAACTGCAAAGCAACATTGGGCTGTATCAAGGATAAAATTGTCATTAGGATAAGTGCTTTAACTTTACATAAGGTTTCAGCGTTTAGAAACTGTTTGTAAGCCCCAGACTGAGAAACAGGTGTATTTAGTTTTGATTACATTATATTAACCACCTGAATATCATCAACTAGTTTTAATTTGTAAATCCTCTATTAGTTCCTTCCTCTGTTACTTCCTTGGTTTTACATGCTCAGGGCTTACAGAAGTACTTTAGAAGTTCTAAAGCTAATTCAGTTTCAGAGAAACTAGAACTTGCGTTATAGCTGTTACTGAATTGTAAAGAGCAGACTCTGACTGCCAAAGTACATTAATTGGCATTTAAATATACAACAAAACCACTAAACTTGTGTTAATATTCATTATGAGAAACTAAAAGGTGAAATGCTTAGGTTTGCAGTTTTTTTTAGCCTTTGAAGATTATAAAGGGAAATTTGAAAACAGATGTATTATTATAATTTCCTCAAAGAAAGGAAAAAGTTTGGAAATGTTATTAGAAAAACTGGAATATTTATCTACCAAGGACATTTTGCACTTGTAAAACAGACCAGCAAGCAATGGAAAAAGTGACCAGTGACACTATTCAGCTGCTCATCCTAGTGAAAAATTGTAGAAATGTAAAACTTATTCAAGGAAGGCAAACAGTAGCTCATCAAAGGCGAAGAATATAGAGAGAATATGCCATACAACAGACATGTAATATTGTGAACTAATAATTAATGCAGAATTGTATATTCCATTATCATACAAGTTGCATGGATATCAGTTTACCTTAGTAAAGCATCTGAAAGAAAATTAATTGCTCTAGCTGAAGGCTGGAAAGGTTTAGGGGAGAACTCTTCAGATGTTCTCAATGTTTGCATGTCAAGTAATTTTTTTCCAGAGACTGCAGAGGTTACTGGTCATTGGTTCTTGGGAGTGTAAATAGTTTGACAATTTAAGCTTGATCTAAGGTCCAAACAACCTGAGAATCCCCTTTGACCCACATGTGTTCACATGGGAATTTTATGATAAAGGCAGAAATGAATCTCTTGTCTTCTGACCCATTGCTCAGCACTTCAATTTAATGATCATTTCTGCTCTGAACAGTCTCATCCATATTAATTCCTGTAGAATGTTTGTGTAAGGGAGCTCAGGTGCTGTTCAACACCTGTTCAGCTGCTGTTGCTCCATGAGCTTGCCAGGCATTCCTGAAAACCCAGAGACACTCTGAGCTGCACTGAGCTCCTACTCACAGCTCCCCACAGGCTGTACCACTGCAGCACTCCTGGTCTCTCTCATGCCTTGGTGTTTTTGCTGCTGCCATTTGCTTGGTGATTTTTTGGGTTTCAGATTGCACTGAGATGTCGTGGGGTCCTTTCCTGCGTGTGCTGAGAGGATAGAGGCATTGTCCTGATCACCAGTTTGTCAAATTCACAGTCACAAGAACTGCAGCAAAACTCAAAAATGAATATAATGTTAATCACTTAATGTTTAATGTCTCAGAGTGCAGTCCTGCCTTTGCCTAAGCTCTGCTGCTTAACACAGACTCTGCACATGTCTGGTTCACTACACCCCTGGCCAGGAACGTGTCCTGTGACCTCTGTTTACAGAGCAGGAATGGAGAGGCTGGAAGGGATGTGTGTTCTGTGCTTCAAGCTGCATATTTATGTAATTGTGACTCTGTATATAAAGGAACAGATAAAATTAAGTTTTCTCATTAGACGAAGATGAAAAGTGTACTATGGGAATCAATATTAAAGATCTAGTTACCAGAACCCCAAGTTTCACATAAAATGCAAGTTTATTGGAAGTTAAAGAAATTGCCTCTCCTTCCAAACACTATTTTCATTTGAAACTCAGCTGAGTTTATTTGCAGCAGTGTTGAACTCATTTGCTGCTCCATTACCAACACTGCTCTGTTAACATAACCAAGTAGTTCTGGGGTAGTACTGAACACACAAGCTGTTCTTTCAGAAGGCAGTAGGGTAGATAAAAATACTTCAGGTTTGTTTTTGGGTTTTTTTTCCTAAATGAGGTCTTTTCTGGATAGCTGAACCTCCTTCCTTTCTGTCCATCTCTGCATGTTGTTAAAATACAGTTTCTTCAGCACATCACTGAAAGGGAACTATCATTTCCTGTTTTCTGTGGCAGCAGACTTAACATATTTTGGAGCTTTTTCCCTGTTCAGCCATTCTTATTGCAATTGTATCTCACAATCAGATTCAGAGGCCTTGGGCCAAGTCTTCATTTTACGGATGTCAAGGAGAGCATTGCCACTGACTCCAGAGGGTTTCCCATTTGTCCTGCTTTGTCTTATTATCTGCCACAATGAAAACTCCATACCATAGTTCAAAAAGAGAAAAATGAAAGATTATACTTAATATTTTCTTTCCATTTTAGATTAATGCCCTGTAGTTGGTTTAATCCTAGAAGAGGCAGATGAGTCCCCCTCTCTTTTAGACTTACAAATCTTCATTTTAAATCAGATGTCAGTGTGGATTACTGGCATAAATAAAATGTGATTCCAAGGCAGCGAGAGGAGAGAGGCTTCAAAGCTGCTTTCTCCTCTCGGGCTGCTCCGGTGGAGCTGTGAACGATCTGAGATAACTCTGGGAAATTCACCTGCACCTATCCTTACCTTCTCATGTCAAATCAAGACAGGGGCTTAACTAGGTCTTTATCCTGGAAGGGTCCAAGGCCAGGCTGGAGTGGCTTGGAGCAAGCTGGGATGGTGGAAGGTGTCCCTGCCCATGGCAGGGGGTGGGACTGGAGGAGCTTTAAGGACCCTTCCAACCCAAACCAGCCTGTGGTTCTATGATTCATTTTGAACCTGTTCAAGGTTACTATGGTGCATAGGCTACTTTGCTGAAAAAGCTTGAAAGTCTTATATTTATCTTTTTGGGGGTTTTGGGTTTTGGTTTGGTTTTTTTCTTTTTTTTTTTTTAATTTCTCTTTAGGGACGGAGCCTAACTGAAAAGTAAGGGGATTCTGGCATTGACTCACTTTAAAGATCTCTTTAAATTGAAAAGTGCTTCTGTTTTCCAAATCATGTTTGGATTACATAATTTGCTCACTGTGGCTGCTTCTAAAGCTAATATCTTCCCTTAATCAGTCCCTCAGTAATCTAATCATTATTAAGCATCTTTTGGAGGGATTAGAAATAGCTTTATTTTAAGACCTGTAATTGTGATTACAATATATAATCCCCCTAATAGACACGTATAACCCATTTAATTCACCATGGTTTTATTTTAGGAAATTAAGGCATTACAAATGGTATTTTGAGGAACAGGAGAGGATATGCTACTTTTTAAGTTCCTATTTCTTTTTGCATTCTGCATAAGGAAATCACTACTGAGGCTGTTTATACCAATCATTTTGCAATAACTATTTTATAATAATTTGCTTGTTCCTAAATAGAAAAATGTTTTTAGTATCTCAAAACAGCCTCTTTAAATTACATATGTTTAACTAGATTTCACCTTAGACTTTGCAGTGCCTTCAGGTGCATGAGACAAAGTGATACACAGCAAAACTCTTTCCTAAAGTATAGTTTCACTAAATGTTGGATGCCTCCAATATCCATCACATTTGAGGTATCTTTGTCCTCAGTGTCTTGGGATAATTTGGGAGGGAGATTTAAGAATCCTGCCCTCTGCAGAGGCAGCCTTGGCAGGAGCCTGCATTACACACTGACACTGATTTCTAGGCTTTTCTTTTCCTTCTTTCTCTCTTCTCCCACCTTTTGCACCTGTTCAAGTTTACTCATTTTTATAGTTTTTATTGGCAAGACAGTTAAATTATGTAATCTAAGAGAAAGAAAAACAGGAAATAAGCAAAACTCTGCTAAATTTGTTTGCTTCAGATTTGATCAGGATGGAGAGGACAGGTGCAGTCAGGTTAAAAATAAAAACTAAAAAAAAAAAGCTAAAATGCAATCACTGCTTCTATCACTTCTCAGATCACATTTCTCCTCACAATGTAATTATCTGGACTAAAATTGGTAGGAGAAGGAAAGGAAGCAACCCATAGCAGTATAGAATACTAAACCACATAGAAATGGGAAATTTCTTATTTGTTATGCAAAGTGGCACAGTCTTTTTAAAATACATTTTAATTTCTTTTCCACTTGGCTTTCCAAAGAGAAATGTACATCTCTCAGAAGGCAAATTTTGCTCTTTAGTTTGTTGCTCTATATCTTTAACCCCACCAGGAAGTACAGTTGGTGGTAATTCTGTTTGGCACAATACATTAAAGATAATGAATTAGAGAAAGCCAACTATCTGCTCCAGTATAAAATCTCTTCAGTTCATGAGGAAAATACATTTCTAATGAAGTTCACTGTCAGGATAGTGCACTTGACTGATTGAAAGGCTGTTTATTTGAGTTGTCTTAGAAAACTCATCTCTGAAATTAGACAGAAGGAAAATAGAAAGAAAAGAGAAGTGTCTTCCTGCAATAAACATTTAGAAAAAAATTGCCTTTAGAAAATTACAAATCCTGTGACTTGATACTGCATCAGGCTCGTGACATTTAAGATAATACAAGTATTTCACAGCACAAAAGCAAATCATGTAATTTAGCTTGCCTCAACAAGCATTGCCTCAGCAGGGGTCTCTAATTCAGCACAGACAAAAGATTTTATGAAGTTCTCAGTATAAATACCCAGAATATTCTTGGCACAGAAAATACCTTCCTGGAGCCTGTACAATAGTCAGTTGTGGAACATTAAATGTAATCAGGAGCCGAAATCTGCTGTGGATGAGGGCCAGAGTGAGTCACGTGGGCTTGGATGTAAAATCTGTATCGAAAGTAGGCACTCAGAGTTTGACAAGAGCTAATGAGTGTGCTTGGATGTGATTGTGTTACAACTTCACGTCAGCCTCTGATCGCCTTTACACTCGTTACCCAGCTTTTCCTTCCCTGTCCCTCACGGGATGTGCTCACTCTCACAACTGGGGAGGAGCAAAAGCAAGAAGTTCAGTGACTGCAAATTCCATGGTTCAAAAAGGCACCAGGATCCCTGTAGGTGTCCATGTACACTGGAGCCGGACAAACTTTTTTTTTTTCAAGATTGTTCTCACCTTGCAGCCCTTTGGGTCAGCCTGGATCGAAGCAAGGAGTGGTTTGGAGTTGGAGAATTGATAATATACAGGTTCTGAGGTTCTCCCAGGCTGGGGCTGCACCTGCAGCAGGTTCCTGCAGCTGAGCTCTCAGGAATGAGGCTTTTCTGTCTGCCAGAGCTTCAGGCAGCACGGGGATCCTGAGTGGGCCAGGGAAGTGGGGCTGGTGCTTCACCACTCTTGCCCTCCAGGATACTTTAAAACCGCTTTGGGGAGGTTTTCGGGCAGTCAAAGGAACAGCCAATGTCCAGGTTTGTTCTACTTTACCACAATTTGGGATTTACAACCCATCTTGTCCTGAAAGACAGTTTGGGTTACAAAAATACTCTGTTGTGCTCACAGTTGGTTCCAAAAGCCAGTGGTGTAATGAATGTCCTGACAGTTTTAGGGAGTCTTTACAGGGCTGGAACAGGAATAGAAGCATTTTCTTTCTTGTTAGCACCAGGAACTTCTGAGGAATTATTTTGAATGATGTATGCCAATGTAGATAACAGTAATTAGATCAGGCTACAAAAGTGTGAAAATTTGGGTTAAATATTAGATAAACTTCTTGGTAATAAGATATACTGGGCTGTGGCATAGCCTGCCTCTGGAAGCAGTTTTGCATGCAGTTTTAGAGCTCAATTAATATACTTCTATGTTAGCAGAGAAGGCCTACTCTTTTGATAATCTGATAGAGCATCTCTAATTCCTTCACCTTGGGTATATTAATACTGCACATAATTAAAATCGGATCATGATAAATTAACTAATTTGCCCTTAGAGTGATCAAAGACCCTTTTGCCCTCAGGGTTCGTAGTAGCTGCTGTTCCCCCCTCCCCACCTCCATTTTAATCATCAGTCTGAAATGTTTATTGGAAAAAGAAAAATTTCCAGGAATTAGGCTATGAAAGTCCCCAGCTCCTGCAGCTAGTGAAGTGTAAGGATGCCCTCTGCTGAGCGTGTGCTCAGCAGTTTTGGGCTGGAAACAGAATTGTCCCTTGCTGGGTACAGTTCACCCATTCTGATGTGCATCGTGAAATGAACCTGAAGCACAACCTACAGGTACTTGAAGAAGTGTGGAAACTAAAGATAATTTACATGTTTGGGTTTAAAAACCCTAATAGCTCAAGCATCAACTTTCTGCAGAAGGAGTAGCAGCTTTCTAGTTCTGGAATCCAGTGACCTGGACATGGTGAGAAATATATTCAGTGATGATGGAATACTGATGCTGAGAAGTTCTAAATACATTAGAACAGGAATGTGGTAAAATATATCACTGTTTCTCCTGAGAGCTTTTTTAGTCCTTCTAATGATGGTCAAGAGGAACACAGAAATAAAGCAATTATAAATATGACATACATGAGTAGGTTACATGTGATTCTTTAAAGTTTTCTCTTTGCTGTGTAGTGAAGTCTGCCAAACAGCTTATGGAATAGTTCACAGAAAGTTGAGAAATGTGTGGATCCATTAGCAAAGTGAACTCTTCAAGAGGAATACCATGTCACTTCCTTCACTTCTGAAAAGATTTGGGAATTCAGAAAAACCACCAACAGCAATGGAGAGCTAATCCTGTGCTGCCAGTTTAAATCAGATCAAAATTCCCTATTTCTTTCTTCTCAGTTAAGGCCAAGTCAGGACTTATTTTGGTCTCAAATTGTTGGAGGAAGTTCAGCAACTTCTTAGCTCCCTCTCCAGTCTCTTCCCTTTATCATGCAGAGTATCAGAGAGGTCATTGCCCACTCAAAACTCAGCTGGTATGCCATGAAAAGCAGCAATATTTTGGTGAGGGTTTGTCATTGAATTCACCATATAAATAATTCAACATACCTGAGGAAATTTGGAGGATGACAAGCTCTGAAATAGATATTAAAACCCAAAGTACCGAATTCTAATTAAAATTTATGCTAATAGCAGAATTTTCTTTACAGAAGGTACTTTTTTTCCTAGCTCTGGTTTTAATCAGCTGAGTCTGATCCAAATAAATGATTCTGTAACAATTTACCTCGTGTATAACAGTACAGTATGGCTGAAGGAATGGCCTGAGAGAAACCTCATGAAGAGCAAGGTCCTGCACCTGAGGAGGAACAACCCCAGGCACAAATGTGTGCTGGGAGACACTTCTTTGTCCAGTGACTGAGCCCTGGAGCAGGGTGCCCAGTGAGGCTGGAGAGTTTCCATCATTGGAGAGACTCAAAATTTGTCTGGGCATGGACCTGGGCATCCAGCACCTCACAGCCTTGCTTGGGCAGGGGGCTGGACCTGCTCACCTCCAGAGGTCCTTGCCATTCTGTGATAATAGTCCAGAGAGCAAGTTAGACAAACGTGAGCTAAAAACAGATCTATTCTGACAGTATCCACTACTCTTTCATGCACGGAGTCAGAGATTTCAGAGCAGCAAAGTCAATAATAGCAGCAGCTGTGGATGTGAGAAGCACAGTAGTGTCTAAGCCTTTGATACTGAGCAGCAGTGCCCAGGGCCTGGCTGTGTGTGCTGAGCAGACTCAGACCTCACTGCTGCTGTTGCAACAAGCTGGATCAGCTAGTCCACATAAGGTAAAAATACCCTAAATCCTGAATCTTGCCATCTGAGAATAAACTAATGCAGGGGAATATAGCCATAGATGTAATAATGTTCTAAAAAGTAAATTGTCTTATGCTCTATGCCTGTCTTTTGTAAATATTGCTGTAAGCAGCAGAAAGCATCTGAGTCTGGCTTCACAGAACTGCAGCAAAACCTTCTTGCCTCGAAGGAATCACAGGCAGGTTTTTCCCTGCTGTTGAATGGAGATGTTTCCAGCCTCCCAGGTCCTGAACTGGCAATTCAGAGCAGTGTGATTGCCTGCTTGATTGTTTGTGAGATAACGGTGAGATTGGCAGTGGCAGGGTAATTTACTGAAGATTGCAATGTCAGACAATATCCAGGGGGGCTCGTGAGCATAAAGATGTGATTCGCATGACTGACAGGAGCCTGAGGGATTGATATGCCCATTCCAAGTTCGTGGTGTCATCACAAGTGTTTGGCTACAGCATCCCATAATCTGCTGCATGATGAGGTCATTACAGGCAGAACTTATGCTCACCTCTAATAACAGGTACAGCCAAAATGGGTAAATGTAAATTTGTCAGAGGGAGTAATTTCTATCCTGTGTTTGCATCTGTTATTTCTAGTGTGTTGATAGGATTTTTTTGCCCAGTGGTCATCTGAGAAACAGAACTGAGTGGACTGAACAGCGGGCAAACCTCAGCTCATAGCTGTAGAGGTCTTACAAACTGAGAAAGAAGCTGAAAAGTTCTCAGTGCTTAATAGGAAAATTGCCTTGAGTTATGCCCTGAAGCTAATGATGTCCTTAGAATGATTATATAAAGTGGGGAGAAAATGGACTGTAGCAAAACAGAAAGTTCCTGCAACCACATTGGAGAGGATTTCAAGATGAATGGAGCTCTTAATGTGAAAAGGCGAGTGACCTTAAAGCAACATATAGCTCTCACAACAAGGTAGTTTGTCTGACTTAAGTCTCCTCAGAGGCCTGAAAGAAATATTGTCAGCATACCTGGGCAATTTTGTTTTTAAGTCAGGTCAGGCACAGTCATTTCAGGCACACACAATGCATTGGAAATACAAGGCTAATTGTGAAACTAGAAAGTTTTTTATAGTTTTAGATTGCTTTTTCCATTGGGTTGTTGTTTTTCCAGTTACCACTGTGCTGGTCTGTTGTGCACTTGAAAATCCTACAAATGCCTGAGTGATGGTCTTAGCCTAAGGTACTTTTGTCTTTTTTCCCCACTGGAATGTTCTCTCTTGTCTAGATATTCAGTGTATGCCCAGGCCATATTTGTATTCAAAAATCAGATTGATACATCTTGGGAAGTGTTTGAAGGTTTACAGACATAAGTAGATTGCAGATAGGACTCCTGATTTTTGCCAGAGTAGATGAATAAATGTTTCTAAATTCTTAGAGATGATGATATTTTAAAGCAAAAAGTTATTAATTTCTAAATCATAGTAGAACTCCATTGAGAGAATATACTTCAGTTAAATAATGATACCAAAAGAAGAGATGATGATAGAATTGTTAATGTATGTCCTAAAAATTACTTTTATTTATCTAAGTATACACATTGATCTCCTCCTTGATTCCCTTTTAATTTCTGGGGTTACAATTCTAATTTTTCTTAAAAATGCTTCTTGAGAAATATTATTGATGGACAACCTAATCTGTAATATGATGACCGAACCCATCAACTTTGTGGCTGATCCTTCCTTATCCAGGCAAGCACACAAGATGTGAGCCAGGGATCCACGAGAGGTGAGAATTCCAGCAGCCCTTCCCTAGGAACTGCCAAAATGGCTACAGTGTAATTTTTATTTTACTTTATCATCCCCATCTCTTCTCAGCTCCTCAAACAGAAAAAGTGAAATCAAACTGCATAATTCCCAAGACAAAAAAAACCCCAGCCAAACAAGCAAGTAACCTAAACAAGAATCCTTTATTGCTGCCACTTCCTTTTGCCTAATTTCAGCCCTTGACAAATTTCTTGGGATTTATTCTTGTCTAACCCTGGTTTGCATTAATTGTAGTGGTTTTTAAGCCGTTTGCTCAGAAGCATCATCCTCATGGCACTGCTGACTGAATTACCAGGTTTGGGGCAAAGGGGTGATACAAAGAGTGAGTTTTGCCCAGCTTTCCATGGGGATTCTTGCCCCGCATCCCTGTGCTGGATCTCAGAGCCTGTTGCCTTTCAGATGGCCTGGTGGACTGCCTGGACCCCGACTGCTGCCTGCAGGCCACGTGCCAGAACAGCCTGCTGTGCCGGGGCTCGCGGGACCCGCTGGACATCATCCAGCAGAGCCACGCTGGCGCGCCCACCGTCAAATCCTTCTACGAGCGCATCAAGCTGCTGGTGGGCAAGGACAGCACCCACATCATCCCCGGGGAAAACCCCTTCAACAGCAGGTGAGAAAAGCCCTCCTGCAGCAGGTGGAGCTGGGACTGTGGCACCAGATCTGTGCATTTGCACTGCATGGGGAAATTTCTGCCAGTGGTTTTATTCCTTTTTAAAAGGCGGTGCTGCTTTCAGTGCTCCATCTCAGGCATTGATCACACTGAGGCCACGCTGTTGCAGTTTATGATGTGGCCTTTATTTAACGGCTCTTGAGTTTTATCAGCATTTTAACTTTCTGGCAATATCCAGAAGAAGGTTTCTCCCACTGAGTAGGAGCTTTTGAGGTTTATATTTTATGAAGACTGCTGTCTAGAAAAAGGGAAAATGCAAACTAGTTTCCAGTTAATTTTTAATGTAGTGCCATTAACACAAATTTCAATAATGGAATAGCATTTCAAATAAAGATCCATTGATTCATTGAGTTTTATTATTTATTCCTTACATAAATGCTACATTTTACTTGTAGCATTGATCCATCTGACTAGGTTTTCTTTTCCTTCTTGTATTTTTTCTTTTTCTATCCTTATTCTTCCAAAGATTACTAATTATATATTTGTAATGAATCTAAAAGCCAGCACATCATTAATTGATATTTGGTGCCATTGTATGCTTACAAGAAGATTGCTATTTATCAATATTATATTATTATTTATCAATATTATATAAATAGATCTCCATGGAAGGATGCTAAGAAATTGATGAGTATGTTAATTATTTTTGTATCACCAAAGTTAAAACTGAAGAAAGCTTGATTTGAGATAACACCCAGAAGATTGCACTTCACTACAGGAAGCTGTTTTCTGCATCAGGATCGCATTACAGGCTTAGTGGGTGATGTAGAGCATGTCCCTAAATATTTGGCTGTGAAAAGAGGATCATAATGTTTCTGGATACACCAGGCAGGTGCCCACTTTATTCATCCCTATGCTGCACACAATCATTTCCATATTCCATCAGGAAACCCCTGTTAGACCCTACTCTGTGTAATACAGATTTTATGCTATTCTGTGAAATACTCCATGCATTCTGACATGGACTTGTTTGAAAAAATAGGAAAAAATTGTTCTGTTTTCACTTAAATTTGAGGTGATTTTTTTTTCCTTTTTTAATCCCTGTAAGTGTTTAAGGCCAGGTTGGATGGGGAATGGAGCAACCTGTAGAAAGTGGAAAGTGACCTTGCCCATGGCAGGGGGTTGGAACAGAATTATCTTTAAGGTCCCTTCAAACCAATTCTGTGATTCCATGAATTACTGCACTAGACTAAACAGGAGCTGAGGATTTCAATCCTGAGGCTCCTTTAAAAAAAAAAGTCATTGAAAACTTTAGATTTTTTTTTTAGGGCTCCTCATGGTAGGAGTCTTAGTTCTGTTTTATTCATCTGAACTACACTGCAGATTTTAACATATCATTGAAATGACCTATTAATGATGTTAAAATTGGCCTTCCCCTCTAAGTTTTGAAGGTGCTTTTGATAATTCTACATTTCAGCTGTTATCTTTGGTATCAATTTTAGGCAAATCTAATGAATAGCGACAAATTGTAAGTTTTAAAACTAGTGGGTTTGTTTTTTAAAAGTGCCATAAAGTTCAACTCCCAACTTTTCCATATACTAAAGCTGCCATAGTCTCAAAAATTAGCTCCAAACAAATATTTGTAAGCTCTGACTGTCATTCTACTGAAAGACATGAAAAAGTGGAACAAAATAATGGTTTTTCCAGTCCTAGTATAAGAAAAAGAATTTATTTCCTACTCTGCTAAAGTAACAAAATTTAAAATAAAATTTTAAAATAACAAAATTTATCGATTGCAAAAATAGGTAAATCTCACTGATTTTTTCTGTGCAGAAATAAGATGAAATGAAGTTTTCAGGGAAAAAAAGCTACGTGTTTTACACATTTAAATTTCTTGTTTAAAAAAAATGTAATTCTTGTGTCAGTTCAATTGTATTACACTTTTAAAAGATTACCAAACAAAGGTATGCGTGACGATTAGTCAAAACATTTCCTCCTATAATCCATATTTTAGCTACATTTTATCTTATTCTAGTATCATTCTGTCCCTTATTTTAGCATTTTAGAAATAAAAAGGAATATTATTGACTAAAATATTTTTATTTAAATTATTTCCTGAAGTATTAAAATTGAAGGTAGAAAAAATTAAGTCATAGGCATTATTAGTTTTCTTCTGCAATCTGACAATTTCTTTCTAAATCTACTTTCTGCACAGTTTCCCTAGAGAAGCTTGAGTGACTTTTTTCCTGCAATAATTTCTGTGTGTTTGTCACATAAAATAATTCAAGAAAAATGAATAATGCCAAGACAATTATCTTGGTCCAATGTGTTCCCAAGTAGATTTTTCTCAACAGGTTTAATTTTCTATTAAATTCCGTATTCTGTTACAAAATGTTGATTTTGGAAATTAAAATTTGACCTGAAGGGTCAAGAAGCACTTGAAAGTCCTAAAAGAAAATTAACAGAAATGGCTCATTTTTTATTAATTAGATTTTTTAAATGTAATATTGAAGAAAATATTGCACCCTGTTTGGAATAAAAACAGAGGAAATAGTTGTTATGTAGCCAATATGATACAGTAGAAATGTACATCCCAGCCTGAACATCTGTGAGGCAGCAGAAAGGACCTGCAAACAATCCCTCTTTGTGATGCAAGGAGCTCTTCTCTGCCAGGGCCCTCCCCAGCCCAGCACAATTTGTCAGGGACCAGCAAAGCCCAGCCCAGGTTAATCCCCCTGTCCAGCTCAGCCTGGGACCAGACATCCCTGGATCAGGGTGCAGTGCCTGGAGCCTGCTGAGCTTGGGAGCAGCCCCAGTGCTGCTGGAGGGGGCTCTTCATTCCCTGGCTCTGCAGGGAATGAAGAGCCAGGGAATGAAGCACAGACTAATGAATACATAAACCTTTCCCCCCATGACTGCAGCAAAGTGCAGTTTTACAGTCCCTGAGATTAGGGGTTAAGAGGACTTCACTCTCTCCCTGTTTTCACCTTCTCCTGTATTAACGTTTCCAGTGTAGCAATGAAAGCCATCTACAAGGAGCTTTTCCTTTTCCATTTTCCTTTTACCAAACAGCTCTCCCCCCTCCCCAGTCTGCTCCTCTCAGGTACAGGGAAAGTGGAAGGGAAAGGAGCCAGGGGCTGGAAACTCCTCTCCAGCTGGGAGCAGCAGCACTTTGTGCCCGCTGTGCACTTAGCAGCAGCAGAACACTTGCCAAGGAGAAAAATCTGACTGTGCCTCTTAGAGGAATAGCTCATCTTCATCTCTCTGAGGCTAAACAAAGCTGCTTATCCTGCTGGCCAAAGAAATGCTTTGTCTTGCCTGTGTGTGTAAAGCTGGACTTTAAGCCAAATCCTTCTCTTGGCAAAGTGCAAGCAAGGGTTCCAAATCAGGCTGGAATGCTGTGTACAAACATCAGTCATTCCCTAAAATGAGGGAGTTTGAGCCTTGACCTGAAGAATTGGTTGTATAAAACAGAGATGTGGCATTGCACCGTGTTTGTCAAGTGTGTGAGGCACCCACAGGTGTGGTATTGTACCCAGGGAGGTTCTGGAGTTCAGTGTGGCTGCAGGGTCACAGCTTTGGAGTGGCTGAACATGAGGGAGCTTTATACTCTTCAAAGCCTCGTTGGACAATGAGGCAAACCCTTGTTAGGCAAGGAAAGCACTGACTGCCATTCTGTGTGCACTTCTCACTGCTTGCCCAAGCACTTTCTTGATGTAGGTGTATAGAGGGAACTGGGCAATATTGTGGTTCCTCAGTATTCTAAAAACCTTTGGAGTAAACTGGATTTAGAGTAAATGAGGTACAAGCGTTCCACCGCTTCACTTACAAACAGCATAACTTTGCTTTTGTAATTATCTTTAATACCTTTAATTCTCTTTCTTTTTCAGTCTTGTGTCTCTCATAAGAGGCCAAGTGGTGACTACAGATGGGACTCCCCTAGTTGGGGTCAACGTGTCGTTTGTCAAATATCCAAAGTATGGCTACACCATCACTCGCCAGGATGGCACGTGAGTGTCCCTGCTCCACTGAGCCCCTTTTTGCTGTGCACTGTCTTTGCTGATTAACAGATGGTGAGATCTAATGGAACCATTTGGTACCAGGCTCTGCCTTCCTCCCAGGGCAAAGAGCTATTAAGTAAACACAAAAGTAATTTTTCACGCGGCATTTTGAATACTAACTGCATGTAAATACGAGCAGGCTGACTTCTGATAATGACGTGTTAGCAGGCAGACTCCTTCCAAATAAATTGCTCAGTATCTATGAAAACGTTTGTGGGCTACAGCAATATCCAACTGAGACAAGAAATATGTTATTTTAAAATGCAGTTCAGGCTAACACTTCTAGGAAAAAAGAAAGTATCATTATAGAATGGTATATTTTGTTAAAATTTCCCTTCTGCTTCTCTTTGCTTTTGAAGATGCACTCTCTTTTGAGTTTCTTCAGGGTAGAATGTAATCAAAAGATTCTAATTGAATATATTTAGACAATTTCCTGCTGTGCAAAAAAGTGCTTTTTTCCCCTTGTATCAGCTTATTTGAAATGCACACAAATTCAGATAAACAAAAGTCAGTGTGTCATGGTTTATCTTGTTTGCTGGCTGTGGTAACTAAAATAGTCTATCTGACACAGGCATTGTAAACATTTGCCATTTTATCTTGATCTTGCATAAAAACAATTGAATTGAAATAATTAATAGGAGTCAACTGAACTATAGGGAGCATTTAAGTTCCATATTTTCCAGAATATTAATCTGTTATAATAAAAGTATAACGTTGATTTCAGTGGTTTAAAATTGCAGTAAATGGTGAGCTGAACTATATTTAAATCTAAATAGATTATTGAAGTCATTGAGTCATTTGTTACATTGCCATCATTTACATAGAACAACTGATACCTATTTCTGTTGTCAGAACAACTTGGAAGCATTTCTCATTTAGGCCAGGTTTCAAATGCCTGCGCAGCTGTGATTGTGTAGGGGTTTGGGAGTAAAGACCTAATATCTCTGGAAAATGATAGATCAGTTATCTTGAGAACAGGAATTCTTACTTGTAGAACATTTCTCATTACAATTCTCTTACTGCCACATGTCCCATTCTATGTTTGATGGACAGGATCTGTTAGGAAAGGGATAATTCAGTGTCCAGCTCAGAATGAACTTGGCTTCTCTGTTGTTTCTATATAAAGGTGACTTGTAATAATGAATGTGGTGGTTTGTTTGTCAGGCATTTTTAAAATTATTTAATACAGAATTTATAGTATTAACGGAATGAGCTTTGATCTGGGGACTTCAAATCATTGCTTGTCTTGGCTGGTTTTCAGCTCTTCAGTTGCCAGAGGTTCACATTCCGTTATTGATCATTGGAACCATGACATTTAAAACATAATTATGGTCTGCTCACTCTCCCCACCTCCGGTGTTGTGGGGAGAGAATCACAGGGATAAAAGTAAGAAAACTCATGGGTTGAGATAATAGCAGTTAATAACTGAAATAATAATTATAAAAACTGGCATGAAAAGGAAAATAACAAAAGGATAAAGGAATTCCCAGCCAGATCCTGAGTAGCTTTCCCCCTAGTTTATAAAATGAGAATGGCACCGTATCATCTTGGATACCACTTGCTGGGGTCAGCTGTCCCATCTGTGTCCCCTCCCAGCCCCATTCTGCTCCCTGGTGTGCTGGGGTGAGGAGGAGGAAAGGCCTGACTCTGTGTAAGCACTGCTCTGCAATAATAAAAGCATCCCTGTGTTATCAGCATTATTCTCATCCTGAATCCAAAACTCAGCTATTGGGAAGAAAATTAACTCTATCCCAGCCAAAAGCAGACAAACACCCATCACTGCTGGTGTGATACCTATCTCATTAGCCAGGAATGTTATTACTGGAATTACTCAGTCCTGTCACTTCTGAAGGCCACATTTTTCTAGGTTTGACTTGGTTGCAAATGGTGGAGCATCCCTGACACTGCACTTTGAACGGGCCCCGTTTATGAGCCAGGAAAGAACAGTGTGGCTGCCGTGGAACAGCTTCTATGCCATGGACACACTGGTGATGAAGACAGAGGAGAACTCCATCCCCAGCTGTGATCTCAGTGGGTTTGTCCGTCCTGACCCAGTCATCATTTCATCACCACTTTCAACTTTCTTCAGTGACGCTCCCAGCCGCAATCCCATCGTGCCAGAAACCCAGGTAAGAGCAGTGTGAGTGAAAAGGGTGCAGAAATCAGTGGTCAGGTGACAGTTCTGAGCACAGGGCCACCATGTGTCCCCTGCAACTGCTACAGCAAATGTCTCTGCAGAGCTGCATTTGTTCTGACAGGTATCAGGTTTTTATTGAAGGCTGGGTTTGTCACCCAGACACATTTATCCTTGATTTCCTTGCACCCTCCCATTATCATAAAACATATCAAATATATCTGTGTATTTCAGATGCCAGCTTAAGTTTTCAAGAGAAATTTGCAAAGGCTTGGCATGTGCTGACCACAGACTGTTTCCTTATTTCTTACTTAGGACAAAAGAAAACTATTGATGCTATTTTTTCACTGCTGTATTCAGTTAGGCTTTATACTGTTAGTGGAAGTTGTGGGTTCCTATGGTTTTCTTATGTTTCCCTTGCATATAACTTGCAGAAAAATGCTTGTGCATATTTGCCCTTTTGCCAGCAGTGGGCTCTTAAAAAGATGTGTGCACAGACACCAAATAAATATTTGTCAGAAATGTCAGCTGAACTGTGTTGGTTTGAGGACAGACACTCCCACTAATAGAAAGACGTAAGTTTCTAAGAATACACAAGGTGATACATTAAAAAAACCAAAAATCATTAATGAAAAATGTTTGATCTCTTTCCTACCCAGGTTCTTCATGAAGAGATTGAGATCCCTGGCTCCAGTATAAAGCTCAGCTACCTGAGCTCCCGCACTGCTGGATACAAATCCTTACTGAAGATCATCATGACTCAGACACTTGTGCCACTGAATCTGATCAAAGTTCATTTGATGGTAGCAGTAGAAGGGCATTTGTTCCAAAAATCATTTCAGGCATCTCCCAACTTGGCATACACATTTATCTGGGACAAAACAGATGCCTATGGCCAGAAGGTTTATGGGTTGTCAGATGCTGTAGGTAAGTCAGTGTATACAAGCTCCAGAACTTTCCAAGTGACACCTGAAATTCTAAATAAGAAAACTGCAGACTTCCTTATAAAGGAGCAAATACAGACTGAACAGCTCTTGTCTCCATGATTTATCTTTATATTACAGTTCTTTTACACATTAAGTATCATATTCAGAGGGTCTAAACTCCATCAGCACTCCAGGGTTTCCTGATCAGTATCTGACTCAGAAGATTTAGACCAGGCAATTGGGAAAATGAGCCACAGGAACTTAGGTGGAACCTAATCCATCATTAGGATTTTATTTTCTTTAGTTGTGAAATGATCCTCATGCTGGACTGGCTGGCAGTCTGCAGTGCATTTGGATTTTCACACATGCCCTTATTGTAGTCTCTTGTGGTACAACACATTTGAAATGAAAATGCTGTTCCTCTACTGCTGTTCAGCCTTGTAATTCTATAGCTATTTTTAGTTAGCTCGGCTCTAGTGGGTGGGAAAAAGAGTGATCATCATAATATTTTTCAGTTTTCATTGAATATCTGAATAATTTCAATACAACAGTGTTAAAAATGAGCATCAGAGCTGTGCCAGTGTGGAAAGAGCAGGTTTGGGGTTTTTTTTAATCTTAATTATTTTCTTTGATACAGCTTTTCTTTCTTATGTTATTGCATGGGATATTGCTTTCCTGTGTAATGCTTACAGTGCAATTGTGCTGAAATGAACACAAAGTTTTCACTGCCCTCTGGTATATGGTATGTAAAATGAATACTTTAAATAAATGCTATGAACATCTGGCAAATTAAGAATTTATCTTGTCCTGTTATCTGATATTTTTTAATTATTTAATATAATTTTACTATATTTTAAAAATTTTCTCACTCTCCTCTCACCAAAGCCATCACTTCCCAGTGTGAGCTATTAAAATAGAAGTGATGAGATCTCTGCAGAGTACATGTGAATGAAGTTTCAAATTTGTGTCTAGTCAAAGATCTGAATATAATACTGTAGAATAAAAGTGAATATAATCACTCCATCTTCTTGAGGGGGCAGGGGGACTGAAGTACTCGATGATTTGAATGTGCTCTGGACATTTAATTCTGTGTTTGTTCAGCAAGTATATTAGATTTTATTTTATTTCAGTGTCTGTGGGTTTTGAATATGAGACTTGCCCCAGTCTCATTTTATGGGAGAAGAGGACAGCCCTGCTGCAAGGATTTGAACTGGATCCTTCAAACTTAGGAGGATGGTCTCTGGATAAACATCATGTACTTAATGTCAAGAGTGGTGAGTTAGTTCATTCCATGTGTTTGCTGTTCTGTATGGAGTTTTTATTTGCATTATACTTACACTTCCAAAAATCCAATTTCTACACTCCTTTTGTTTCATCTTTAGCTCAGTAAGGTATGAGACATATTTCAGTTGCCAGAAAATTTTCTTAGAATTCCAACACATTTTTTACTGTTCTGCATAGCATCAATTTCTTAAAGTCCTAATCTTTATCCTCTATTCTATTTTTCATTAATTCCCGTGTAATATCTTCCTGTCTTCCCTATTTTTCTCATATTAACCCCATCTGTTCCTGATTCCTTTTGCTTGACCTGTTTTTCCCCCTAACCTGAGATGGAGCTTACAAGGAGTATGAGCCTGTGACAAGATACTGGTCTGCTTTGTCTTTCTCATTAGTCACCTGTTTGTTTTTTCCTCAGTTTTTTTTTTTTTCTGTCTTTCCAAATCCTGAGCTGTATCTTCATGATCTTCATATTTACCAAAAACTCTTTGGGAGCTGAATGCTCAGCATACAATTTATTTGTTCCCCGAAAAGTGTTTGCAGCCTTCCTGCTGATTATTAGCAAATAACAAGGTGTATTTCTGCTTAATAAATCTGAAGTATTGTTCAGAATTGGCAAGATCAGGCTATTTGAACTCACTTCCAGTGCTGGGCAGTGGAGCTCATTTGGGCAGTACATGCCAACAGTGAGTGTTACCACCAGTGGGGAGCCAGTTATGTTTGATCATATAACTTCATTTCCACAAGTACATGAGGCTGAAAATTTCCAGTCAGATTTCCACAGTTTTTGATGACACAGAATATGGTCACACTGCCAGAAAATCCACTCCCTTCTTGGAGCAGGGGTCTGCTCTTTGAACAAATATTTTGAAGATAAATCCTATCTTGAAGGTATTTGCTTGAAGCCTAATAGAGATCTGTACCACCAGCCTCCCTCCTGCCTTTTATCATTGATCCTTAGCAGCCCTTCTGGGAGTTTCATCTTTTCATTTTCTGTGCTATCATCTTCTCTGGTGCCTCCATTTCTCATTTTTCAGTTTCCATTAAAAAAAGTGTGAAAGACTGAGAGGTGGAAAGAGAACAGTAAGGTTGGCACAGAATTCCAAACAAAACATGATATAGGAAAATGGAGTGAGACACAAATAAGGAACAGCTCTTCTCCACCCACTCAGAAACCATCTAAACTACAGACCCAGGCCAGAGCTGTGTGGCAGGGCTTTCTTTCATAATGAATACCAAAGGACTCTGGGTGTAGGTTTGGGTCTGTGGGTGTGTATGTGTGTGGGTTTTAACACTGAATCTTCATTACACCTTTATTTTTACTACTGCAAAATCCTTCTGCTCTTTTTGCACCATTGAAAAAATGAAACGTTGGAGCCGTTTCAATGTACAGTCCTTAAAAGCAGCTGTTGAAAAGAAAACAGCCTCAAGTCCCCTGCAATGAATGGTGGTAATAACCACTTCTCTCCTCTCTGTCCTCAGGTATATTGCACAAAGGCAATGGAGAAAATCAGTTTCTCACCCAGCAGCCAGCTGTGATAACCAGCATCATGGGGAACGGCCGCCGCAGAAGCATATCCTGTCCAAGCTGCAATGGCCTGGCAGAGGGAAATAAGCTCTTGGCCCCTGTGGCACTGGCAGTGGGTATTGATGGAAGTCTCTTTGTTGGGGATTTTAACTATATCCGGCGTATCGTCCCCTCCAGGAATGTCACGAGCATCCTGGAGCTGAGGTAAGGCTTCACCTAAGCGCTTCACTTCTGGAGCCTGTGCTCAAATCAGCCTTTACCATTACTTTTTATAATTTTGAAAAACATTGTCACTTTCAACCTATTTAAATTCCAGTGGAGAAATGGGGCACAGAAATGCATAGTTCAAAGTCTTTAACTTACCAGAGCAGTGACTAAACTGAAGGATTTTAGAGTACAAATTAACTTGTACAGCAAGTGCAAACCATCTCTGTCACTGATTCAATCCTCCCTCAGAGCATCTTGTAGTTTTGTTTGAAAACTCTGGAATTGATTGCCCTTAGGTTCTGAGCCACAGTGACAGGCAAAGGTGTAAGAGTCTTGTGAGGTCAGAGGGAAGGTTCTCCTGACAGTGGTTTTGATATCCACTTTCACATTTCTTCTCATGGCTGTGAGTCTGTTCCTGTAGGCTGGCAAGTGCAGTTCAGGTTGACATACAGAGTCATTTTGCATCATCAGAATTCTTCTTAAGATTATAACTCTTTCCCCCTGTCCCGTGCCCCCCTCCAGCCTTAAGATTTGATCACTTAATAGGCAAGGCATGAGTGTAGAGTGTACCACTTCACCCATTTCTGTTTCATCTCCTTTTTCCATTCTTCTAGGAGAGGCAGGAGCTATTGCTTCAAACCCTAACTTGTGTAACTGGACCTTGTACTTACAGCACTTCTGAGTACTTGCAGAAAAAGCAGGAAAAACAGCATGCCCTGGCTGTCTGCTGACCCTCCTGGAGCCACGCAGGCAGCAGCATTGGTGCTCCTGGAAATTGGATGTGGCTGCAAAGTGCATTGAGTGAAATTAGGTCACAAGTCTTTTTTTAATGATATGACCAATGACCAATTCCTCTGCTTCCACGTTTAGTTTTTAATTAGTGGGGGAAAGTGCAAAATCATTGGACTGCTAAAGAATAGGAGGCCTAGCTCTATTTTACACCTCTCTTCCATTCATGTCATTCTGTTGATGTCACTATTGTGAATCCTGATTCTATAGAAAAGAAAAGAGATCTGATTCAGGCCAATTCAACTCTGAAATCACTCTCTGACACCTACCTCATACACCATCAGGCTGCCTCATTATATTTTTTTTTTTAAAGTCATGGATCATCCAGTGCTTTCTGCTAGCAGCTCAGTTTAAACCACAGAAGGTAGCTGGCATGGAAGTGTGACCTGCTATAAATATTTATATCAATATGCACTATAACTCTGCATTATATAGAATATGCTAATTATTTTTTTCTAAGTTGTTCAGATCTTTTCAGCTTTCTGGTAAATAGGGCTACAGCGCTATGAGTGAAGAGAAACATTTTCAGATTAGGATACTTCTTATAATGCATTTTTATGCACCTCACTTTCCAATATCAGCCAGTGGCAGTTTCCTAGCCTACCTTATGTTCAAAAATGTTGCCTCAAAATTTACAACATTATTAGTGTGAGTACTTTGCTTCCTCCTTCTGTGAGAGAGATGGAGAGGGAACTTGGGTTTTCATCATGTGTGAGGGAAAATTGGAAAGGACATCAGTAAAGAAATAGAAGATGGATTTTTATCTGCTGTTGTCCACTTTCTCCTTTATGAAAGTCTATTTTCCATAGCGTAGTTTCTTTAGCTTCTGTTATAACTAGAAGCAATTAACAGTGAAGCTGATGCACTGTGAGTGCTGTTGGACAGCTGCAAAGGACTTGACTTACATTTAGGATTTACAGACTTACATTTAGGATTTACATTTAGGACTTGACTTACATTTGGGATTTACATAGGGTTACACTATGATATCTTTTACCCCCCGTTCCTCTGAAGGGAATTAAGGTCAATTCCAGCAAACATAATCTATAGTAGTAATTGTGATTCATTGCTCATCTTGATATTTGCATGAGTTGCACGGGTAAGAGTTTGAAGATTTGAGCCATTTAAGTGTGAATGAGAGCAAAGTCTTCAGCTCACATCAAGCAGTTTGGATTATGTTGCAGCCAGTCCGTCCACAAGTATTGCAAACCAAATACATCACTTTGTTTAGATCTCACAGCTGATGTAATTTTGGTTTCACATAAGCCCCGAGTGCCTTTATCAGAATATCCCAGTGTGCACATTTCTTTCGCACTGTCGTTGTGAAGGTGCCTGGTTGGAATGGCCAGCAGGAATTTGGACTCCAGTGTTGCATGTTGGGCTTTACACCGAGGCTGGAAGGTGGGGGCTGTGCCTGAAGTGCTGCAGCTCAGGAGTCACAAACCTCATTGCTCTGTACAGTGCATATTCCCAAATGGAAATTACGTCAACACAGTGAAATGCTGTGTGAATGGAGAATGTGGTCATTTTCTTGTGGGAAGGAGAGATCACTTTTCCTTTGGCTATGTGTCTGGGCAGTAAGCTGTGGATCAGTTAATGCTGCTTATCTCCCATTTAACAATACCTTACTGCTCACTTAGGGACCTTTTTACCCTAACATTGGCTTTGATAGGCTTAAACAGATAACAAAGGGCATCCAAACTTGCTTCAAGCAATTATTTTAGAGGCGGGGAGGAGAGAAAAGCAAATTGCGTAGTAAAAATTTATCTAGAAATAGCCTGTTGGAAAACTCTTTTATTTAAAGATGTTTCCTTCAACTGGCAGACAATATCCTAATCCCAGGGCCTCCCCCTGCCCAGATCTGTATTCAGAGAACTGCCAGTTTCCCTCACTCCCAGCCCCCAAGCTACACATATTTCCATGTGAAGATTCTTTCAGTGGTTCAGAATTTTCTGAGTCTGAGGGGAGGGGGGTGGGGGCAGGGGTATCCTGTAGGGAATTAGCTTGCAGCTCTATCCCTCCCAGCCACTCTTCATCTGTAAACTAAGGCTAGTGCTGAAAAGATATATCTTTTCCTGTGTCCTTTTGTAAAATAAAACAAATACTATGTTTGCTTTACCATCTATTCTTCAGCTAACTGTTTGTTCTTTTTTCTTCTGTTCCCTTTCTATAAAGAAATAAAGAGTTTAAACATAGGTAAGACATGAGCTCTTTCCCATATAATTTGATATGGTTTGTTTGCTTCATTGTGTTTGCTTTTTGTGTTGTGCTTCTTGTGTAATGTTATGTTCTTCATGTACCATATATAGAAACATTTTTATGTGCTAATTGTGTGTTATGAATATGATAAGCATTAGCAATTATGAAATGCAGTCAAAAAGCAGCCAATAAGTTCTGACAGTAATTAGAAATTTCTAGTAGAATGCAAGTATAATGAACCCCAAGCTAACTTCTAGATAAACACCTCTCCTTGCTGTCTATAATTGGTCTAAATGGTCAAGGTAAACTACAACAGCATTTTCACAGATGCCAGAAAGGTTCACAAAAGCACTAATGACTGCATATAGGTCAAAAACTCATTTTCTGGTCATTAATGATTTTATGAACCCGCTGTCCTTTGCCGTAATTTAGTTTATATTTCTTTTGTCAAACACATTTAATAGCCAACCTGTGTGGCTGAGTGCAAGCACTGGAGGCAGTCACTGTGAGATTCAGGAGGGAGGCAAAACTTTCCTGGATGTTAGGAGGAGAACACCAGATCTTCTGGATGGCTGCAGCACAGGAAACACTCCTGCCTTCCTTCATGCCACACGTGGGACAGGGAGGGTGTTCACTCTGGAGAAAATCAAGGGCAAGAACAAGAAGAGCTCTTGTAAACTATTTCATAGTGTCCTGGTCCTGTGCATTACCCTTTTAAAACCATACTTTCCATTTCTGTGATACAAGTTGATGCAATAGATGGTCTGGACTAAGCAGAATCATTTCCCCTTAACAATCTGTTTTGGCCTAGTAACACCACTAAATATTCTTATCTGAATGAATTCATTCACAATTTGCTAATGATTATTGGTGATGCTGGAGGCTCCTCATTTGCTTCAACTAAGCCTAGTTTGTTTTTCAGCTGCTTAAAGATTTACTCTGGGCAGCTTATCTTTTGGTAAAATTTAATGAAAAGCCACTGCTGAAACAGAATTTGATGCACCTGTGAGAGTGCCAGTCTCCCTCAGAGAGCAGAGTGAGGCTGCAGGTGGTGGTGACCACACATTCACTCAGGGGCTGGAGGCACAGACATTATTGGCAGAAGCCTCTGAGCAGCACTGAATGCCATGAAAAATCTTTTAAAATAAAGTACTATCCTTGGCCTCCTCTGATTCAGATTACAATGGTGCAGAGAAAAGAGAGGCAGAGGTCTTTAATTGCTCAGATGCCAATTTGAGAAATATTGAGTACTCATTTACAAAACAAATCCCTGTTTGAGGTAATAGTCTCATCGACTCTTTGGGAGCACAGTGAGTGCATGTTACCTTCCAGCAGTCATTTTCTGCCAAAGTCCCTCAAAAATTTGCTTAGAGTTTTCCACTATCTGTTCCCTTACCTCGCTTAGGAAAGAGGGAAGGAGCATGGAACATGTCCGCAGCTCCAGTGAGCTGCTCTCTGATCTGGAGCCAAGGTTTGTGACTGACTCCCTGGCACAACTGCCCTGGGGGAGATTGCAGTGGAGAAAGGCAGGGTAAGCTCCATGGATGCACCATGACTGTAGGAGAGGAGAGGGAAATAAGCCCATGTTCTGCCATTGCTCTTTACCCTGACTCATGCCTTATCCCATCCTGGTAGCAGCAGGGCACACCTCGGGCTGGCTGAGGGCAGAGGGGAGGCAGGGATGGGCACAGGCTGGCAAAATCATGTGTGGAAAGAAGCAGCCACCCTTCCATTCCTGCAGGGTGGCTGCTGCTCCCCTGGGATCTGTGTGAGAACCTCTCACCACTGAGTCCAGCAGCACCCTCACTTCCAGGTGCAACAGCAGTGTCTGTGCCCAGCTCCAGTCTGTGCCTGCCTCAGCTCCCTGTTTGACCAGGGTGAGGGATGCAAGAGCCACACAAAAGGCACCAGCTGCAGGGCAGCCTTGAGCTAAGTTTGGGTGTATTTGTGAAGTACAGCACAACGCCAGTGCCACAGCAGAGCTTCAGTGTCGTTATTCAGTGTGAGGGGAAAGTGTGGTGGGAGAACAGAGCAGAGTTTCAAAGCAATGAAAACGTGCAGGTGTTTGTATGGCTCAGATACCTGAGAGACTGGAGGAATCTCTAAAGAGGAAAGAACTATTTTCTATGTTGCAAAGAAGATTGAGTATTATTTTGGAGGGATGAGAAGGAATGTGATAAGGGCATAGTGAAGAAGTACAGTCTGCTGCTAAAGATAAGGAGAGGAACTTGGGGAATAATGAGATTGTGCTCTAATCTCAAGCATGTCACTAGTTTCCCTGCATAACTTTGTCTACACCACTTAACCTCTCTGTGCCTCAGTTTCCTCCTCTGTAAAATGGGTGCTACACCCATCTTTTTAAAGTACTCTGAGATCCATGCATGAAATAAACCTGCCAAGTATTTTTTTTTGTTTACTGTATTTCTTCATCTCTAATTTCTACACTCCTAGACTTCAGCAGATGGTATTGCCTCTGCCTACTGAATTGCGATCAAACCAATCTCCTTCCTACTTTCTGCAGTCTTAGAACAAAACATTATTGACCTAAACCCATGGCATGTCCAAGACTGGCATAGAGGAAAATAAACTGTAGGAAGTGATATTTTGGGGCCTTCTCATTCTTCCAAATCTGGTCATGACCACAGTTACCTTGGTGTGCCAGTGGATCCATCTGCCGAAAGTGGCTTTATTGTAGTTCCAGCGATTCTGATCAAGCAATGGCTTATGTCCATCATAACTTACCTCTGTGTATCCTCACTCTTGGAGATGGGCACTTTTGCCACATGAAACTAGGAGTGTGGATATTTGGAGGCAAATATCTCTGGTTACTGGTAAGTAACCTTCATTTTTTTTCTTCCTGTCTTCATTTGTCTTCTATGCTTTGAAACCACCATTGACCTCTTTTACGCTCATCCATAGGCTCCAAAGGCTGGAAAATTCACATCATGCTTAAAATCCAAATAAACTGAGTAAAACTAGCCAGGCAAGATTTTGAAAATATTTCTGCACTGCAGTTCTGTGTGTGTGAATGTATATATATTGTAAAGATTGACATTTCTCAATTTGCAGATGATTTGCTAAAGTAGCTCCAAAATGTGACAAGCTGTCAAAAAAACATGTATTTCAGAAGAGTAGTAGCTTTCCATATGAGCACCCATTCCAATCACAAACTGAGGACCAGTTTTTCAATAACAGAAGGTTTGGAGTTAAAGTCAGACACTTGGGGTCTCTGGTTTTAGTTATATAACCAACTTCATCTGCTGTAAATGAGATTCTTGATAAGAATGAATGAGAACAAATTTGCTTTAGAAATAAATTTGTTATGCCTCTGCCTCCTATTTATACAAGACCTCACAGATCTTGTGCCATAATCTAAGTAACTCAGAGGCTGATTCTTTCATCTTACTCCTATGACTTCTCCTTCCAAAGGAAGTTAAACAAGGTAGCGGGGAGCAGATAAGCTGAAGAGAATTGACCTGGAGCAGATCTAAAGGGCTAAAAAGATCAAGAGAAAAGACTGCTGTGCAGCTCTGGCTTATTGGGCTCTGCTGTGCAAGGTTCGGTGTAGAAGGATGAGTGAGATTTAAAATTACAATCCCTCTGAACACTGACCAGGCCCTAATCAAGTTGGGTCCTCAGGTGATGGTCCTTTAGACCTCCCCTCTATACAAAGGTGTCAGACTTTCTTTCCAGATCTTTCTGTGCCTGATGAGTATCCAAGCTCTGAAAGCCTGTGAAGTTTCTAGACTGCTCAGCTGTTTCTGTTTTATGCTTTCTTTTTCTCTAAAGCAACAATCCCGCTCATAAATACTATCTGGCCGTGGACCCTGTTTCAGGCTCCCTCTACGTGTCGGACACCAATAGCCGACGGATTTACAGAGTCAAGTCCCTCACGGGCACCAAGGACCTTGCTGGTAACTCTGAAGTGGTGGCAGGGACAGGAGAGCAGTGCCTGCCCTTTGATGAAGCCAGATGTGGGGATGGAGGGAAGGCAGTGGACGCAACTCTAATGAGCCCTCGAGGTAAAGGAGGAAAAGGAGCTGGAGAAAATTACTGCGTGCAGCTAGGCTGGATGTGGAAATAATTATCTGGCAATTAAATCACTCCTTGCTTGGTGATTTTTATTCTGGGCTTTAATTACAGTGGATTGGCAAGTGTTCGTGCTTTGTTTAGTTAAAGCAAACTTTATTACCCCGACAGTGAGTGCTGCAAAAGGAGACCAGAACACAAATTAGCAGGGTACCGCTCACTCCAAGAAGCAAGCATGTAAACTGGGAAACTGATTACTGTTTGAGATGCAGTCTTTGGGGAGAGAAATTGCTTGCTGTGGCTTTTCTCTGAGTTTTTCCTCTATGTATCTCCTTTTTCTTCAGAGTCAGAGAAAAAATAAAAGGATTTTTACCCTTTTCAGTTTCTCATTTTTGACAAAACATTTTCAGGATGAGGTAGAGATTTGGGGATGTGTTTCTTTTTAAGGCTGTTTTTTTCTCTGTTGTTTCATCTTAATTGTAAGGATGAATTAATCAGGTCTACTGTCAGGTGTTTCAAATATCTTTGGGTTTTTTCAGTGGCTGAAAATAACTAGATGATCATAAAGGTTCACAAAAACAGAAAGTCCAGTTTCTTTGTATACAAAGAAGCTTCAGTTAGCACATAGAAATTAAAAAGATGAAGCTGTATCTTCTCTCACTGCCCAATGCAACGAACACTGCAACCATTTGAAGAACAGAAATTTTTTTTAGATCAATATTTTATTTTCAGCGTGAGAAATGGACAAGGCAGTGCACCAAATCAAAGCAGGAAAGGAAAGTGAGAAAAAGGCTGCCCTCCTTCCCAACGGGCAGCAGCATCCGTCTGCTCCTCTGAGGGAGCACCCTTTCATTCTGTGCCTTTCCTCTCTGAGGACTCACAGTATGACAGGCATTGAACCTTCCTTTTTTTTTCTAGGCTGGAAACCCCTGTGTCTTCATCTGGAAACACCAGATGTCTTTTCCATATTTTTACTGCAACAGGTCAAGGAATTAGAAAAACATCCAGAAAAAATACAATGTCCTCCTAGTTTTCAAAAAATTTTGAAGGTATTTTAAAATATTTCTAAAAATTTTTCATCCTGATTAAATCCTTCAGATGAAGAAAGCAATGCCTCAAATTTCTGAGTAAAATTAGGAGATAACTTTTTAATTGGGTTTATGTAAGGTATCACAGAGAGATTGAATCTATAAATAAGCTCATGCATTCTGGTGGATCTTTGGCTTGTTTGGGGATTTCTGTGGTTTTCTTTAAAGCCCTGAAGGATAAACCTGCTTGGTGCCATTTCTTTGGCAGAGCTATGGGTTGTTGGAGGTTTCCAGGACCTGTGCTCAGGTTGGGAGGGAGAAAGGATCAAATTTCACTGTATTGTAAACAAGACAAAGCCTGCCCTGAAGCCAGGAGCCTCACTACTGCACTGATGCCTGGGTTTTCTATTTGCAGGAATTGCAGTGGATAAATATGGACTCATGTATTTTGTTGATGCCACCATGATTAGAAAAGTGGATCAGAACGGAATTATATCAACCCTGCTGGGCTCCAATGACCTAACTGCTGTTCGACCTCTCAGCTGTGATTCCAGCATGGATGTCACCCAGGTAGATTCTTTCTGCATTTTTATTCTTCTGTGCCTTAGAAGAGCTGGGCATCTATTTTGGATGAATGCCTGGCCACTTAAGAAATACATTATGCAGCAACAAGATGATATTGTATTTGATTCGTTACTGAAATGCGTGAACCATCCTTTTTACTGTGGCCAACGCAGTTTATTTATGCATCTGCAGAGAAATAAGGTTGAGATAATGGGAGTTATTGTCTTAATTGCCTGTTTTTCTGTAATTATTGTAGAGCTTCCACAATGTAGCATTCATTCTTGCACAGAAACACAATTAGCCAAAGTTACAATTGCACGTAGCTTTAATATTTCCGAAAAGCAAAATCATTGTTTGAAATAGTTGCCGTTCATGACTTGGTTTCATGATTTACGCTGATAAACCCCTCACTAATTTGCTGTTGTTACACGTGGAATTTTAAACACTGGGAGTGTACTTTTCAGTTTTGAGTTTTACAGTAATAATTTGTGCAACTCATAGGTACGGCTGGAGTGGCCTACTGATCTCGCTGTCAATCCCATGGACAACTCCCTTTATGTCCTAGAGAACAATGTTATTTTACGGATCACAGAAAACCATCAAGTTAGCATTATTGCTGGACGCCCCATGCACTGCCAGGTTCCTGGTATAGACTACTCTCTTAGCAAACTGGCTATTCATTCTGCACTTGAATCAGCCAGTGCCATTGCCATCTCACACACAGGAGTTCTTTACATCAGTGAGACAGATGAAAAAAAAATTAATCGGCTACGCCAGGTAACTACCAATGGAGAAATATGCCTTCTTGCAGGGGCAGCTTCAGACTGCGATTGCAAAAATGATGTCAACTGTAATTGCTATGCTGGGGATGATGGGTATGCCACTGATGCCATCTTAAATTCACCATCTTCCTTAGCTGTGGCCCCAGATGGTACCATCTACATAGCTGATCTCGGCAATATCCGCATTAGGGCTGTCAGTAAAAACAGGCCCATTCTTAATTCCTTTAACCAATATGAAGCTGCATCTCCAGGAGAACAGGAGCTGTATGTCTTCAATGCTGATGGGATTCACCAGTACACTCTGAGCCTCGTTACCGGGGAATACTTGTACAATTTCACCTATAGCAGCGATAACGATGTCACGGAGGTGATGGACAACAACGGCAACTCGCTGAAGGTGCGCCGGGACGCCAGCGGGATGCCCCGCCACTTGCTGATGCCGGATAATCAGATTGTCACCCTGGCTGTTGGCACTAATGGTGGACTCAAGCTGGTCTCAACGCAGACCCTGGAGCTCGGATTAATGACATATAATGGAAACAGTGGTCTCTTAGCAACGAAGAGTGATGAAACAGGATGGACAACATTTTATGAGTAAGAATGTTTTTGGATATATTAAGCATACATTTATTTTTCAAATGGTAGTGAGTAGGCCCTAGAGTGACCCTGCTGCAATTTGTCGTAGGTTTTTCACTGATACTGAGTATTGCACCTCAGCCCAGGGCAATGCTGGAAATGGTTAAGTAGCTTCGTGATGGTGTCAGTGTGCTGAGTCCTTTGGGTGGGTGCTGATCCTCCTAAATCCCTGCCCAGGGTTTGAGTTCAGGGCAGCTCAGCACAAAGGACTGTGTGCCATGGCCAGAACCCCAGGTTAGTTAATCTGCTCCTCGTGGTCAGCAGAGCTGCCCAGAGCCCCCAGCCAGAGCAGCCCAGCACTCCCCTTGCAGCTCCCACCGAGCTGCCTCTCTCTGGGAACCCTCATGCTGCAGCTTCCTTTGGAACTCAAATTATCTCTCTTTCTCTTCAGCCTCATATATTACTCATGGTTGTTAAAATGTTGATTAACTTCACTGATTGTTCTTTCCTGAGACAAGTGAGGAAATTAGATCCCCAGCTATCTATCAGACCCCTGGTGTAACTTCCATAATTTGTAGATAACCCAAAAGCACACTGGTGTTCATGAGCATATAGATTAAATAGACAGAACTTCCTCTTTAAATGAAATTCATCTGAAGAGATGAAGTTCAAAAGTATATTAAAAATCTAGAAAAACTAGTCCAATTTTTATTAATATTTATCCTATTCTTAGTAGTCTTACTGCCATTTTTTGATCCAAACAATTTTAAAAAGAGAAGCTAAATGACATATTGAAAAAAATATATTTAAGTATGGCAAATTTGACACCATATATTTTGTCTGAATTAGTTAATGATTAATAAACATCATTCCCCAAATCAGTGAGTAGAAAATAGGAATAAGGCTTTATATTTAATTTTAAATGCCAGGCTAATTTTCAAGGTTGCAGACTAGCAATGGCGCACACCTCTTAGTTTATTGATGCGTTCAGCTTGGCCACCTGTTTTCTCTGTTTAGAGAAACCATAAGAAATGCAGGGAGAGAAGGATCTGTGCTGAGTGTGCTCGGAATGTCTGCCCTGCACAGCAGGGCTGCTGCAGTGGTTCCTGTTTGAAGGAAAGCAGTGCCCTCTCGTGGGGCCCTGCACGCCCAGCCACTCACTCCTCCAGCCCGGGGCTGATTTGTCCATAATATTTTGCAAAGATTATTTCTTTACCGCAAATTCATCACAGAAATAGTTCAGTTACGAGACCACATGACGGTATTACCTGCTGATTATAAGCTCAAGTAAAAGCTCACCGGACTAGAGAATAAAATTTCATATTATTGCTGAGGAGATGTGGATGCCCTTCTAGGAAGGCTTTTTGTTGTTGCTTTTTCCTCAGTAAGTAGCTCAAGATTCAATCATATAAATTAGTTATTTCTCAAAACGCCAGTAATTAATTATAGAAAACTAAATAGAAAAGTAATTTAAAGCTCTACATGAAAATCAATAAAAAATTTTAAAAGGTCATCAGAAGGTCACCAGGTACAAAACTGACAGGTGTCCAAGTTAGGTGAGTTAGCATGGTTTATTAGAAAAATTCTATTTTTATTCCTAAGGAAGTACACAAGGTAGGGCTTTCATCTCTTACTGAGATCAGCTGAAAATATCATTTAATGTGTAGTGCTACAGATTTTTTTCCAAGATCAAATAAGAAAAGATACACAACCTTTGCCTCAGGTCAGTGGAAGTTAAATACCATATTTAGATTTAAACATTACAGCCTGAGGTACTGTCTTAGAAAATTAGTAACTTAGATGAGGCAGCAGAAATAACTTACTTTCTCCCAGATTTGTGCATACATTCTCATAAGCTTAGAGCCCATAGATGAGAGAACCATAAAGACATTATATAAATCAAATATAAAAACCTAAACAATCACAATCCACAGTCACTCAGTACTGGTTTCTTTTGTTCTTTGAAACATCTCATAAGAGAAAATTTTGTATTCATCATTCTGCAATTTTTTTTTGGTAGCTATAAGTTAATACCAATTGAAGATGAAAGAACTTTTTAGCCAATGAGAGTTTACAAGGACAACAAAATAGTTTTCTTTGCAGTTACAGTCATGCATTCATACAGACATAATCAGCACTCAAAATTGTTAATATGGCCACAGAACTGGAAAAGAGCAGAGATCTTTTAGATGGTAAAATATTACATGAGCTAAAGTTCTTATGAAAATTTTATGTCAATGCATTTATATCAACCAGACACTGGAGTGCCGTGTTATCTTATTAGGTATATTCCTTTAATTTATCTGAAACTTTACCCTGAAAATGCTCTCAGAATTCAGTTTGTGCAGTTAATCTAGGTGTGCATCTGCACATGCAGGGATTTGCAGACACAAGCTGGGTTTGTGAGTGTGCAGGCTCCATACGTGAATTCTATAGATAGCATCTGTGCATGTGCACACAGCTCATTTGCAGTGGGAACAGCCAAGGCTCTTCAATAATAGAACAGCTACCAGCAGGCTCACATGGGGTAATTTAAGCTTGGCTTGGGCATGAAGCACAGATCTTTGAAGCAGTTCCCAGTGGTATTCCTCTTAGTCCAGGGAGCATCCTGAGAGAATGCTGCATTTTTCTTCTTGAATCAGTTTTAAAAGGGAGAGAAAACGGGGATGTATGTAAATGTATGTGGATGCTTTGACAGCTCTGTGTTCACTCAGAAGCTGCTGTTCCTCCTCTCTGCAGTGCTGGATGTGGCACTGCCCTTCCTGCTCCACCCACGAGCTGTCAGGAGCACAACTCCAACCTGAGACCAGGATGCTGCTCATAAAATTTGCCTGAGGAATAGAGGTGCCACGGTGGTGGCCAAGGGATAGCAGCCCTCAGGGCACTGTCACAGCCCACAGAAGGATGCACAGATGCTCGTAGCTACCTGAGAAGGTGCCAAGTGCTCAGCTGTGTCCCACAGTTGAGGTTGAGTTTTACGTGTGGCCGTGGGCTGGCCATGGCCAGCTCAGAGCCACCAGGCAGAGACAGGCACCAGCTTTGTGCCTGGTGTCACCCAGAGCTGTCCTGGGACACTTTTACCTGCTGGCAAGGGGGACTTGGGCACAGTTAGCAAAGTGTTGGTGAGGTAGCAGTGGGGAGATGCTGCAGTGGGGAAATGTTATTTGTCGGATTTTAAAATACTGGGATTAAGAAAGGTTGTCTGCCCTTGTAATTTTATTAGTAGGAAATCTTGGGATGAAGCCTTACTCTAACTGAAGTCAGTAACTAAAGCTCAGGAATTTCAGTGTACCCAGAGCCCACCTCATTTGAAAATGTAAAGGTTGCCTTATCAGACCTGGTTCATCCAGGCTGATGCTGTGTCACAGACTGCAATAGGTAGAGACTGCTTCTGAAGAAGACACCAGGTTAATTAATATACTTTTCATTGTCAATTTTAGTTTTTATGTCATTAGACCCAGGTTCACAACACAAACAAGAGCAGTATATAATAATTTACCTATATATTTTTTATTCTTATTCAGATAAATGTCTGGGTATTGTATTCTAGTGAGCACTTGCTCTCGCATAATACATAAATTAAAAAAAAAAACAAAAAAACCTTAGGAATATGTCACTTAAATTTTGTTTTACATAAAAGGCTTCATAATATTCATTATATTTTTTTACCCTTAAAGTATTTTTTAAAATAATATTTTATTTTGATACAATGAACAAAGTAGAAATGTCTTCCTTATATATTTGTATAACAGTGTGTATAGATCATCTAAGTAGAGAATTTTTTATACATCTAAGTCATAAACTAAATGGTCTGCAGATCTCAAAGGAGAGTACTTTGTATGTATTTTGTTAAGTGTATCCATCACTTGCTTATAAACCCTTCTAATCTCTACTGTTGCTGCTTTCAAAGCTGACCAGCACTAGGGGACATGCTCCATGGCAGGGGTAAAACAATGATTTCTTGAAATAGCACTGGAATATTTTCATTTTTCTGCTTCAGTCTCTGTATATCCACAGCCATATTTACTTTTTAGACTGCCCTTACACTTTGAACAGAGATTTCCAGTGAGTAGCCCACAGCAATCCCCAGGACTTTTTCCTAGGTTAATTAAAAACCCAGCAATGTGAATAAAGAGTTTAAATTAATGTCTCATTTGCATTGCCTAAAATATATTTGCTGATGGGGAATTTCTGGAAGTTCACCGAGTGCTGCAGAGTCGCACTGGAGATACTCATAGTTGTTTCTAGTTTCTCCAAAATAACATTGTTGCTGTAAGATTTGACATCTAAGTGTTGTCATCACTCTGCTCATCACGAAACATACACATACAGACTCTTAAGGGGTATTGCTAACTTTTAATATTTTTTTAAATTTTCCAAGTTTTGTACTTTTTTTTTTCCCTTGCTAGACAGATGCCTGGCTGGATCAAGTTCTTCCTTTAGCTCTTCTTTTTGAGTACTTTTCAATATTTTTTTGTGAAGACCTTTATAAAGACTTTACTAGACCTACTTCCCTAGATTATCTAAACATATTATCTTTTATTCAGTGTTGGGCTGATATGATAATATATCTGTATATAAATATATGTTTATCTGTGGAGAGAAACTTGTGACTATATGGAGAAAAATCATACTGCTTAATCTTTTCTGATCCTGAACTACTTAAATGAACACAATGTATTATTGGTCCTTTTTAGGTCGCATGATGCTTTGTTTTATTGATTTCCTTCTTTGCCTAATACTTCCATTGGTTCTGGTAAGGCTTGTTGCTCCACAGGTGATTTTTTTCTTTCCTCCTCAATATTCAGTTGAATGGGTGCAACCATTTGCAATGGATTTGAAAGTCATATATTTGGTTTGTTTTAACTGAGGAACCTATCTGTGTATTAATTTTTTAGATATGCTGTACAGTTTAGGTGGCCTAGTCTGAGGTTTATGAGTGTTTTAATTGCAAAGCCGTGTTGAAAGCTCTGATTTTTTTTCATCTTTACAGCTAACCACAGCCTGCAATGACCTGAGCTAGCCCCATGACACTAAATGTGCTCCTCTTCTCTTCTGTTACTCTCAGGCAGTGCAATGGATTTACCAGTTCTCTTCCAGGCTTCCTGGTCCCTGCATCTCTACATTCCAAGGATGACCAGTTGGTTTCAATCTCTACCTAAACTTTTCCCTTTATCTACACAGGACATTTTTTCTTGCCTTTCTGCTCTCTAGAAGCACGCGTGCTTTGGTAGCGGCTGGGTGAGAGACTCTTGCACGAGTAGAGTTGCAGATGGCAGAGTGTCAGTCTGGAATGCTGATTTTGTTTCAGGTCCCCATTTCTCACCCCTAAGATCCAAGGCATTGCTTCTTTAGCAAATCTATGCACACAACTAGAGAATACTGCAGGAAAGGGGGGTAGGGTTTGATTTGATTTCCAGCAGCATTCCTTCTTTCCCCCCTCCTCAAGCTTTATACCTCTAAAGAAACTTAACTTGATAAAATAATGGAAAGCCCTTTTTTTTTCTCTCTTTTTTTCTTTCTTTTTGTGTTTTTTTATCTTTATGCCTCTGGAGCATTTAACTCATCTTCTAAGGTCTATTCTGAGTGCTGACTGCTGCCTTTTGTGCAACTCCAACCTATCCTGTGCTTTTTGTCTTTTATCTTTATGAGCCTAAATAGTGACCCCAAAATGCTCTTCAATACCACAGATAAGATCTAAATGAAATTATTATGTTGTCAAGCTGATGTCTTTTTTAATCCTTTATGGCAAGTTTTTTTCCTTGATATGTCACTTAAGACCATACTTAGTTTCCACTAAGTATTCAAAAGCAAATGTTCAGTTTATGCAATTGTTTATTGCAGTGTCCATCAGAAGTCCACTTCCTTAGAGTGAAATGCAATTATTAAAATTCAGACTAATTTACTAATTATAATTGTTTGAGCCAAATATCACTCCGTATAGCCATAAAATTGAATTAATTTAATACTTTAAAATATGCTAGCCTGGATTTTCACCCATGTAGTTGAGATCAGTATCTCTAAAAATTATTATTTCATCATTATAGACTCTTTCAAGAACAGAGAAATAGATATGGCCAGGATGTTCTTGAAAATCTGTTTCAGTCTGGGGTTTTTTTTGCACAAATGTGGTGCATTATTAATACATTGGGTATTGAAATGAACATATATCCTCATGCTTTTTTGCTCTCACTAACTTTTCTATTAGCTATGATCATGAAGGGCGTCTGACCAATGTAACACGTCCCACTGGAGTGGTAACTAGCCTTCATCGAGAAATGGAAAAGTCTATTACCATCGACATTGAGAATTCTAATCGGGATGACGATGTCACGGTCATCACAAATCTCTCCTCTGTGGAGGCTTCCTATACAGTTGTTCAAGGTACCAAAGCACACTTCTCAGCACACCTCCTAATCACACATTCAGCCTGAGAAAGCAGTTTGCTAACGATTCGTGTCATTAGTACACTTTTGAGCAGGGGGAAACCCTGTAAGGTTTGCAAGAAAAACTCCCATAAAGCTTATTCCTAAATAACAGGTCTTCATGACAGGTAAGAGCCCTTTCACAGTCCTGCTTTGTGTCAAGTATGGTCACTATCTGCTGGGGAAAGTTAGTCCTGCCTCTGCCTCCTGGCTCAGGGTCACTTCACCCTCTCTCATATTTTTCTGCACTTCCCTGCAAAATTGGTTCTGACTTCTGTGCCACAGAGATGCAACCTGACTGCTGGATATGGCTGCTGGAGGGAGATCCTTCTGGAGAGGCTCAGGATGCCTTCTAGTGGAAGAAATCTTACACATTTATGCACTGCCATCAATTACAGTGTAGAACAATCAGGGCAGTGGATGGTGTGGTGCCCTTCCAAGAACAGTGTAACAGCCTGGGTGTGGCAGGAGGCAGCAGCAATGCAGGCTCAGAGTTTGTGTAGAGCTTTCCAGCACCACCCAGGCATTGTATCTGATGGAGTGAAGTCAGTTATCAAAGACAGGCTGAAATGGGTTTGGTGAGTGATGGGGCTTTTTAATTAAAATATAATGTCACTGAAATGAGAATATCATCATCAAACAATAGTCTCCTCCTGACATAAATGTCAACATTTATAGACTATTATACTGTGACAGGTCAGGTTACAAAGACTTAATTTCTCTTATACCAGATGATTAATTACATAAATGCTGTCCTTCTGTCAGGCAAGTATTGATGTGATGCTGACAGCTGCACACTGTGGCACTCCATCCTGGCTGAGAGGGGACTTGGCTGTGCCAAACAGCTGGAGAACGACACGGCCAGAGAAGCACAGTATTGTTTCTGTATCTGTTCTCCCACAGAGGCTGGGTGCACATCAGGCCAGTGTGGTTCTGCTGGGGAGCAGGGAGGCAGGAGAGGGAACCACTGCTGGAGCCTCACACCTTGAGGTTTTAAAGCCACACTGTACTTCTGTACAAAACCTCTGCCTGGAGACAGATTCTAAACAGAGGGAAACAAAAAGAAGAGGCACTTCTTCCTACTTATAAAGAGTCCAGCAATCATCTTCTTTTTTTTTTTTTTTTTTTTCCTAGAGTTTAATGCTTTGTTGTTTATCCAGCAGTTCAGTTTTCAGGAGTTTTTGTTCATATCAGAAATAAATTACGTGGTTCAACACATATCACTGTGCATTTTGATTCACAATTAAGACTGAAGGGAAAACATAATGAAATAAACACAGTATCTCTCTGCAGGCTCACTGTTACACTACTGTTCTTTACATGAATCAGTAACATCTGTAATTTCCACCATAGTACCACGTAAATGGTAATTGCAGGCTGACTTCATTTAACATCAACAGGAGTGCAATAAAAAACCAATCAAATTAAGCTATATGTTTTCTTTATGACTGGAGTAGCTAAATTATTTTCTTTTCATTATTGCTGTAGATCAAGTGAGGAACAGCTACCAGCTCTGTAATAATGGTACTTTGAGAGTGATGTATGCCAATGGCATGAGCATTAGCTTTCACAGCGAACCTCATGTCCTGGCTGGGACTGTGACTCCCACCATAGGACGATGTAATATTTCTCTACCCATGGAAAATGGTTTAAACTCAATTGAATGGCGCCTGAGGAAGGAGCAGATTAAAGGCAAAGTGACGGTGTTTGGAAGAAAGCTCAGGGTAAGTAGAACCTGTCGTTACAATAATCACCTTTTCCTCATCGGGCAGAAAATTAATTTTTTATTTTGAAGGGTGCCTCCCTTGTTAAAAATGTGCAGCTCTGGGATTGTGTTTGGTGTGACACTGTTTGAGAGCTTAATTGGCTGCATGGGATCATCTGCTGCTATCAGCTATAGAGCTTTGTTACTAAAAGTATTCCAAAAGACATCAGTGAAAGCTATCTAGAATATTACATAATCACAGAATCATCAGTGCTGGAAGAGACCTTCAAGATCATTTAGTCCAATCATTACCCCAGCCCCACCATAATTGTCCCAAAACCATATCCCCAAATGCCACATCTCGATGCCTCTTGAACACACCCAGAGATGGTGACTTCACCACCTTCCTGGGCAACTGACACCAATGCATGGACGCTTTCTCAGCGAAAAAAAATTTTCAAATATCTAATCTGAACCTCCCCTGGTGCAACTTCACACCAATTCCTCCTGTCCTTTCACCTGAGATATGGCAGAAGAGACCGACCCCCAACTTGCTAATTCCTTTCAGGGATTTGTAGAAAGTCATTAGGTCCCCCACAAACCAACTTTTCTCGAGTTTAAACACCCCCAGCTTCCTCAGCTGCTCTTCCAAAGATATATTCTACAGCCTCCCCCAGCTTCATTGCCCTGTTGCTGTAAAACAGTCTGCCTCTCAAGGGGGTGGAAATCAGCACTCACCACTTGTAAAACTGCCAGGGCATTCTTACCTCAGCTGGTGCTGGGGAGCAAACACAACTACAGTGTTCTGCTGCTGTAAAATCCCCCTGCAGACTCACTGAGACAGGCGTGTTGTGTTTATTCCCTTTCCCAAATGGCATGATTGGAAAATAATTGCCATAATTACAAACTCGTAAGCGCAGGATAAGGAAGACAGTCAGGTCATGTAATCCATCCCCTGCCAAATTAAAGATCTGCTGCAGCTGGATTAATCCCATTCTCTGCTTTACTGGCCTGATTTCCACTGATTTTTTGACAGGGCTACTTCAGTATGTGCAGTTTTGGACGGGCATTGAGATATTGGGCAGAAAACAAATGCAGTGCTGATCAAGTCCTCATTTTTTAGCAATTCTTTCAACATCACTGAACATAAGATTCAGTTCAGTGTGTTCAAAATCATATACTAAATGCAATGTATGTAAACAATTATGTTGTGATTTACAAAATAAAATAATTACTTGGATGCTATATTTTTATATTTTCCTATTGCTTAGCATCTAATTCTCAGTGTTGAGTTAACAAGTTTCCTTATTCTCACAAATGCTCAGAATGCACTTATTGGGGAGAGGGGGAAGGTTAGACAATAAATTGAATGAGATTAGCAGCTAATCCTTAATGACTAAATTTCTTGGCTATGTAATTGATTTTTGATGTGTTGACCTGCCGCAGTTGATTAGAAATGGAAAATAGATCAGCTCTGCATTTTGACTAGGTGTTGTTCAAAATAAAAATAAATAGGATGCTGAAATGAAATTGCTGTAATCCTAACTCTCAATACTAAAAATTTAATAGAGGTACTTGTGGTAATTAGCTGAAGTTAAACACATCTTAGTGCTGAAACCTTGCCTGAGATAGGTTTTCTTGCATCGCGTTTATGCAAATCAAAACAATGCTTTATCTAGCAACACCTCAACATTTAATTGTCTGGTGTTAGTTCCTGTAACAATAATCACATATCCATTTAGCTCTTTTAAATGAAAATCACTATGAGATTATCACAGGTTGAGTGGACTGAAAATGAAATTTGAAAACAAGGGAGAAAGCATGGAATTTATTTGCATCTCATTTATTCTAAATCATCTTTATAAATTGTTTAGTGAACGAAGGAGAGCAAGTATGCTGGAATGCCGTGGGGAGCAGTGGGGAGCAGTGGCAGGCAGGGGCAGCTGTGGCACAGAGTGACACAGAACAGGGCAGAGCTGCCAGAGCACCAGGGCTGTCTCCTGGAGCCCCAGTCCAGACTCAGTGAGACTGCGGGGGTGGCCATTCAGTGTATTCACCTCCTAGCTGAGCACTTCACTTGCCAGTACTCTGTGGGTATTTGCTGGAGCTCCTGTGCTTCAGTAGTAAAAGGGGGATTATAAAAAAGATGGGGACAGACTTTCTTTTAGGGTCTGTTGTGATAGGACAAAGTGTGCAGCTTTAAACTAAAAGAGAGTAGATTTAAACAAGTTAGACAGAAGAAGTTTTTTATGGTGAGATGGTGAGGCACTGGCACAGGTTGCCCAGAGCAGTGGTAGATGGCCCATTTCTGGAAGCACTGAAGGTCAGGTTGGCAGGGCTCTGCACAGCCTGTTCAGTTGAAGATGTCCCTGTTCAGTGCTTAGGGGTTGTACTGGATGATCTAAGGGTCCCTTCCAAGCCAAAGCATTGGATGATTCTGTGAGTGCTCACACAGAGGTGCTGCCCGAGCCCAGGCTCTGCCCATCTGTGCTTTGGGCTCATCCCAGCAGGACATGTCAGTCTCTGCACACATGCCCGGGCACATTTCATGAAGCTGAGAAAGGAACTGCACTTCACCTTTATCTTGCCCCACTCACTGCCTGCTGCTGTTTGATGCAGCATATGTTCAGTGTATTGCTGCAGTTTCACATAAAGTCCTGATAAGATTCCTGTCTGAAGTGTTTTTATTATGGTGCAGCATCACATAAGTGATTTATGTGGCCAGACCTTTCCCAGGCACAAAGGGCTCGTCCCTACGGCCACTTCAGCAGCAGCCAAGGGAAAACCAGATGTGCACGTGGGGAGTGAACAAAAGAGAAAGGGCTCGTTGGGTAATCTGCAGTTGTGATACTCGTGACTGCTGTTAGTGTTCCCAGGAAGGGTGGGAATGAGTCAGCCTATTTGGGTTTCTATATAATTAATATGATATTGCAATTACAGTCTCTGGTTTTACTTATTTTACAAATGCAAATTAAGGTAGTGAATTATCCAAGCAGGTGATGTTCGTGCGTGCATCTGAAAGTGATGTTTGCATGTGTGCACGGCTCTTGTCTCTGTAATCATTTTTAAAACCCCACTAATTTTGTTTTCTATGGCAAAACCAAATAACTATTATAATGTTTTTGAGAAAAGAAAGGATAGCTGGAGTCAGACTTCCCTTCATGCAGATTGCTTTTACAATTACTGGAATGGAGGGAAGGAACCCCAGAAATCCTGACTGATTTATGAAGCTTCAGAAGTTACAGAAAACCAAAGCAAACAAAACCCCCAAAGCTAAAATTCAGTTAATAATCTTTCTGAAAGACATTTGTTTTTTCTTTTTAAAAAATCTGCTCATCCTTAAGAAATTGGACTATTTCGGTCATACACTCAGCCTTTAATTCTATAGCTAAATGTTTCTGACAAGTGAAAGCTCTCTTCTGCTGATGAAAAGGGGGGTTTTTAAGTCTCTGCCATCAGGGTTGATCCTACAAAACAAGAGTAACCAGTTGAGAAACTACTGATGTTGAGTTTGGCTTCCCTGGATTTATTTTCATTGCAGTGGGAGAGCAGAATATGACTTGTTTTGCCCCAAGGTGTTTTAAGTAAAATACTCTATCTTTCCTGTAAATCACAGGGCAAGTTGTTGCTGGGATAACCTTTGGGAAAACCTACAGAAAAGAGCTTTTTTTTTTCCCTAGTAATTGCCCACTGAGGAAATGCAAACTGTTAAAGAGATTAATTTCATTAATGGAAAAATTAGGATAATGAGCGATAATTTGAAATAATTATTTCTTTACAAACACAAAATTGTATTAATTTTAAATGTGTCTGTATAACTGAATTTCTACTGAGTAGGATGGGGTGGGAATTGGGTTTAACCCTGCCAGTGAATATATCTCAGAATAACTTTTATGTCCTCAAGAAAGGCTCAGGGTTAATTTACATATTGTTTGATGTACAGTTTAATTTTGGATAAGAGGAAACATTGCTTAATCAAAGCCACTGTAAAATATAAGCTAAAGAACAAATTCCCAGAAATTGATGAATACTTTTTAAGTAGTCATTGCTCTGAAATTATATCTAATTTAAAAACTTCTACTTTACTAATGATGCATCTACAATTAAATTACTTAAGAAGGTTTATCAGATCACAGCATTAGCCTGAATTCTATGGCTTACCCCCCAGTGAATATATTTATGTATCTCTCATTATAGCACTCTCGCTAGAAGCCTCCCCATTTTGCATTCTTCTTCTCCTTTGCCTCTGTTTTGCTCTTTTATTAAAGAAAATAATAATAAATCTAGCACTGAAACACTTCATGCTGTACTTTGAATTAAAATTATAACCAAAGAAAAGAGGGTAGAAGGAAAAATATTTAACCTAATTATTTAGGACCTTTGCTTTCAACAGTAGAAGTCCATGTTTCCCACCCTCTGTGATCAGGATTTTTAAGGCCTATTGATCTATTGAATATTTCGGAAGTCAATTAAGAAAACAGTAACTGAATTAATTCTAAGCAGGGTGCTGCAATTACAGAAACCAAGTGGCTAAATGTTGATGAAGACATAAAAATTTCTTCTGTTGTTCTTGTAGTGATTGTAGGGAAAAAGGCAAAAAACAAAGTGATGGCAGAAGTACAAAAATGAAAGAAAAAATAGTAGAAAGTAAAAAAATAGAGTAAGAAGAAAAAATATTCCATCCAAAATAATTTCTCTGCACTTTAAGACTTTAAGGTGTGCAGAATAATCTGACCATAATGGAAGCGTTTTACTGTGGGATATCGTCTCTCATAGTGCAGTGAGATGGGAAATATCCCAGTAAAAGTCTCAAAAATATTTGAATATACTACCAAGTAGAAAGCAAAACCCAGTTGACAGCAACCCGACATTTTTCACAAAGGATTTCCCCGGGCAAACTTCCTTTTGGGCATCCTATTTCCCCTCTGCAAACCCCGAGGGCCAGCGTGGGGAGCCCGCACTGAGCGCAGCCTCCCTCCCTCCCTCCCGCAGGTGCACGGCAGGAACCTGCTGTCCATCGACTACGACCGCAACATCCGCACCGAGAAGATCTACGACGACCACCGCAAGTTCACGCTGCGCATCATCTATGACCAGCTGGGCCGGCCGTTCCTGTGGCTGCCCAGCAGTGGCCTGGCCGCTGTCAATGTCTCCTACTTCTTCAACGGGCGGCTGGCGGGGCTGCAGCGCGGGGCCATGAGCGAGAGGACGGACATCGACAAGCAGGGCAGGATCGTGTCGCGCATGTTCGCCGACGGCAAAGTCTGGAGCTACACCTACCTGGAGAACGTAGGTGGTGTCCTGTCACCTCCTGGCATGAGCTGCAAAGCTCTGTCCAGCTTCTTAACGCGCAGCACGCATGCACAAACTGGCTAAAGTTTGATGTGTCCTGGCTGTTATTATACAGTAACTTAATTTTCAATTCTTCAACAGAATATGACTAATTTTTAATGGGAAATGCTTTGTTCATGGTTTCTGTCTTTTGATGTTTTCCTGCCACAGAATAGCAATAAATTAACGCAATGAGTTGTGCTTAATTGAGCCCAAAAATGCATGACTAAACCTGACAAAAGGTTCATGTAGAAACAGGTAATTCATCTCTAATTGTTACTTATTAAATGAAAGTATGGTAGTGCATTTTTACTTAGCCTAATTAGCACACTTCAGTCATAAAAGTATCTTAAATACTGCAGAACCTCATATTGTTTTCCCTTTCCCTTCTTGTTGTTCTAAGTAAACCAGAGCTGATGTTTTTTGCTTTGTTTCTCACATATTTCACAGTAACAGTTGTGAATTACAACTGCTGGCAGAAAGATAAATCAAATCATTTATCTAACTCCTCTGCATCCCCCAGAAAAAAAAAACAAACAAAAAAAAAAGTCCTCCTACAGGGAGGACAGCTCACAGGTTGCTAACCTACGCTTTCTCTGGAGCATCAGCACATTGATTTCCAAGGAGCAGATCCTCTCATCTGGCAACCTGACAATATTCCTGAGCAGCTCTATGCCCCTAACTAATGTATCTGCCTCTCTTTTCCCTCATTTAACATTAGTGTCTCTCCAGTAAACTTTTCTTCAGATCCCCTCTCAGGGCACACGCTGATGGCTGGTACCTGTTTGTTGTTTTTTCCCTGCAGTCCATGGTGCTGCTGCTGCAGAGCCAGAGGCAGTACATCTTCGAGTTCGACTCCTCGGACCGCCTGCACGCCGTCACCATGCCCAGCGTGGCCCGGCACAGCATGTCCACTCACACCTCTGTGGGCTACATCAGGAATATCTACAACCCCCCCGAAAGCAACGCCTCTGTCATTTTTGATTACAGCGATGACGGGAGGATTCTGAAAACGTCGTTTTTAGGTACTGGCCGGCAAGTCTTCTACAAGTATGGAAAGCTCTCCAAGCTGTCTGAAATAGTTTATGACAGCACGGCGGTTACTTTTGGGTACGATGAAACTACAGGGGTCCTAAAAATGGTGAATTTACAAAGTGGAGGATTTTCCTGTACGATTCGCTATCGGAAAATTGGTCCTCTTGTTGACAAGCAAATCTACAGGTTCTCTGAAGAAGGAATGGTCAATGCAAGGTTTGATTATACATATCATGACAACAGCTTCCGAATCGCAAGTATAAAACCCATCATAAGTGAGACGCCTCTCCCAGTTGACCTTTACCGTTACGACGAGATTTCTGGCAAAGTAGAGCATTTTGGCAAATTCGGAGTTATTTATTATGATATAAACCAAATTATCACCACAGCAGTTATGACGCTGAGCAAGCACTTTGATACCCACGGGCGTATTAAGGAAGTGCAGTACGAGATGTTCCGCTCCCTGATGTACTGGATGACCGTGCAGTACGACAGCATGGGAAGGGTGACCAAGAGGGAGCTCAAACTCGGTCCCTATGCCAACACCACCAAGTACACCTATGACTATGATGGGGATGGGCAGCTGCAGAGCGTGGCAGTCAATGACAGGCCCACCTGGCGTTACAGCTACGACCTGAACGGGAACCTCCACCTCCTGAACCCGGGAAACAGCGTCCGGCTGATGCCGCTGCGCTACGACCTCAGGGACAGGATCACACGCCTCGGGGACATCCCCTACAAGATCGATGATGATGGCTTCCTGTGGCAGCGGGGCACTGATGTCTTCGAGTACAACTCCAAGGGGCTCCTGACAAGAGCTTACAACAAAGCAAATGGGTGGAGTGTTCAGTACCGCTACGACGGGCTGGGCCGAAGGGCTTCCTGCAAGACCAACCTGGGGCATCATCTGCAGTACTTTTATGCCGATCTTCACAATCCAACAAGGGTAACTCATGTCTACAATCATTCCAACTCTGAAATCACCTCTTTGTACTATGATCTGCAAGGCCACCTCTTTGCAATGGAGAGCAGCAGTGGGGAGGAGTATTACGTGGCCTCTGATAACACAGGCACTCCATTAGCTGTGTTCAGCATCAATGGGCTCATGATCAAACAGCTCCAGTACACGGCCTATGGGGAGATCTACTATGACTCTAACCCAGATTTCCAGCTGGTCATTGGGTTCCATGGAGGGCTGTACGATCCTTTAACCAAACTTGTGCATTTTACCCAGAGGGACTATGATGTCCTGGCTGGGCGCTGGACATCTCCTGATTACACCATGTGGAAAAATATTGGCAAAGAACCCGCTCCTTTCAATCTGTACATGTTCAAGAGTAACAACCCTCTCAGCAATGAACTGGATCTAAAGAATTATGTAACAGGTGAGACATCTTCACATTTATAATACATAACGCTACAGCTTGGAAGTTGATTTGGTAAAGAAATCCAGCTTCTCCTTACTAGCCCTTTGTTCAATCCTCCTATCAAGTTTGGGCCATTTTCCTCTTCGGGCTATGAAAAGGACTGGATATTTCTGATTCCTTTATGCTGCTCTTCCCTGAGTGAAGGGCTCTAAGTGAGAAGCCGTGATGAATTAAGGAGGTTAAAAAAATAAATATAAGTTTGCCTGAATATAAAATTTCAGCACAGCCATAGTGTTCTTCCTGTTGAACTATTTCTGCAGAAAGATGTGTTCATTCTAATTCTGTATCAAGAAAAGTGAAGTCATGTAAACAAATCACTGGCAGGTTGGTTCAGATTCACAAACCAGAACTGCTCAGATCTCCTCCTTTCAGGGCTACTTTCAAAATTAACTACTGACTGAGCCCATGGCCACATTATGAAGTAGCACCAAGAATGGATCCAATTAAACCTCTTAATATGCAAAGTCTTTAAAATTAAATCCTTGATGTTTTTTAAAGATTATTTCATCCTGAAAGACTAATAAATGTTATGGATTGTGTAAAGCCAAGAAACAAAAGTAGTTTTGATCACATATGTTAGAATTGGGTAAAACTTGTAACCCTTTCTTAATTAGGAATAATTTTTCACTTAGTAACATCACACAGTACTTGAACTAGCTGTTGGCAGTTTCTAAAAGGAAAGGTAATTAATATGTCTTCAGGAAAAGCTTTTTTTTCAAAATTGAATATGCAGTATACAATAATTAGAGTAGTGATACCTTTTTTAAAAAGGAACTATCTTAATTTTAGCAGTAATTTGAATTTCAAGAAAAGTGTGCTTTCTTTCAAAGAAAATCATAGCAAGTTTCTTTAGTACATTGCAACCTAATAGTAGGTGTAACATACCTCGGGTTCTAGTGGAGCAACTTTTCAATTAGGAGATAATGTGATTTGGATCTGATAGTGTGAAAATAGTGGTGACTAAAATTATCCTGGGATCAAATGCTGTTGTCCTAAATTCAACAAAATTCTTATGTTCATCCACCACTCTTTGATTTTGATTTTCAATATCATCTTACTGCCTTCTGCTACATTCTCAGATTATATTCATTTAATTTATCCATCCACTGGATGAAATCTAATAAGATAACTTGCATTTAGAGATAACATACACCTTGTAGACTATAAAAATACTTCATCAGTGATGCAAATATTTGTTGCTGTAGGACTGAACAGATTATCTTAGACAAGAAGTGATAATGGTGGCACCTTTGTTGTCATAGTTTAAAAAAAAGAGTACAAAAAAACCCACCAAAAACCCTCCCCCCCCCTAGTCCATTCTTACTCTTAACCCCTGACACTGCTTTATTCACAGGTTTTGCTGAAAACAAATTCCTGTAGCAAGTGCAGTGCTGCAAAGCACATTAGCTCAGCAAAATAGAAACTGTTTTGTATATAGGTCCTCCTCTAGTATCTGTGGAATTGGAGCAGAGAAGTGAATTGCTCAGGAGATACCATTTTACCATAAAATAAATTCAAGCTTTATAAGGAGCAGTAACCCTGTAATGTCCAAAGATTCAGGAAAAATACAGTAGGCACCATGTGCTGGAAGATGGATACAGACAGGGGCAGAATATTTCACTGCTTCGGTCAGAATGGCTAAGGAAAAAAAAAGACATTTAGGGAAAACAGTCTCAGCTCACAGAAGTGGCAGTAGCAGCATCAGTTGCCAGTGTAGGCCAGAGAGGAGAGATGACCACTGGGAAATACAGGAAAGAATTTTAAGCAAAAATTATCACGAATTTAGGAAACAGGAACGGAAAATGGGATCATGGACTCTTTTTTGTGAAAACTTGGATAACTAAAATACTTTATTAGTTCTTAATACCTGCTGAGAGATAATTACTGTTATTAACTCAGTTACCTAGCTTTTTCAGCTAGATCTGAGGGCATAGTTTTCCTGGTCGAACCCACATCTGGAACTTGCCAAGGCTCACCTCAGAGCTGAGCTGTAGCCCTCCAACACAGCTCCTTCTTTCCCTGGAGGGATGGGGAGGATTTTCTTGGTGCCTAAATTTAGACATCTGATTTACAAGTCTAGCTCCTCACTGCTTTTAATGGAGCCTCCTGAGACCTGATGACAGCTGATAGAAGTAGGACATAGAAGAGAAACCATGTCCTTCCCCAAAGGACTTTGCAGATGTTTTTGGAGTGTTAACCTAATAAAATATCATTATACAATACAGTTTATAGGTTACATATGGTAGCCACATCAGAAGGTGTCAGAGATGGAACAAGTACTGCATACTGTTTGGATAATTCATGTGCTCTAATGGAAAATAATGAAAGAGGTGGTATAACCCTGATGAATTATTTAAGGTAAATTTAATGCAGTATTTTATGTGCCTGTTCATGGTGGGTTGCTAGAGTTCTGTAAAGTTCCACACTATAATATCAATTGTGACTTTAGTTGCTGCTTGAAATTAAGGATGTCAAAAATGGATTTCCTAATTTTTTTTTTTTAATTTCCTGTATTTGTTATACACATGTGTCTCTCACTTGGCTGCTTTCTTTTGATTTTTAGATGTCAAGAGCTGGTTGGTGATGTTTGGATTTCAGCTTAGCAACATCATTCCTGGTTTCCCTAGAGCAAAAATGTACTTTGTGTCACCACCATACGAGCTGTCTGAGAGTCAAGCGTGTGAAAATGGACAGGTAGGCAGAAATATTTAGTTACTTTTTTGGAAAAATTTGCCCAACTCTATGGATAGAATTGCTGGCTCTTCTGTAGTTACAGCAGAAGGCCAAGCATTTAATTCAGTATAAAGTGAAGTGAGTATAGCTACATTTTATACTAATGAACATATGCCTTTCTTGCCAGCCTTCGTTGTTATCATAATTAGAGTGTCATTAGTTTGTCTTTTATTGAGTTACTCCTTGATTAACAAGTTGTAACTCGATTAACTTGATTAGCAATGACAAAGGGAGACTTTGTCAGGGTAATTTATCATCTGTTGTACCTTTGGTAAAGCCATCCTACTAATTTGTTGCAATGAACTTAGGTTGGTACTTGTTTCACTGGTAAAAAAGGGTTCTACATCTCACCCTGTAAGAGGTTTTCTTACATTTTATTGTCATTTTTCTAGTCAGAGGTTTTGATTTGCTACTCCATTTATCTTCAGTTACAATGATAATATTTACTTGTGAGGTTAAGGGTGGGCAATAGTACATGGGTTTAACTTTTATGATAAATTCCGACCCATTTAATAAACTTCAGTAGAGTACTGGGCCAATTCCAAACCTACTCTTTGCTAGGCTTACTTCATCTTTGTGGTAATACAATAGAAATGATCATATAAACCTAAACATACCACTTTCTCAGGCTCTTAAGTAATTTGAAAGCCTCAACCCCCTCTTCAGGAATTGCTTTCGTACTTTTGGGCCCAAATTTCATCTATTTTCAAAAAAGCTTACATTCATAAGCATTTCAGTTATATATACTGGTTGAAGTCTCTGGGCAAAACAAGTTACATGCCACCTTTTAATACATTGATTCTGGTTTTTTTTTAACCTCTGATTAAACTTGTGCCAGACTTGAGTCTTTCTTATTCTTCTACTGGGCTTTATGATTGGCCAAAATTGTGTGGTGCATACATGCTGCAGACGGTGATGAGAAGTGTTTTATTTGGTCTTACAGATGACAAAATAATTTGGTGAATGAGTATTTACCTGATTCTGAACAAGAGATGATGGATGGATGGATGGATGGATGGATGGATGGATGGATGGATGGATGGATGGATGGATGGATGGATGGAAGGACAACTGAGGGTGGTCTTTTGAAGTGTGGAATTTTTCTCTGCATGTCTTTCCTTTGAAAAAAGCAAAGCAAAGATCATTACTGGTCTCTGAAAGAAGTGTGTTCAGATCTGCATCTTCTTTGGTGTTTTTTGTTTTGTTTTGCTCTCCCCAGCTAATTACAGGAGTGCAGCAGACAACAGAACGACACAACCAGGCTTTCATGGCTCTGGAGGGACAGGTCATATCTAAAAGATTACATGCCAAAATCAGAGAAAAAGCAGGGCACTGGTTCGCCACAAGCACTCCCATCGTGGGGAAAGGAATCATGTTTGCTGTGAAGGAAGGCCGTGTGACCACGGGCGTGTCCAGCATAGCCACGGAGGACAGCAGGAAAATCGCCTCGGTGCTGAACGGCGCTCACTACCTGGAGAAACTGCACTACAGCATCGAGGGCAGGGACACCCACTACTTTGTGAAGGTGGGCTCGGCCGACAGCGACCTGGTCACCCTGGCCATGACCAGCGGGAGGAAGGTCCTGGACAGCGGCATCAACGTCACCGTGTCGCAGCCCACGCTCCTGGTCGGCGGCAGGACTCGAAGGTTTACCAACGTGGAGTTTCAGTATTCCACGCTGCTGATCAACATCCGCTACGGACTGAGCGCCGACACGCTGGACGAGGAGAAGGCCAGGGTGTTAGACCAGGCTCGGCAGCGGGCCCTGGCCGCAGCCTGGGCCAGGGAGCAGCAGAAGGCGCGGGACGGACGAGAGGGCAGCCGCGTATGGACAGACGGAGAGAGGCAGCAGCTCCTGAGCACGGGAAGGGTGCAAGGTTACGAGGGATATTATGTCCTGCCCGTGGAGCAGTACCCAGAGCTAGCAGACAGTAGCAGCAACATCCAGTTTTTAAGACAGAATGAAATGGGAAAGAGGTAACAAATTAACCTGCTGTCATCCTTTGCTGGATGAATCAGTAGACATAACTGTTATCTCCTCTCCTAAGGAGATGAAGACCTAAATGGGGGCACTAGGCTGAGCTACTCTGGGATAGTAAGTGGCAAAAAAGCTCATATTTTTTGAGTTAAATGCTACTGTTCAAGTGATTAAAAACCACATCCTGAAGTGGACTAAAGCCAGACTGAAAACTCTTAACCGTACAAATTAAAAAGTACCCCTGAAATATTACCCACTTGTTCTGGGTCTAAAGAAAAACAAAAAGAAGGCCTCGTATTGTATTACCTCACTCCATTCACACGTGAGCAAACTAAGAAATCCAAGTGGGCCACTTTCACTAACCAGCTGATGAAACACAGATGATTCAGACTGCTTGTTTGATAAATATCCAAGAGGTTTTCATTTAAAGCAAAATACAGGTGCATTTAAAACATGACTTTGGGGTGATTTGTGTGTAGCAACTGGAGGACAAATGAAATGCAAGTGAGAGCGCGCTGGAAATAGGAAAGGAAAATATATTTAAGAGTAACAAAACCACACTCTGCCCTCTTTGAATAAGTTAAGCTTCAGGCCAGACAAGTGGAGGGTCAGAGTGCAAAGTTACATTCAAAATGGTGGCTATAAATCACTACAGATAAATTTCATACTCTGTTTGTCTTTGAAGATTTCCATTGTGGACAGTATAACACAGTTACAGGGTGTAGTCTGTTTAGATTCAGTAGTTTGTTGGTATCAGTTCCAGTAGAGCTGTGGGCATTGTGTTACACTATTGCAAATGGGCACCACGTCAGATCACCCTGTACATACATCAGCCAGAAGGCACAATCACTGTTTCAGATTTAAAAATTATTAGTGTGTTTGTTTGGTCGAGAAACTGAGACAATCACATTACGGTCACCACAAAAAAAAAAAAAAAGAAAAAAAAGAAAAAAAAAGAAAAAAGTCTAATAAGAACTTTGGTACAAGAACTTTTTTGTAATATACATGTATGAATTGTTCATTGAGTTTTTATATTAATTTTAATTTGCTGCTAAGCAAAGACTAGAGACAGGCAAAGATAATTTATGGCAAAGTGTTTAAATTGTTTATACATAAATAAAGTCTCTAAAACTCCTGTGAATTAGTTGTCTTCCATTGCAAAATCTTGTAAAAACTATTCGTGTCTGTTGGTTTCTAATGCACACAGCATTTTAGATGTGGAAATTACTTCTTTTGGTTCCATGGATGCTATAGGCAGTTGGTCCTTTGATCTCTGGGCAAGCAAAGTCCTTCACACACATCACTCAAAAATCTGCTTAGGACACAGGAGAAAATTGGTAAATGCTTTAGAAACTCCCTCTCTGCACATCATGACCAGCAGCCCTCCAGCTGCTGTGTTTCAATTCTGGAATTAGTTTAATTGCACTGAAGTAACCTCAAACAGTTTGAAAATGGAGTAACATAATATTAAATGGAACATGCAAGGCTGTGCTGTGAGCCAGGAAGTCTCCATGAAATCTGTCTTCTTTGGGAGATTGCTTATTTCTACCACATTTAAAAAGGGGAGGTAAGATCAAAGACCCTCTCCTAAGCAAACAGTCACTCCTGGTGATGATAAAAGGGAGCCATCCATCACCCAGAGCCCTGCCGCTTTTATCTCATTTAAGTATGTAGCTGGGGAGCTCTACTTAATTTTGAGAACAGTTTTGCTTTTGGGGTTGCAAATGAGGTTTTTAATGATTCATGATACCAACAGAGATGCTTGAGTTGATTATGGGCATAAATTCACTCCAGGGCACTTTTAAAGCCGAACAGCTCAGTGCCTGTGTGGTGCAACACCTGGAGCACTCAGAAAGCACCAATCTAATTTTTCTATGCAAACAAGAGCCACCCTGCTCTGACGGGGGGTTACACCTACATGTTCACCCCATGGGCACCCCCAGCCCTGTTACTCATCCTCTGAAGAGGAAATCTGGCTGTATTTTCAGATGAAGTCCTGATAGCCAATCACTGCAGGTGGTTTTCTTTGCTGAAGGACTTGGGAGTGCTGTTACATGATTATTTTGTTCTTTACAAGTGAAATCTCTTAGGGAAGAGGTTGTTTTGGTTTTTTTTTAATGGGGGAATAAAACATGAACTCACAAGGTGGAGACACTTTGCATTACTGGGGTTTGTTTGGATTACCTGGCCCTGTCCTGGTAAGCTGCTTAGCGCATTTTTTGGGATAGAATTTTTCTTGCAGTTTGAGAGGGTTAAAATGAGAACCTGTTGCAGTGTCCCCTGTGCCCTTCATACTGCTAATATTCTCCTAAAGCTGGAGCTCTTCAAAACTGGAGATTCTCCTACTTCAAAAGGGAACTCATTTAAGCTAAGAGGGAAGCATCCTTTGAATATTAATGGCTGTCAGAGGAGATGTAAGAAATTTCAGGGGATGTACTCCCTACTCATCTCCTTTGCAATTAACATACACCATCAGGATGTTCTTAGACACAGTTTCGAGAAGTGGTGCTGAACTCCCACCAGAGATCATTGATGCAGGGTTAGCTGCAGTTTCCAAAGCCAGTGTGCAGCTCAGCAAGGTCCTGTGGAAAGCCCCAGCAATACACCTGAGCTCTCAGGCCCAGCTCACCGTGGTGCTGGGCCTGACTGAGGTCATTCTCAGCTCTGCCCCTTGGCTCTGCTGCTTTGCCTTCCCTGTGTTCTCATAGAGACCCCCAGCCTCATTCCCATCTCCATGGACTGCCCAGCCTATCCTTCTAGCACTGTGACCAGTGACTTAGGAAAACTTGTGTGCTGCACCAAAGAGACTGGAAGAATTGCTGTATTCTTTGTAATTATGGCAAAAGAGCTAAATTCTCTCATGTCTGGAAAAAACAGCTGACTGGTAGAGCCAATTCTAAAGAGTTTTCCCTTTACAAATGAGGGATAACTGGACTGGCGTGGCCAAGGCCAGCTCTCTGGTGGTCCCATCTGGGTTTCCCATTTCTTGAGACATGTTTTTCTCCCTTTTTCTTTCTACAACCTTCCCTTTCCTCACCTCATATTGGGATCTCCCATTTCTCCCAAAGCTCTTGCTTTTCCTCTTTTTTCCTTGCTACACTTTTCCATGTGGAATAGATGCTTAACCTAAAGCACTGCCAAGGAGACGTGAACTGGATTCTTCTCATGAGGGAGTAGTTAAGTAGTGGCTTTAACAGTGACATTGTGTCTGTGTCCCCAGCAGCCCTGTGACCAGGACAGAGCAAGGGCACCCTTCAAAGGACGTGGCCTGGGAAGCCCTCCTGGCTGAGGGAAGGCACAGAGCAGGAGCTCAGGCCAGCCTAAGTACCAGGAACATAAGTTTGCCCTCCCAGCTCACTCGAGTGCAAGCTGAGTTGTTTGCAGAGAGAGCAGGAATCCAAGAATGGCTTCTGTTTGACACTAAAACCAGATGGAGGATCAGCATTAGAGTACATTTCTTTTTTCCCTATTGGATTGCTGTAACTGAAGGAATTTAGTATTTATAACTTTGCATTTCAGCTTGGGAAAAAAAACCCTGTTTTGTTTCCTGATTTTCTCAAACAGTGGACTGGCTGTGGTGTAGCACGTGTCTCAGCACAGCCTGCTCCTCACCACCACGGGTGTTTTGCCTCTCAAGGTGGCACTTTGGCCACATGATGGCAGTTCTGCCCACGAGACACACAGAGGTACCAGCCTTTGCCTCCTGGCACTGCCACACCAGTTCCCAACAGTGCCCTGCCAGCCTTCCTTAGGGCTTGGTGTCTCCCAGATTGAGGCACACATAGACATTCCTCCTAAAGTTGGACCAGACCAGTGGGTCCAAAGAACTCTCAAGAGAATAAATAAAGGGAAGGAAGCATTTTTGCTGTTTTTTTTTTATGCTTCCTGTAGTGCAGTGGCTGACACAAGAGCCCACACTGGGATCTCAGAGTGCACAGAGCCAGACTGAAACCTGCCTGGCTCTGGTACTTCCAGTTTTCACCTCCCATCCCTTGCTTAATACAGCCTCTCGGAAGTTTCTGCTAGAAATTACTATGCCAACAGCATTCTGCCTCTGTAAAGCAAGCCCTTGATCTTCATATAGTCCAGGTTCATCACTGCTCTAAGAACAGAACAGCCAAATATCCCTCACCTGCCTGAACATGACCACAACACTGCCTTCCAAGGCTCCTCATGTTTGATGATCATTTCCTGTTAAAGAAACCAAGAAAACCACATCAGGATTGAATGCCATTGAATAATTTGCATTCACTGCTTTGTGCTGTAATTTCTGTAAGTTGACCCCTTTGATAACAGTCTCACAAAAGTTCTCAGATAACCCATAAATAATGATCAAACATGGAAATATGTTCAACTCACAGCCTTGAGGGTACAGCCCTAAGAAACTCCAAAGGTAAAGTTTCAGTCACTGAATTGTACTGTCCTGTGTTCATCTGGTGATCCTGCATGAGAACCCCACATGAAGGTCAGTCCTACACTCAGGTGGCCTTTGTTTGAACTGAGTGTTCAAAGGAGGGATTTTACCTTACAAACTAAGGCAGGTGTAATGAAGAGGTACCAGGACCTCTCTGGCTCTGAGCTGCCTCCAAAATTTTCTGCCAACAAAAGAAGTTCCTTCCCAGCTTCTTCAAGAACAGCCTGAGCATAAAGGTTCCTTATTTACAAGGATTACTTGGTTCAAACATTGCTCACTGCATTTGAGACCTGTCACTCCCCTGGACCCAAACTCACTTCACCTGTGGCACCAAGTGCCAAGAGCTGTGCTACAGAAGAGAGGCAGCACCCACCACATTACAGGTGCTGACACAGCTGCAAAAAATGTTTTGCTCTACACATCTCCTAATTAGCAGCAAGATCCCAGAGCCTTGCAGCCTCTTTCAACCCACAGAAAACAGTGAAGGAGCATGGGCAGGTGGCTCCACTGGGCGGGGTCTGGCTCACAAGGCTCTGCTGCTGGTTGTACCAATACACAGACATATATTGTGTGCTGTAAGTGCTGTTTAGATCAATAACATCAGAACAATTCTCCTTCCCACCCCCTGCATGTCTGTCACCTCCCTAAGGAGCACAGTTATATGCAGAATTTGAGCACAACTAAGAGCTCTAGGAAGGCAAATACCATTGCCAGTGTCAAAGCACTAATTCCCACGTGTTGATAATGCCTTTTCTGCTCCAGCCTAACCCAGCACAGCAGTGCTGGGCACAGCTGGAGTTGTGCTCATGAGCTGTGTTTGTCTACAGCAACACCTGGCAGAGGATTACCTGAGCTGCTGGGAAGAGCAAGTGACATTTAACAAGCAGCAGAGACGGGTCACACCAAAGCCATCACAGAATGCTTTGCAGCACCCTCACAGCTGGGCCCATCACTCAAGGGTTAACTTGGCAATTATAGTATCAGTTGACCAAGAGCTCACTGTGTCAGCTCAGCCCCCCCCACCACAATCACCAAAAATAAGTAAAAACACAGAGGTGGAGGCACCTGTGCTGTGCTCAGGTACCCAAGCAAGGAAAGAGCTTGGCAGGGAAGGCAGGGACTGGGCCCTGTCAGCCTCTCCCAGGCACAGTTTGGGCTCTGCCTGCCCTGCAGGCTGCCCTGCCTCCTCCACCACCAGCCCCAGGAGCCTCTTCTGTGGTGGATGTTGGTTTTGCACCAGGGCAGTGCCCAGCAGATGCTCTGTACCCACCCACGTGCTCCAGTTCACCTGGAGCTCAGCAGGTGCCACCAGCCCTGCCCAGGCTTCCCCACACCACCTGCAGCAGGACTGGGGTGTTGATCTTCAAAACACACATCTAATGTCGCAGTTTAGACTTCCCCTCATTTCCTTGTTCGTTAAAATACTTGTGTAGCATCTTAGGAGGATTTAATGCTTAAAGTCAGGCTACTTCTGAGCCAAGGAGGGGGACAAAAAAAGCAAGGAATAAAGTAAAATGTGGTAAAAACACCATGGGAGAGAGCTCTGTGCCAACTTTCAGACAAGCAAATGAATGCAGCCAATTTATAAATCCTTAACAAATAGGATTTACAATGGAAGTGGCAGCTAAGCCATCATGAGTACAGAAGGTGGCAGGCAGTGCTCTGTAACGCTGTCCGTGCTCTGCTGCAGCAGCTCAGCAGCATTGCTTTTGGAGAAATTGTATTTACAGAAGTTTTTCGTCTTTAGATGACAGCTTTTGGCAGGCTTTAGTCTAATTTGGTGGTTGCATACAAAAGGAAAAATGGCCAGCAGGACTCTGGGCTGTACCACTGACTATGCTGCTAAAACCCAGGCCTTGTGACTGTGTCAAATACCTCTCCCTCCTCAAACTCCACTTACTGCAACCATCACATAAATGAAAGTAAAATATTAATAAACATTGGTGCTATAAATCTGTAATTCAACCATCTCGTTTTTAGTTGTCAGCAATAGTCACTGACTCAATAGGCTCTACTTGATAAATCAGACTCTTTCATCTGCCTCAAGTTCTCCATAGAGATAAAAACCAGATTCCTGCTTGTCTCTGATGGATGCAGTGATCTTTTAGAAAACATTCCCATCTCAATGCCTTGGTCTCTGCCCAGGTAGGGAAGGCAGGTCATTAAAAACCTTGGGACAAAGCACATGAGAGGAGAGTTTTCACATTTAGCACTTACTGAAAAGTAGGGATTGCTGTAGGTGGAGGCTGCTGGAGAGCTTGGAGTCCAGCTCTTTCTTTGGTTCCAGAGTGTCCCAGGACAGGTGAGGATAACCCCAAGTTCAGAGCATGTCCAGCTAAGTTATGAGTATCTTCAAGGCTGGCGAAAGCAACCTATTCCAGTGCTCAGTCACACTCACAGCAACATTAGTATTTCTTACGTATAACCAGAACTCTGTGTTTCTTCCTTTGCCCTTTGTTCTGTCACTGGGACCCACTGACACAATCCTGTTTCTCTTGGCATCTCTCCTCTCTTCAGACCCTCACAGACAACAATCAGATCACTCCTGAGCCAGCTCCTCTCTGGGCTGAACCTCAGCTCCCTCAGCCTCCCCCCTGTTTCAGATGCTCCAGTCCCTTCACCATCTTACTGTCCTTTGCTGGGCTCTCTCCATGTCTGTCTTGCACAGGTGAGAACCAGACTCAGCACTCCAACCACACCTCAGTGGTGCTGAGCAGGGGGGAGGGGTCACCCCCTCAGCCATTTAATGATGCCCTGGCAAATCCAGCCCAAGGTGTTGCTGGCCACAAAAACATTGCTGGCTCAGGAGCAACTTGTTATCCCCCAGGTCCTTTTCTGGAAAGCTCCTTTACACCTGGTGGCCTCCAGCTCATACTGGTGCTCGGGATTGCTCTTCCCCAGGGGCAGGACTCTGAACTTCCCTCTGCTGATCTTCATGAGGTTCCCATCAGCCACCTTCTCCAGCCTGTGCCCGGCTGGCAGAAGACCTTGTGGTTTATCATCTGCTCTGCCTAGAGCCTCCCCCAATTGCCATGGCACTTCTAAGCCAGCAGGGAACAGCCCGGCAGTGCCATCAGCCAGCTCCCTCGGCTCTCCCTGTGCAGCCCTGCTACTCACAGGGATGTCCATGTTCCTTTTGTCACTCCCTTACCTCATCCTGCTCCGGCACGGCACGGAGGGCAGGACGCTGTGCCCTGCCCTTGGCAGAGAGATTGCGGAGGCAGCAGGACAGGCTGCAAGGCCGCTGGCTCGTGTCCGGCAGCAGCAGCCTGCTCACGGGAACAGCCCTGGTGTCCCTTGCCCGGCCGCGTCCCACCTGAAGAGCCGCTGGCCCCTGTCCTGTCCCCATTCAGTGCCACCAGCTGCTGCCCCCACCTCGGCCGCTGAAACTGCTCCTTCACTCTGGCGGAGGCAGGGATTCCCCAGTGCTTCTGCTGGACAGCAGAAGTGCCACCTGAGTGCCCTGCCGGCGCTACCGCAGTGTAAGATGAGCCTCCCTCCACTGAAAAATCCCACCCGTCAGGCTGGAAACACAAACCGTGCTGGCAAAACCGAGTGTCTTTCGCTCGCCCTGCCCCGGGTCAGGCTCACGTCGGGGGCCCAGCGGTGCCTGTGCTGCTCCGCGGATCCATCCCCCAGCTGGGTTTGGGGGCGGCACTGGGGTGTTTGTGCAGCTCAAGGTGCATTGCCAGGGTCAGTGCACTGGGCACATTTCTGTCACAAGCTGACCCGTGTAGGATTCCCTTCCCGAGCGCAGCAAAGGTCACTTGTCACCCTGGCTGCGGATGCGCTCCGGCCATGCCGTGCCCCGGGCGTGTCCGGCCGCTGCTGCGGGACCCTCGGGGTGCCAGGGGACCCTCGCTCCGGGAGCCACAGGTCACGGGGGCAGCAATGCGAAACTTCTCATTTTCAGGGCAGAAAGGTGGAGCGCCGTGACTCGGGAGCTGACGCTTCACCGGGACAATCCCGCTGGTGGGAGGAGCTCTCCGTAACTTCAGAACAAATAATCAGCCAGTGAAAAAAGCCATAGACACCAAACCAATTGATTCTTCTGCCAGATGTGCTCTCCATGACAGGTTGATGGACATTTATTAGCCATTTTTTAAACTTTTATAACTGGGAGTGACTGTGTGGCCGGTTCCTCACTCCCATCCGCAGGGCCAGGGCTCTCAGCCCAGGGCAGAGCTGTCCCTCCTCTGCTGAGGAGCTCCGTGCCGGCTCCACGGCCACACGTGAGGGCTGGGTGGCTCCTGGTGACACCTGGGTGACACCTGGGTGGCCACGGCTGATGCCCCACAGAGACGGCCGGGCACCAGCAGCTCCTGTTTCGCTGGGGTGGTCTCCCAGCTCCCAATTACGGCAAGGGAGAAGATTCACAGACACACAGCTCCTAGAGCATGTGACAAGGCATATCCACACACTTTGGGAAGACAGACACCTGAACTTCCCAGCAGTGTCCAGGGATGATGGCAGTGCTTCCAGTGGGCACACAGGGCTTAATAAAGCAATAGAGATAAGGGTTATTTTGGGATAAAAAAACATCCAAACCTGTTCTGTTCATAGGTGAAAAAAATCTCAGAGCACCCAAAGGTCACAGTCAGGAATTTATTCCCTCGCTGCAGGCTTGTTTGCTGAAAGATAAAGATCTTTGATGCAGGTGTACAAAGTGCCAAAGATAGGGAAAGCAGCACAGAGTAACCCGTGGCTGGGGGACGTGTTTGTGGCAGGAATCACAGGAGCTGCCAGAGGTGTCCAGCAGCGTGTCCTGTTCTTCCCAGGCACAGAGGACAGGGCAGGGGCTTTCCTGCCCTGTGAGCAGAGCTGCCAACGATGCTGCCCTCAGAGCCAGGGGATGGCCTGGACATTTGCACTGGTGTAAATATTGACCCATGCCTTGGTAGAACCCTGACTCAGGAGTGGCTGGCGCCTGTCCCAGCCCCACAGGCTGCAGGATCTCACCACAGGTCACAACAGCCCTGTAATGGCCCCACCACTGGCCACTTGACCACTTTAAAGGTCTTTTCCAGCCTCAGTGAATCTATGTGATTCTACAGCATATTGTTTCATGAACAAACCAGTCAGGGACCTCTTATGAACCACTTTAAAGAAGACAAAGCATATAGGAATCCAGCCAGCAGATTTCCTGGGGTACAGGGAAACCCAGCTGCTGCCACCAGAGTCACCAGCTGTGACTCTCCTTGTCCCTCACATCCCTCCTCAGCCACACTGCACGGTGTGGGCAGCCCTGTGCCACAGTCCCTGTGCCCTGAACACAGGGACAGATGCCTTGTCTGGAACAGCGGTGCCAGGACTGGCAGGACACTGGGCATAGCACAGCCAGCACCTGCCAGAGCAACAGGATGGCTTTGCGGATGTCAGCTGACTTTTTTTTTTTTTTTAAATTTAAGGCCTCCAGCAATGGGTCTTTTAAGGAGTAGTTCGAAGGAAAACAATGAAGTGGCTTTGCCAATGTGTACAAAAATCCCTTCCATGTCGGGACTGGAAAGTACAGTAGGTTGTGTGTGCTCTTCCCTGCCTCTTGGGCACCTCTGCTCCTCCTGCTGGGCTGGAAACAGCTTCTGAAAGCAGGAAGGCTTCACATGTGTTCCGCAATGCCATTACTCCAAACCCGGTTTTGACCATCCTAAAAAATAAAATTCCATTTGGAAATGGAAATGGAAAAATATTGACATACAGTTTGGGGGTGGGCAGGATAAGGGAGAAGCTTTCATAGAAGGGTAAGGGAGCTCTCCACAGAAATGGTACCATTTTTCAAGTTGAAAAATTCTGGAGGTTTTAAATGAAATGTACTTTGACTAAATGTAATTGTTTCCTTGTAACTCAGTTTAAACCCGTCTTTCCTCCTATTTCAGTTCAGATATCTGAAGGTATTGGCTAAGAGACAACTATCATGCCTCAGCCACTTTTCACCTTAGAGTTTTTGTTATTTGCACTCAATTAAGAACAGAGCTTCAAGTGTCGAGTACAAAATTTGAATGTATTAAGAGAAAAGAAACCCGAGTAGCAAGAAACCAGCTCCTCTAAAACAGAGACCACCAGCAGATAAAGGCAGCTCCTGTTACTGAGCAGTTTGTAACCAGCCTGTTGCGGGCTCTGGTGGGACTGGGGGGTGCAGCACATGAGGTCATGCTGCAGATTTTGACCCCAGGGAAAAAAAAAAAAAAAAAAAAAAAAGAGTTTTCTGCAGACTTGTTCCCTACTCTGTTCTTCCTTTTCACATAGGTAAGAGTTTACCTACAAACCAAACCTTCCTCTTTACTCATGAGAAAACAATCACCTGTTTGTTTATTGTTTTACAGATCAAACAGACTCTGATAACACTGAATTCTTTTGTTGTGAGTGTAAGTGGTAAAAGGGAGTAAGTTACCTCATGCACATTCCTGATTACATTTATAAATTCATATCGTTCAATGACAGGTTGGGTTTTTTTCTGAGTTAATAAATAAGGAGGAGTGGACAAATAAAATCTTTTGACTTGAGTCAGAACTACTCGCAATTATTTTTTGAGGTATTTATTTCAAAAGCAATTTCCTTAAAAAATTTACACAATTACATTCTTCCTAAATAGAGTTGATGACGACTGGAAAAGAATGGATATTTGGTCAGCTTCTCTACATACAGCCTTTTGCTCTGTGATCTACATATGCTCTGAAAAATTGGGGGGAAAAAAAGCTTTAAAATAAACATGCCTTTTGGAAGTATCTCTGTGCTGGAACGCAAGGCCACAAATACAGGATCATGAAAACACACATTAATTTGTTCTCACTTCGCTGTTTACTTCTTGTCTTGTAATATTTAAAAACACTGGTTGGTGCTGATTTTTTTCCTATTCCCACAGTTCCCCTTTTGAAATGCCTTGAGCACTTTGCCGAAAGTTTTACAAAGAGAGAAACACCATTATCCACGAAAGTAAAAGCAGAAAAGAGAAAATGACAGCCGCAGTGAGTATCCCAGCGCCCTGTAGAAATCCCCTGCCCTCGGCTGGCGAGGGCCCAGGGCGCTCCCGGTGTCTGCTCGCTGGAGCGGCGCTGCTCCAGCGATCCCGCTGCTCCCTGCCGAAAGAATCCACAAGCCCCGCTTAGAGTTATGGACAAATACAGTGCTTATTCCTTTATTCTTCATTTATTATTAATTTAAAAGCCTTGTGCATAGTCCTGTTCATAAAAGCAACTTATTTAGTAGCCCGCACCAAGTTTGGCTTCAGATAAAATGGGGTTAAACCAGGCTATTTTCCAAACGCCTCACTTTCAGTTTTACTTGTCTTCATTTTCTTCCCAGCTCAGCCACTTCATCAGCCAACTGCTACTGCATTCTGCTTCGGCCTCCAGAGAATTAGCAGTTCTGACTCCCAGCAGACTATCAGAAAACCTGAGAGAAAAAAAATCCCACAAAATGTGGCAGAAAAGTGAGATGTTACCCCTTATTGTCTTTTTCACTTTTACTTTTCCTCTCCAGCCCTTCGAGGCTCCCCTCTTCCTCCCGTTTCCTTTCGCACCCGTGTGCTTGGCAGGGATCCCTGCTCCATTCTGCAGCTTCAATAGCTGCAGCTCTACAAAACTTCTCGCTTTCCCCCCGCCCTTGACAGCAGAAGCCGGCGCTGGCTGCCGCTCCGCAGGGACCGTGCCACCGAGCAGCGAGCTCGGCTCCTGCCACGCCGGGCACGCCACCGGCCCAGCCCTTCGCGTGCCACCGCAGGAGCGCTCTCTGTCACGGGCTCTCTGCTCAGCCTGAAGGACTGAAATGTGGGGACAGAGGGCTGCGGAGGGCACGTCCTCATAGCTGCTTCCATAGCTCCCGGCAGCTGCGCCAGAGCCTCGCCGAGGAGCGGGCAGCGGCTGCTCAGGAAGGGTCCGTGCCCGTGGAGGGGGCACCATCACCCTGGGGCTGTCTGTGCCACCTTAACTACTTTTATAACCCGGCTTCTCCATGGTCCGAAGAGTATCCGCACTCCAGCTGCCTGGAGCTTTCCCTCTGGAGCCAACAGAAAGTCCCCCCTGTCACCCCCGTGGGCTGCTCCGATGGCTCCTGGCCCCCAGCCAGCCCCTGCTGGGAGCCCACCACGGCTG
>JAHLSL010000079.1:1784241-1800972 GCA_025920805.1 Petroica traversi | reverse complement strand
AGGTGTCGGCGGCCCGGTCCTGCATCGGGCCCACCTCCAGAGCAGCCGCGTGGCCTTACCGAGCCTGGCCATCGCGGGGGTCACTGGCTTCAGGGTGTGTATCTGATCGCCCCTCTTCGCCGCCGTCTTCCCTGCGGTATCCCCTTGCTCCTGCTTGCTCTTTTCCTGCATCGCTCACTTTCAAAAAGTACTAGAAAACAGGGTGCTACTCAAGACCGAGGTCATTTCCAAGCAACACTGCCCTAGCATGTTGTAGTTCTATGCTTGAGGCAGTCATGGTGAGCCAGAGCATGGGAGCTTGAACATGCTGGAAGCTCAACTCCTGGATCGCCATTGAAATTAGAAGTTTTTAAATTTCTCGTTTAGTGCTTTGTTAGCTGAAGTTCCCAGAAACAGGCACTCAAAAATCCATCCCAGCGACTTGGAAATTCCAACAATCTGAACTATGCAGTTTGTCGTTGATAAATTTCCCTGTCTGAGAGTGAGCATTTGCCTTGTTATGGGGCAGAAAGCGCAGTTTCTTAATTTGTGTTCCTTTCTTCCCCTAGCTCCAGTTCAGTTCCTTGAAGGGGCTTCCATTCTTGGTGGGATGTCAGGACTTTGCCTTCACTCTGTTTACTTAGATGGGTTTCTTGTTAAGCATGGAAGTGACTGATTGTCCAGTTTTACAAGATTTCAAGGAGTGTTCTGCATTCCAGGAATAATCCTTGTGTGTACTGTACACAAATGTAAACTGCTGCCAGCCAGGGCTTTGGAACTCGTCTTGGGGTTCGGTTTTAGGAATGTGGTTGAGAAGGGCAAGTAACAGAGTTTTGTTCCAAGGTGTTTCTTTAACCTTCATAAAAGTCGATAAATTTGGAATGCTTTCCTGGCGTCTTTATTTTGATCAGAGAATGAAGACAAGTGAGAAATCTAATAGGCCTAATGCAGGCTTATAAAAATTCCTGTGTGTCCTTGGTTAGTGATTCAAGAATGACAGAAATGACTAAATGGGTGCCTTATTTAGCCATGTGTACTGAGCTGTCGCAGAATCATTACCTGCTCACCACTGCTAGAGGAGAATAATCAAACACATACTGATAACTCCTATCACATGACACTTGTTGTGCACATAGAAATACACCTGAATACACGTGGCCCTGACGAGCTTTGTGTCTGAGTCATCTTCCAGTAGTGCTTCCAAGGAAACAGCCTGTGTTGGACACTGCCCCTGAGAATCGCAAGGTTTTGAGCAGTTTATTGGCCCACACTAGAGCAGCTATGGGACACAATGTGTACTCATCATCTGGTGGAACCCACGCTCTTAGGAGTTGAAATTCTCCTCTGCCATGCAGGAAAGAAGTTTCTCTTCCAAGTAATTACCACTGGATGTGAAAATCTGGGGGAATTTCTCATCGGCTCAGGTCATAAGATGCTTGCTCCCTGCAGGGGAGTGAGCTTGGATTTACACGTTGAGCACTGGGCTTTATCACTGTATTTTAAGTTTAAATGTTTGAAAGCGTAGCCTTTTACAAATCATGTTTAAAATTGCTGGAGCTGAGATGTTGGTTTGTGAGTTTGCTGCAGTGCTCTGTGTGCTGTACTTACACATTCTGTCTGTAACCCAGCAAAAAGTGATAGGTATTGGGTAACGTGGCTGTAGAAATGCAAGTTAGAGGAATGTGGAGGAAGATGTGTGTGTTAGGGCTCGCTCTGAACCCAGTGTCCTTTGTAAACCTGATCAGTTTATTCAGCGAGTAACAACTGGTAGTGAAAGATAGAGCACAGCTTTTTAAACCTTCCCTAAATCTTTCATTCTAGCTTAATTTAGTGGAAATAAACATGAGCAGGGATACCATCTAGCTTCAGGGCATAGGCCATCCCATTGTTTTGTGACAGCAGGTTTGTTGCCCTGCTGAGGTTGGTTTCACAGGCTGCCAGGAAGGCAGACCTGGCTGTGGGCACACAGGGGTTCTGCAGCAGGGGAGGCAGGGGGCAAAGGTGGGACCTCACCTGGCCTTGGCCTGTGAAATCAAAAGCTGGGCTGTTGCTTTCCCGTTCTTGTTTAACACATGACTCCAACCCTGCTGATGGGCTGTTGGTGAGAGGGGCTGTTGGACTTTGCCAGGATGAGGTTCCTGGCACCTGGGGGCATCTCACTGTCCTGTAGAGCTGACCCGAGAGATGCTGGAATCTTGGTGTCTGGAATCTTGGTTGGAGCAGCTGCTCATCAGAGCACTTTTATGTCCTACCTTTTAAAGCTCGGGGCAGTCCTGTGAAACCTGTGGATGTTGGAGCATTTTGGGAAATCATCTAAAGTTGAATAATCTGAAGAATTTTGTGATTTAACTATTGCTGTCCCTGTGATATGGCGTAAGAGAAAAGAGACAAGGTACTTCGCCTTAGAGGAATTTCAGGTTAAAAGCTCTAAGGCAATTCTTCTGAACAGGTGGGGGAAAAAACAAAACCCTGCTGTGTTTTCCCTTTTGTAAGTGGAAGCTCACATAGCTGCCTTTTTTTTTGGTAGATCTGTTGGAAATTAGATTATTCAGGAATTTAATACAGTACGATGGGAAATCAAACCTTACTGAGCTGGGGGAGAAAATTTGTCTTTCCTGGTTTTAAAACTAAGCACAGTCTTTCAGGTCTGCACCAGTACACAGCAGCTGGTAAACCATGCCAGAGAGCTGTCTCAGTAACTTTCTTAACACAGAGGATGCATCTGCTCTGGAAGCTGCTGTGCTGGTGGCCAAACAGAAAATACCAGTGGTGTCTCAAAACTTTAGCACCAGCTGCTGCCTGTTCTTAAGCATCAGCATGAGCAGCACTTGAACAGCAGAGTGCCCTGAGTGAGATTTCAGCTTTCATCAGAAGTGAGGATTAGAGATGGGAATCTCTGTTCCAATGCTGTGCTGCCCTTGGGGTCTGTACACCAGATTTAGGGGAACTCCTACTCTCCTTCAGACTGTCTTGTAAGAGGATAATTTTTTTTTACTTCTCCTTGCCTTTCAACACCAAAGCTTCAGGATGCATTGAAATTTGGCCGTGCCTGACAATCTGTCCCACTCTTGAATATTAGTGTTGTACTCTCCTACTAGCCTGGTGGTGAAAGCAGTTTTTTCTAGGTTATTTTAGATGGAGCTGAGTGAACTTCTCGTTTCATTTCTATCACTGGGCTCCTGTTAAGAACAAAAGCTATTGAAATAGGACCAATTGTAGCTTTAATTTGGTGAAGTTACTAAATGGCATCAGATGTTTTCACTTGTGAGAGGCATCAGTGCCTTAGTTGATGGCCCTTCATTTCTTTCTGTAAAGGGTTGGGAGATATTCATTAGCTAAAAACCCGAATTCTGCATTTGCTCCCTAAATTCCCCTCCTCCACATGGAGGTTTTTGCAGTCTGCACTTCCAAAGCAGAGCTTTGGTGAAGAGATTTGCCAAGGTTGAGGGCCAATGCATGTGGTGTCACGTGTAAGATCTTGTGTATTTAAAATAGTTAGGGCCACCTATTTACTCAGAAAGATTCAGCTTTGCTGAGCCCAAGGATTTTAGTGGAGAAAAGCCAGGCATATCATGTAGAGAGCACCATCATCTTGCCATGCCCTTCTAGGCTTTATGTGAAATGCTGCAGAGTATTGTCTCCTCTGCATTGTTCTGATCTTTAAGCTTTTCATCCCCAGCCAGCTCTGCACACTTGGTCTATAAACTGCCTTCATTAAAGGTTTAGAAGTGTGAGCGTTGTGCTAAAATTTCGTATGTAACTGTCTACTTTTTGGATTACTTGCTTAAATGTAGAATAACTTTAATGGCTGGAATAAAGCTGCTATAGCTAACTTAAATGTGAGAAACCTTCAAAATAAAAGGGCTGGAAGAAGGGAGGGCAGTGAAAGGCAGCAGGAACAAAAGGCGCTGTGCCCTTCTGTAGATGAAAATCAGTAAGCATAAGGAGAAGAGAGAAAAATTCTCCAAGATAGAAAAGCCAGGAGAGAGAAATGCTCTTTCATCAGTGCCAACAGCATAGGTCATGCAGCTGAAGGCTGCTGGTTTGATGCCCATTGTTGCCTTTGCTGATATCTAGCTAAGCACCCTGTCATGTATATGTGAATCTGCTGCTTTCTCCTGTTTGCATTCCCCAAAATAGCTGACAGCTTTATAAGGTGCAGGCAGCTCAGTGTGTGCCCATAGAAACTGCTGATGACCATTTTCCACGAGTGCAAAAGGGAGTGACAAAAATACAGTCTTCAAAGTCATCCAAATGCAATTTCTGGGAACAGGTATCCTTGGGTGTAGGATTTGTGTTATTCTCACTTTTTTCCATAGTGATTGGTTTATGTAGGTGCTAATACATGAGACAAGGACAGCAAGTGAAATCATTGTGACACATGAAATTATTTTTTGTTAATATCCAGTGTCTTCCAAGATGAGTTAGCTCCAGATGCACCTGTAGATTGGAAAAGCGAGTTTGAGCTGAAATCCATCGCACTGTTTCAGATGTAAAAGATCAGACTTTAGTTAGATAGTTATTTTGTTGAATTTTTTTTTTCCATTGGACTCCCCACATAGGCCTGGTTTTGGATGTCTTGGACACTCTGGAGACTGCAGGGACTGCCTTCAGAGCCAGTGTGCATCCTCAGTTGTGTAAGCTCACCTCACACTGGGGAGGGAACTGGAAACAACAGGTGTGATGCCTTTTAATAAGGGCATCACTGCTGAAGGTGTGGACTGCACACGTGTGGAGAGACAGAGGATGTTGGTGGTGACTTTGGAATGACAAAAAGCATTATTTTATCTTACTTCTTTTGGAACATGAGAAAAAAAAAAGTTAAGCTTTGTTCAGCTCAGCAGCTTTTTAATGCATCTTGGGGAATTCTGAATCTTAAAAGATGAGAAATGCTTTTGAAGAAATCTCTGTAAATCACATTGTTTAGAAGTATGTAGGTTGAGCTTCATCTTCTGCTCTGGCAAGGTCATCTTGCTCACAAGTTCACTCCTTTAGTTTTGTCTCAAAAACTGACAGCATTTGATGTTAGTGACATTGCCACTGACGGGAAACTTATTTGGCAACTGTGTCAACAATTCCATCCCTATGTAGGTCATATATTTTAATATCAGAGCAGTTATCTTGATCTGCATCCAGTGGAATGGCAGGAAATTGGCAGGAAATTCCAAAAGATGTGGGTATGACAGGGGAGAGGTGGCTGCAGTGTTGGGCACCTGGGGTGGGTGCTTGGTGCTGTTCTTTTTGGGGCACCTTAAGCTGCTGGTGCTGCCAGGGTATAATTCTGTATCAGTGCAGGGAGTGAGGTCCCAAAGCTGATCTGGCTGAAAAATGTCGTTTTGCTGTCTGGATTCATTTACAGGAACAGTTGATCCAGGTTGTGTGTGCTTGTGCAGAAACTTGTGGTAGAACAGCCGGGGCCGAGCTGGAGACTTGGAGGAGTGGGAGTGGGGCTGGCTCTGGTGGCAACCCAGGAATGCTGCTGAGGGTGCACTTGTGAAACTGTCCTCAGGCACTTGACCTGGTGAGGCTCTCTGCCAGCCCAGCTGAGGAGGTGTTCCCAGGTTCTTAGCTCTGCCCCATGATTTCTGATTGAGTTTTACAGGAAGAATGGATTTTCACTTGCTGGAGCCTGTTTGAAACCAGCATCAGGCAGAGCATCTCCTAAAGATCCTGTTCACAGGGCAGCTTCATAGCTAGCAGAGTTGTGGGAAGAGGAGGTTGCAGCAAAATTTTCCATGTCTGAATCTGATTTAAAATCCTCTCGATTGTGCCAGAAAATTTATTGGAAGACTTGGGAAGATTTGTCCAAAGGAGTTAAATGAAATAACTTGTACGTAAAGAAGCGGTGTTTGCTAGGTAGCTCAGGGGGGTCCTGTCACTGACCCAGCACTCCACCTTTTGGGACTGGCTCTAATCTCAGTTGTTGGAGGAGCCTATTAGGAAATTATTCCTGCTGTGTGCTGCTGGAGGTGGCTGCAGGTGGCAAAGGCCATCCTTGCTCTGTGCTCAGCATTCCCAGCACCGTCCCTGTGTGCCATGGACACTGCTGAGCTCATGTCTGAGAGGAGGGAAACATCCTGGGCTGGGCTTCACAGCCGCTTGTGTCATGTGGCTTTCTCAGAGACAGGGACAGACCATGCAGCTGGCTTGGAAAAGCCTTGCTGGTCTCCCTGTGCCAGGGCTGGCTGAACCTGGTGGCCTTGAGTGCTGCAGCAGCAGGGTAGGTGTTAGCTGGAATAATTAATCAATAAAGAGGCTGGCAGCAGCTTGGCAGACTCTGGTGGAGGAATGCAGATTAGTGCTACTGCATGCACCTGTAGGAGAGCTATGCAGATTGACCACTTCCTTGGAGAGAAATACTTCTCATGCTGGCTGCTTGCCATTCCTGAGACCTGTTTAGTAAGGTTACGTGCTTTGCTTGTGGTAATGAGGACTTGGCTTCATTTGAGCAGTTTAAGCTCAGTTCTTGTTCTCAGAGCCTAAGGTTACTGCTCCCTCCCTCCTTTAAAGCTACACGCATTGATAATTGGCTGAAAAAACAGTGGGAAAAACTGCTCCCTGCAGAAAAATAACTGCTTTTCACTGCCACTCATTCAGTGAAGTGGCATCTGGAAGACTCTCCAGACAGTCACAGGAGGTTTGGTGTGTAACAGGGAGATGCAAAGAAGCCAAATCCTCCAGCTGTCAGTGTTCTCTGTTTTTTTCATGCTCTTGGATGGGTTCTCCTGGCTTGGTTTGTTCTCAGTTTATGCTGATACTTGCGGCTTCCACCCCAGCCACGATGTTCTGCAGCATAAGTACCCAACACATTTAAAAAACAGATGAATTGCTTTCTCAATCTCATAGAGGTACTGTAGGGATTAATTAGTTCTGACAAAGTGCTTTCTGGCTGAGATGTCAAACTGATGTTTCAGGACTAATGGTATTGTTTAGTGAAACTGTTTAGTTCTCCTCAAATGCCTAATTACTATTTTAGAAGAATGTACTCTGTGGAGGGAAGCTTTATTGATTTAAAGCACGCAATAAACAGTATTGATTTGCAAGAGGCAGTCATTCATATCTGCTCTGTGCAGAGTTGAGATGTAAGGTGGTCACACAGCTACTTAGAACCGAAATGTGAATGAAACTATTGCTTAAATGACCCTGCAACAGCTTGCAGATTTCTCATAAGTGACTTTCAACTGCCTTAATAGCCCTGTACTCAGATCAAGGGCAGTCCCCTACCAGGGAGAGGGCTCTCTGCTATTTCATCCTTCACCCTGCCCCATAGGGAGGATGGCCTGCAGAGGATCAGCCGTGGGTAAAATAATCTTCTGGATCCTTGGAGCAGCACAGGAAAACATAGGTAACCCCAGAACTGCTCTGTGAAGCTGTACTGTGGATAACTTAGTGGTTAATTTTTCTTGTGCTAGGCAGAGCTTTGGAAGTCATGAGCCTCTGTAGCTGCTAGGAGATGTGCTGGTGGCACAGCTGCACAGGCTGTCCCCTTGGCCATGCAGCCTCCAGGCCATCAGGTGCATGAACCCCATGGCACATCCTGGATGGGCTCGGGCAGGTTGGCACCATGGCTTGGCAGCAGAAACCCGTCACACCTGGCCCCTGGGTGAACAGGAGGAGTCATCTCCTGACATCTTCATCCTGGACACTGGCTCCATTGTTGAACTGTTTGAAACATTGAGTATGTATTTGAGCTGCTTATCCAAATTACCTCAAGGGGGATTTGGGTGGGGATGATAATGGAAAGTATTTGGCTGTCACATGTGCTGCAGCTCTGCAAATTAACCAGCCTGTTTCATGTGAGGTATCTCAGGTTGGTGGCCTGTCTTGGGTGGTGCTGAGTATTTTTAGAAAAAATAATAAGACTTATCTAAGTTAGGATGACCTGTACTGTATCTAATTCCAGGTGAGCTTTTCATATTGAATTATGTTGTTGTTTTTTTATGTTTAATAAATATTCTTAGCATGAATAACATATTGGCAGAGTTTTGGCATGGTTAAACTTGAAATTAAATCATCACTTTGAACAGGCTTTTGTGTTGGAGGGTGGAGGTGGTGTTGTCCAGGTGTATTTGATTAGTGGTGTGTTAACCCTGCAGAGAATAAGGCAGTAAAACTCTCCTGTTCAGTATATTATTCAACATTTCTCAACATCTGGTCTCTCTCCATTTCAGTTGACCCACTTGTTTAGATTTTTCTGAAATTCCTTGAAGTCATCTCCACATCTAGCTAACCTGAATAGCTCATCAGCCAGCAAGGCAGTAAGCCAGGTTTGCTATTTGTCTTTTCTTGTGTCACTGGTAAGGGTTTCACTCCACGAGTTCTGATCATCAGAGTTAACACCAGTTATTGCCTTGATGGGACACTGACTGTTTAGTTCTTGTATGGAACACATGTAGGAAGATTTAGGCTGTTTAACAGCTAGTTCTGAAAACTTTTCCAATATTCTAGACGTGGACATGTTTGTTTGGCAAAGAAATATCTTTGCAGCCACCACTAAGTGTTATTCTATCTTATTTTAATCTGTTTATACAGAGAAGTGAAATGTCATGGCTGCTGCCGAGTCCCATGGTTTTCTGTGGCTCTAAAGTTTTGTAAGATATCTTAGACGTCTTAACTTTTCTGTGTTTTGCTTTTTAAATTTGGATGTGAAAACAGCTGAGCTGGTCTATAATTCTGAATAAAAGTAGCTACATTGTCATCTGCCATCTGTTAATTACTCATAGACTGCAGTGTGGCAGCCATGGTGAGTTTCTCATGCAATTGGCTTACTGATAATTCAGTTTAGAAAGTATCTGCCATCATCTGCCTGATGCTAATGAAAGCATAACCTGAATGTGAATACTTTCTCAAAACATCATGTTTGCTTGTCTTATATTCCTTAAGCAGTACTCCTCACTTCCTTTTTAAGATTTCTTTTTAGGAGAAGATTGTGTGGGTGGAAGTGGAGAGGTGCATGGCAGGAGCCTGGTGTGATCATTTGCAAAAGGGTTGCATGGATAAAAATCTTAGTTTGCAAAGACAAATTTGCAACTGAACTGGTCACACAGAGTCCTCCATTCAGGCTTGTTTTCACTCATCTTTTGTAAATGTCACTCTTATCCCTAAAGTAAATGTTTTGTGTTGAATTTTCTCATCTTTATTTTCTATTTGTCCAGTAGTCTGTAGCTAATACCCCAGAGTGCTTCCTCGTTTCTATCTGCCTGCCACATACAGGCTGCTGCAGTTTTGGGTGCCAGCTCTGACAGGTTGTGCTGCATCTTCAGCAGCTTGGCTGGGCTGGGGCTCCTTTCCAGTGCTGTGGGGTTTTGGCTCAGGTGCTGTGGTGATTCTTCCTTCCTCTCAGGAGAAGATCCCTCGATGAGTGGAGGAACCCAAAGTGCAGCTGAGCACGCTGCAGTTCACAGCCTGGTCTGGACCTGCCTGTTTGGGTCTTGTCAGATCCTGTCCCACCGTGTCCCCGTGGCTGCTGCCTCAGCTCCAGGCAGCAGGATGGGCCCAGAGGCTGCTCTGGTTTTCTGAAAAGAGACAAGTGGCACCAGGCCCTTGAAAGGAGGTGGCATCTGGTTCAGTCAGCTCCTGGGTGTTGGGCTTTGTTGTAACCAAAATGAGAACAGCCCAAGTGGTGTTCACACCCATAAACCTTCTGCTTGGAAATCTGCTTGTGGCACTTGCTTCTGATGGAGTGTGGCATGTTGCTAAGTGTTCCTTTGCAGTCAGATTTAATGCAGAACAGATTTGCAGTGAAATAACCGAAGTTTAATAATTTTAACAATGCCCTTTAAAGCTTTATTGTTAGAATTACTTGTCTGGAGCTGGGCAGTTGTGTGGCAGCAGCTGTCTGAATGACAGTACTGCCTCTCACCTCTTTTTATTCAAGACAGGCTGAAATGCTGCTTTGGTGCAGCTGCTGTGTGACCAGCCTAGATGCCTGCTCAAAGGTGCAAAGAATAATGGAGTAATGTCAGTATGAATTAGGGATTTCACAACAACAGTTTTATTATTTATGTTGCATTCTCCATCTTTATGGAGGGTTTACTCCTCCCTAGCTAGTGGCTTTGCAGTCAAAGGCAGGCTGTTGACCTGTCATTTCATACCTTTGTGTTCCCAGCTCTGGTGCACTCCTTTTTCCAGTGATTGTTGCTTCAACTTTTTCTCTCCCAAGCTGTATAACACTGTTGCTTGTTTCTCTTATGGCCATGTTTGCAGGGTCTTTAAAGCCTTTCATTAGTAAGCACTTTGCCTGATGGGAGAAGGAGGTTTGTGGAGTTAAAAAAAAAATGGCAAGAAATACGCTGTAGGTAATAGATTCCAAAAATGCAAATTTGTTTAAGCAACTTCTTAAAAAGAAGGGAGGGAGGAAGGAATTGAAGATTAAAACCTGTGTTTATATACATGTAGAAGCTGGAGGCAAAGCAATCCATTCATAAATATACAATAGGATTTATGTCATGGTGAGAAGTGCTACATGCATATTCATGTGTAATTTGCAAATCCTTTGGCGATTAAATACTTTACTCCAAACTCAAGAACTAAATAACCTTCTTGTTGAAATGAGATGTCCAAAGGCTCTAATGCTTCTCCAGTGGAGGGGAAAGGCTGGGTGGTGTAATAGATCCAGTACTTTAATTTTGACTCTATTAAAAGATTTTTGGTGTGCTTTAGGCATTATTTTATTAGTATAATCAGGAAGTTTTGAACAAAGCATGAAGCAGAGAATTTCAAGGAATATTGTAAAGCCTGTCAGGCTAAGAAAAGCAAATAGGCTTAGGAACTTGTTAGGATGTTTCTCTCAGCTGATTTTAATGTCAAATACCTTTATCTGAACTTTCATATCCCACAGGTAAGCAAAGAGTCGAACCTAGTAACAACTTGGAGTGCTGCTGTCTTAAATACATAGCTTTGTGCAAGTGGAAGTGAATTTTCTTTAAAAGTTGTAGCCTCAGTTTTTCAACTGAGAGATGGATGTGAACACACTGTTGCCGATGCTTTTGGGTTTTTTTCAAGTATTGTTGACAAAGTATATAGTTTCTAACATAATGAACGGGGAAAAATACTGCTATGGAATAACTGTTTCCTGCACCTTGTGTTGCAGCTGGTGAGTGCTCGGTGACGGAGCCGCGTTCCTGGGTAGGGTGTGGTGATGCAACTGGTTTGTCTTGCCCTAAATGATCCTCTGAAAAGGTACAGCAGCTGCCAAAGCATCCTGCTGAAAAAACAGAGCTCAGCCTGTGCCTCTGACAGCACTATGAAAAGGTTGGGACTTGTGATGCGCTTCTGTGCTCTGTGCCTGCCCTCGCCTTCCCTGGGATCCGTTCCCAGCTGGGAGTGGCAGCCCCGTGTCCCTCTACAGCCACCAGCTGCTCTCCTTGTCCAGCAGAGTGGTGGCCACGTGGTGACCTCTGTGGTGCTGGTGTTTGTGTACAGCTGTGGGCAGTCACTAACGAACAGAGCTCTTCTCACTTCCTAAAACTGGACCTAAGCCTGGTCAGTTCCATCCAGGTAAATTCCCTGTGTACACTTTTGGGAAAGCTGTGGTTTATTCCTGTATCTGGGCCATCACAAAATGTTTCACTCTCTTGGTGTTCTTGATGGCTCATGTTGGAATTGCCCGTTTTTCAGCTTATTTTGGAATTGTTCCTTTTTATAGCTTTATGAGCTCTTTATTCTTTGTGCATGGTTTTGTGCTGGGAGAATATAAAATACATCAGTGCTGAATTGGAGAATCCAGCCGAGTTCTTGTGTTCGTTCTTCCCCACTGAGGTTAGACCCTCTTTGAAAGTTGTGTTGTCTGATTTCATTTTCCTGCTCCTGTTCTCTAACAGCTCACCTGTGGGATGCTTTGATTGAGCTGAACAAGACAGAGCAGTGCACTCAACACACTAAGGACTATATATGCATTTTTCTGCCTGGCACAGGTGTAGCAAATTGCCCTTTTAGTCCTGTTTACTTGTTTTTCTGATTCAGTCACAGGTAGTTTCGGCTCCTTGGTGATCAGAGAAGAGCCCTGGATCCCCTGTTGCTGTCTTGTGCTATGATCAGGGGGCATGTGGCAGAGGCACTGTCCCTTCCCTGCCTAGGGGCTCTGCTGAACAAAGCTGTGCTTCAGCTGATTTGAAATAATGTTTCCAGGTAACTGTGAAAAGCTGTTGCTTTTAAAATGAGCACTGAGAATTTGTATCATCCGCCGTGTCAAACAGCAGTGTGTCCGAGCTGGTAGCTGGTCACATAAGGGCGGGAAGATGCAGCACTGAGTACTTGAAGAATGTGAATTGATGTAGTTCTGTAAGAAAGCACAAAATTGAGCTAAACGAACCCAGTTCTCCTTAAGCTGACTCCTGAGCTTTATAGGGTGGGTGCTTGGCCCAACAAGCAGTTCAGATGCACACAGGGCGGTGGCTGGTGTGTAAGGTGTGGTGGTTCTGATTACTGTGACCAGATAAAAGTGAGCTGCTTTTATGCCAGTATTTTTTATTATATGTTGATGAGGGAAACTGGAAGAGAAAAAGTTATTAACAAATCCCATGTTTAAATGAGCACTATTCAGGTGGAGGCTGGATGGGAGGTGAATTTGATTCCCCCCCGTTTTACTAACCATAAGTGCCTCTGGATCACTCTCAGAAGGGTGCAGTGAACCATTGCTTACAGTATTGTAACCACTTGTAATTTTGCTGGTGGAATAGGTAAAAAAAAATCTTTGCCCTAGAGGTTGGTTCTGGCTGTGGGGCTGAGCACAAGCCCCACTGGCAGGGCTGGAGCAGGCTGAGGAGTGACTGAGCCATCCTGCTGTGAGAGGTGGCCATTCCTTTAGCCCAGGTGCTCATCTGACTCATCACTGATTCTGCTGGCATGCAGAAAACTGCTCCCTCTCTTTTTGGGCACAGTTTCTGCCTCTGCAGTAAGCTGGAACAGCTCAAGGACTGTCTGGCAGCAGTGACAAGTTGAGGTGGGAGTGACCTTCCTGCCAAGCATGGTTCCCCTGGAAGTCAGGGCTCACTCCTGAGCTGCTGTCAGTGCAGTTGTGCTGTGCTTGCCTGGCACCACGGGTGGTGAGTGTGGGTTCAGCCAGGCAGCTGTGTCACTTGTAGTTTGTCTTTCAAAGCAGACAGCTTAAATATCAGATTGATGCTTCCTCAGTGCTGCGCTGTGGGCTGTAATTCCATCTGCTGCAACACGGTGAAGGTGACACCTGAAAAGGTATGTGCTGCTTTCTGGATGTCCTCCCTGTACCTTCTGCATGCAGAACTGGAGGCACCATTTTACCTGCTTGTTGGCCTTGCTCAGTGCGTGGTTGCTTGGGAGACTGGCAAAACACTCAGTATTTTGTCTGAAGTGCTGCTAGAATTTCAATGTCATATTTCTATTCATCCTGACCACTGCAGGTTCTGCAGTATCACTGCCCTTTGTCTTCACTGCTTTGGAACAGCATAAGCATCTGCTTATGACATTGATTTGGCAATTATTAGAAGGACATTGAACAAAGGGCATTATTATTGGAGAGCAGGAGTGTTCAAATACCTCTGCCCGTAAGGTTTGTGTTTTTAATAGTTCTGCAGATTCATCACTGATTTTGGAACTTGATAGCAAGTTGGCTCTCTGGATCAGTCTGTAGATTAGATTAAAGTTACTAGACAAGGACAGCAGGAGTACTTTGTTTGTCAGAGAATTTCAGCTTGATCTTTGCAGGTGAGCTGAACTGTGGATAATGATTTATTTAGCTGAGCTGGTGGGAGTAAGTTAATATGCATGTTGTGAATTCTGCATTGGTGGTGTAGATCAGCGTTTGGGTAGAAATGAATAAAAAGGGTAACAGTGAAACTGCTGAAAAAAAATTACTGGCATGGGAGTTGCATTTCATTCAGGTGCTGAAGGTGAAGTAGTAGTGAGTTAAGCAGCAAAATATCAAACCTGTAAGCTCTCCTGATGGCTTGCTTAATAGCAGGTGTACGATACTATAAGGCACAGTGTCAGATCCATTAAACACAGCTTTGGTAGGGTTGAAAATGAATGGCTGAGATATTTTAGGTAATTGCCTTGAGCAACAGCAATGGTTGTATTCGAGCAGCTTCAGTGGGTTACAAATAAGCTTCAGCAGAGGCCAGATCAAGCAACTGATGATTTGCACAGTGCCTGGTGTGGTTTGCCTGGAGAGCAGCACACATGGTGTGTGCAGGCTGTACTCCTGAATTCCTCGTTTTCTGTACCCACAGAGGAGTGGGTGTTCAGATAACACTTTCCACCTCCCCAGCTGCTTCAGTTTTACCTCAAGTGTCTTGCAACAAATACTGGTTTTGACTGCAGGAAACTGACTCATTCAGCTGCTTCTTATCCCTTGGCATATATAAAGGCTGCAAAACCTGATAGTGATGGAGAAAAAGTGTTGCTGAGGGATCTTGGCAAGAAATACTACTTTACACTGTCTGAAAAAACCTCTTAGCTTTCTCCTTTTTTTTATTGGGATGGAAGAAGGGAAAGCACAAGGGAGGTAAGCTGGACAGGAATGTCTTTCTAATAATGTCAGCTATAAAAAATTTGGATTATGCATAGAGAAGACTGGCTTTGAAGTAGCTTATTTTTCAGAACCTTGCTTTTTCTAAATTTCAGGGATAGGTACTGGTGACCTGGGACATTCCAGGCCCTACAAGAAAATGTCAGGAGTGAAATGTCTTGTGCCTTAAAGCACCTGCAAGTCCTGTAACTTGTTTGCTAGGCTGCTTTACATAGAGGGCTTATTTTTGTGAGGAGAACATAGGTATAGCTCACCATCTTTTTTTTTCCTGACTACATCCCCTGCATTGAAAACTGAGAGAAAGAAAATACCTTGTTACAGATGAACAGGAGCTGGGGTTTGATGTGGCACAACAGAAAGAAATGGGATTTCCTGATGTGTTAGGTTTGTGTGGCCTCTACTAGATTTTAAAAGCTTATATTGACCAACTTATATTTTCCAAGACAAAGCTGAAACTCTTACAGATTTGTGCCTTCTGCTGCTTCCTTTAACTTGGAAGGGGGAAAAACATGTGAAAATGGAGGTGGTTTGGCTTGATTTGTTACAAAGCCCCAAAATAATATTCTGTGCCTTATGCACCAAATGCTTAAAATCCTATTTTGGAGTTCACATTAAATAATAGGCAACATGACAATACATAGGTGGTAAAAATGAAAAATCCAGTGCTAAATACATCCTTTTGAAAGTATAGCATAAGCTGTAGGTATGTGATTGCTTAGGATAGGGCTGTCCATAGGATGTAGCCTTGCTGTGGATGAAGTCAGCTGGGGTGGTTAGAGCATGTTATGTTAGATATTGAGAGATTTGGGAAGCTGAAGTGAAATGCTGAGCAGAAGAAATTCAAGAATTGACAGAAACATCATATAAACCATGAAAAACATAGCTATTTCTCTTATTTTCTTGCATAAAAAGCACCTGGATGATTTGGCCACGTGCAGCATGGTCTGAGCCATAAACCTGGGGCTGCTGGCTCACCTGGGGTGCTCTGGGGAGAGCTGCTGCCCTGCAGAGCAGAACTGGGCACCAGTAAATGAACTGGTGATGACTGAAGGGAGCAGACATCTGTCTGGCAAACACCTAGGACAGGGATTTCCATCTGGCATGGGCTTGGCCCTCGAGGAGTGGCTGCTGCCATAGGAACCACGGTCCCTCCGGCCCTTCTGCCAGGATTAAACCCGGGACAGCCCCGCTGTGGGCTCTGATCTCGAGTCTTTGTCCTCACAGCCCATCACCTGCACTGCTGCCATGAGCTCCTCTAACACCCCTCTTACAGCTCAGAATACAGCTTAAACATTGTGCTGCAGTCTGCTTCCAGATGCTCAGAGTGATGAAAGAGGGAGTAAGGATTTTAGCCATCTTTGAGGAAGCAATATGTGCCACTGAGGGTCACAGCAGCCAGTCTGAGCCTCGCAGGGCTCAGCTTTGTATTCAGATGCGCTGGCCTGCGAGCTGCAGACATTCCAGATACTTGTGTTCGTTTTGGCTGTATCCAGGCACGCACTCACAAAGAGCAAGATGCGTGCAGTGAAGTATAAATCCCGTCCTCTAATGACTCAAAGCACTGTTGTGTGCGCATACATGCTTAACAGATTGTATAATTAGCTGGCTTTGTAAGCTGGCAGCATGTATGATTCTCCAGTAGCTCCCTAAAAATCCTGTGTGGTGTCGGGAGTGTATGCAGGTCTTTTGGCTGCTTGTATCCATGCAGTGCTGACTGCTGGGCAAAGAGAGGGGCTGCATCCCCTGTGCCCGGAGCTTCCCAGGCCCAGTGCCACCACCTCTGCCTGTCCCTGAGCCCTTGGCTGTGATGCTGGGCTGTTTGCCTGGCTGCTCTGGGCACAGGGGCTGTCCCCAAGGCCGTGCCCACGCAGTGCCATTGAAGACGGGCTCAGCACATCGTGCAGCGAGTGCTGCAGTGTGCGCAGCCCGAGCTGCCGCTGCAGCCCCCAGTTCCATTCAGCATCGGCCCAGACTGAGCCCGGGTTTATTTGGAATATTTAATTGCGGAGTGTTAATGGTGGAGGTCACAGGCTCAGTGCAGAGCTCTCCCAGCCCTGCAGCACAGGCACGGAGGTGCTGCTGGCCCGGAGCAGCGCGGTGCCGGCAGGGGAAGCTGGGCCCTGCTGCCCGGAGGATGTGCTGGGCTCCGGGAGGGTGGGAGCAGCGCCGGGGCCAGGGCTGCGTGCCGGGGTGTCACTGCACCGGGGAGGGACCGGCAGGGGAGCGAGCGTGACCTTGGAAATCCA